>VUYV01000436.1:149344-161825 GCA_008711295.1 Anarhynchus alexandrinus
AGGGAAGGGAAGGGAAGGGAAGGGAAGGGAAGGGAAAGGAAGGGAAGGGAAGGGATTGGGATGGAATGGGATGGCGTGGCATGGGATAGGGATAGGATAGGGATGGGATGGGTTGGGATGAGATGGGATGGGATGGGAAGGGATGGGAGGGAATGGGATGGGAAGGGAAGGAAAGAGAAGGGAAGGGAATGGATTGGGAAGGGAATGAGACAGGATGGGAAAGGAAGAGAGGGAATGAATTGGGATGGGATGGGATGACTGAAGTACCCCTCTGAGGAGCATCCAAGCAGGATATCTCCACCCCTTACTGACGCTTTGGGGTTCCAAGTTCCTGCTCCCTCCTGGCCAGCAGAAACACTGCCCAGGGCAGGTTATCCCCGCCGGGGGGTGCAGAGGGGAGCACCGGGGCCGAGCTCAGCCCTCCCGGCCCCACACAGTCCCAGCCCGGCAGCTCCACGCCGCAGCCAGGAGCCGGCAAAGGCCCGGGCAGGGGGAGCACCCCAAAACACTCCTCTCCCCCTTCCTTCCATCCTCATCCTCTCTGCCCGTACCAGGCTGGCGTGGCGGGTCTCCCACCCCTCCGGGACCGCCGTAGGCCTCGTCACGCCCCGGGGAACTTCTCCCCGTGTGACTCAACCGCTCCTGCTTCCCCCGACAGAGTCCCCCTCGGCGGCTGAGTGTCACCCGCTGACGCAAATCCTCCCACCCCCCCAACGCCGGGTGCCGTATTTAGAAAGGTTTTATCGGCGGTGTCAGGGAGGAATCAGACACCCCCGACCGCCGGCGTAGGGGCTGCCCTCGCGCTCCCTGCCGCCATCCCTGGAGGGGATGGGTGCGCGAACCCCCGTGCCGTGGGGTGCCGTGGGGCAGCAGGGGGACCGCAGGGGGCCGTGGATGCTCAGCCCTGTGACGGGGTGTCCCGTCGTCCTCCGACCTCCTCGCCGGGCAGAGCGCACGGCGCGGGCAGCGGTGCAGATGTGGGGTGAGGACGGCGGAGGGCTGCGGGGAATAACTCCCACTGAGAGCAGAGGAAATGGCCCCGCAGCACCCTAACCCCAAAACCTGCACGCAGCCCTTTCCCAGCAGCGCAACGTCGCCCTGCGGTTCCCGCGTGCGCGGGGAGGACCATGATGGTGGGATGGGACGGGAGCGCGGATGCAGATGCCCATCGTGGGGCTGGTCCCACGTCGCTCGTGCCTGAGCTCTCAGCGGGGATGTCCCACATCTGGCCGTTATCCTGCCACACAGGAGCCAGCCACGGGGGACCCCGATGGCAGCGGAACAAGGCAATGCCTGGGGGTCTCCAGTAAAGCCCCAGCCTGAATCCACAACTCCCCAATCCCCAAATCCCAAATCCCCAATCCCGTGGGATGGCACGGGAAGAGATGTCGGGCCCCAAGGGGTGAGAGCGGGGTTTGGGGACACAGCTTGGCTCCTGCCAGCCCCGGGTGCTGCGGCCTTGACCCCTTCCAGCATTCCCAAAACGCAGCCCTGGGGATGGGTGTGAAGGGCCGAGGTGAACTGGGAGCACTGGGAGCACTGGGATGTGATGTCAGCACGAGGAACCTCAGGATGGACTGGGAACAACAGGAGTACCGGGATGCACTGCGAGCACCGGGATCCCTGGGAGCACAGGGATGCGCCAGGAGCACCAGGATGCACCGGGAGCACTGGGAACCCTGGGAATGGAGGAAAACCTGGGATGCGCCAGGAGCACCAGGATGCGCCAGGACCACTGGGATGCACCAGGACCACTGGGATTCACCAGGAGCACTGGGAGCCCTGGGAACAGAGGAAGCCCTGGGATGTGCCAGGACCACTGGGATGCACCAGGAGCTCCAGGAGCTCTGGGAACAGAGGGAACTCTGGGATGCACCAGGTACACTGGGATGCACCAGGAGCATCGGGAGCCCTGGGAACGGAGGGAGGTCTGGGATGCACCAGGAGCACCGGGATGCACCCAGGAGCACCAGGATGCAGCGGGAGCACTGGGAGCCCTAGGAATGGAGGGAGCTCAGGGATGCGCTGGGAGCACCGGGAGCTCTGGGAACGGAGGGAGCTCTGGGATGCGCCAAGACCACCGGGAGCCCTGGGAACAGAGGGAGCTCTGGGATGCGCCGGCAGCACCGGGATACACCGGGAACACCGGGCGGCGGTGCGGTCTGAAAGCTCCTCCTCGTGGCTCCCGTGGAGAACTACCGGGCACCGGCAGCGGCCGCCGGGAGACCCCCGGGACACGGGCCGGGATGAGGTGCGAGACGGTGGCAGCAGCGGTGGGACGTGGGGCCATTGCCCGGTGCTTCTCTCCCACCCAGTGGGGTCACAACCACCGCCCCGGGAACCGTGGGGTGACGGGGACAGCGGGACGGGGCTGGAGCTGGCCCTGCAGCCGCCCAGCATGGGACCACGGCCGCATCCTGCCTCGCTTGCCACGGGGACCCTGCCAGCGTGGGCCACTCTCTGCGCAGAGCCACCAGCCACCCCGTAAGAGCCCCGCTGCGGCACGGGGGTAGGGTTTCCCGCCGGCTTCCAGGAAGGCATTAAGTTAATGCATGAAATATGATTTCAGGCCACGGTCCCTGGCTGGGAACGGTGCGGGGAGCGAGGCAGGAGCGCTGCGAGTGGAAAATCACTTCTGCTGCGAGCAGCAATTTCTTTTTTTTTTTTTTTTTCCCCCTTTGCTGGCAAAGGTATTTGAAATAAGAGGTGGGGGAAGAGGAGGAACGGGAACAACCGGGACCCTCTGGGCAGGTTGCGTTCGCAGAGCGCTTGTGCCCCTTTCCCTGCACCGTGGGGATGGCCGGAGGGGCTGTGCCCGATCTATTGTGTCCCCATCCCAGCGGGTTGTCGCTTCTCCATGGGAAATGTCCCTAAAGCGCATATTCCCGGCACCAGCTGCAGGAATTCCGCCCTGCACAGTCCCTCTCCTCTCCCTCTGGTCCCCCATGGAGGGAGCAGGGCCGGGCAGTGTCACAGGAGAGGAGGGGAGCGGGGTGAGGGTGGTTTTGGGTGCTGGGACCCCATGGTGGGGTTACACCTCAGCCCATCACCCTTTCCAGCTGATACCAGTGGGATGCGCTGGTGACGGGACGGCACCCGGCTCTGCTCCCTGGCTCGCGTGGGAAGGGGTGGCCGGGTCCCGCACGGACAGAGCCGCCCCCCCCCCCCTCCCCAGCAACGCTGTACCCTCCAGTTATAGATACACAAGGAAAAATCAATACCTGGCTGCAAAACCCAAAAAAAAAAGGCAGCTGCGAGTGGCTTTTTATAGCAAGCCGTCCCATTTGCATCCTTCCTCAGCGCTGACCCAGGGAGACTGACCTCTGGCTAAATTAGCTGCGTCGTCCCGAGGGAAACGGGCTTTAAAAAGCAGCAGCCAAAGACGAGGAGGTGAGGCTGGGCCGGGCTGGAATATTCCACCGCAGCCACCCTTTCCCTCGCTCCTTGCTGCCCCGAGCCCATCGGAGGTCCCCGATGGCCTTGTCCCCCTTCCCGGAGCAGAGCTGGGCAGTGGGACGGGGTGACTGCCAGCAGCCCCGGCTCCTCTTTCCCCTGGGATCGTTTCCCAGAGGGAAGAAGGGATTTGGGCAGGAGCAGAACCTCATTAGCCCTTCCCCGGGGCTGCCGTGGGGTGGCAGCCCCACACTACAGCCCTCCTGCTGTAGGTTCGGGGGAGGGGGGGGGATACGAAGCAGAGGGCACCACGGGGAGCAGGAGCAGCACCCCGAGAAGCAAGGAGAGGGATGGGGGACCCTATAGGTCCATCCCCAGGATGGAGAGGGGCTGACCCTTTCCCCCCCAGAAAAAAACACCCAACTTGTGCCCCCTGGATGACAGAGGCGCTGAGGCAGGGGAGCGGGGCACGCCAGCACATCTAGGTCACCGATGCGAGCGGCTAAATGAGCTCCCTCATTAGCCACCTCTGCCTCCGCAGTGCACCTACGCGGGGCCGGGGCGTGCAAATCGGCCTCTGCCCTGACGGGATGGGGGGGGATTTGGAAACCCCTGAGTGGGAGGGAAAGACAGATGGGCCCATTATCCCGGTGAGACCGGAGCAAGCTGAAAGGTGGGGAGGTAATGCTGGGGTGGGAGGTGGAGGGGAGGGAAGGCACGGCATTGTCAGGGATGGATGGACAGATGGAGAGCGGGAAGGTTTGCATGTGTGTAGGTTCCAGCATCCCCAAATCGCCCTTGGTTTAGGGCTTCCCTGCTCGCAGCGGTGCACTGGAGGCAGTGCTGAGCCCCAGCTGCCCGCACCAGTTAGCCCAGGTGCTGTGCATCAGCCTCCCAGTTGGAGCAGATGAGCCATAACACGTGCCCTGATAAAAGGGCCGTCAAAGCAGGTAGAGCCTCTTTAGGAAGAAGCCAGCCTGGCTTTGGGCTCGATGCTGTGCCTGCAAGGATGGCTGCGACGTGGGGCTCTGCAGCACCCGGAGCGGCCGGTGGTGTGTCGGAGGAAGGTGAGTTACCCACCGAAGCCCGTCTTGAGCATATGGCCCTGTGGATGGATGAGGGTTTTTTCTTCCACCTTCCTCCTGATTAACTTTTTCCCCTTTAGCACTGTCTGGCTGTGACTTGCTGTGTCTGGGGGTCAGCACAGCCCTGGCCCTTTCTGGTTGAGCTGCTCATAACCTGGCTCTTGGGTGTTAAACCCAGCTGTGCTGCCGTAAAACCTTTTCTTGATCTTATTTGATGCTGTTTTGGTTTGTTTTGGTTTTTTTTTTTTGTGGCTGAACTGTGGCCCTGGGCTGGTTTGAACCCTGCTGTAATGTCACCATAATGCACAAGTTGTGTCCCACCCCATCGGAAAGGTGCTGGGAGGACTCTGGGCGCTTGCGGCTGTGAAGACGCACCGCTGGTGTCCCAGCCGACCTCTGGCTGGGAGAAGCCAGCGATGCTCCCGCATGGGTTGGGAGAATACGGCAGGGAGAAGGCAGGGAGGTGAGTGGGGATGGTGGCTGATACGATCTGGAGTGCAACCGGCAGTAAGAGCACTCCTGAGGATGAGTCAGTGTCGCTGATAACTGAGCTGGTGACCAGGCAAAAAAAAAACCCCAAACCACATTTCAAGGAGAGACTCTGTTAAAGCTCTGCTTTGCACGCAGGGCTGCGTCGGTGGTGTCATCCCCAGCAGCTGCCTGCCCCAGCCCAGTTCTCCCAGTTGCACGACTGCTCTGGGATGCAGACCCCCGGGGGGGAAATCACATCTGGAGTGTGTCCACACCGCAGCATCACGGTGGGGCTGTCCCAGCAGCGACAGCAGGAGCTCTCCCAGCTCTGCGTGGTGTCACCTTGTGCCCAAACTGGTGGCGTTAAGACTCGGGGAAGGGCCAGGACTGGGCTGTGCCGTGCTCTGTGCCTGCTGGATGGCTGTAGTACCAGTGCCCTCGGGTGACTGGTCAGCAACAGCAGGCAGCAACTGTGCGGTGCTGGGGTGTAATTGGTGTCACCGTGAGCAGCTGAGGCCGGTGCTTGTAGGATGAGTAATTACATCAGCCTAATTTTGAAAATCAGGCTCTTCATGTCTTGCCAAGCTCATTTGCAGGACAGCCCTGTCACAGTTGGAGTGGCTGTGCCAAGATCCAGGCAGCTGGCAGCCGTGATGCCCGTGCGGCCCCGCGGCCGCCAGAGGTGGACGGAGCACAACCGCTCGTCCCTCCGCCCCGAAAGAGGTGGGGGGGTTCGCTGCCTGCTGCAGCACAGGAGGGGAAGGGGATGGTGTGCCCCCGTTAGCACCCAGGTAGCTGGTGGGGCCGAGCCTGAGGCAGAAGGGATAGAGGACGCCGAAGTCCTTGTGGGTGCAGGGGGGCTCTGGGGTGCATGGGCGGAGGAAAGTTAAAGGCTTGGGACAGCATCCTTCCCCACTGCCCCCTCCCTGCGTTTACTTTTGTTCTCCTGGGTATCTTGGTGGTTGTAGGGTGAGGAGAGAGGATTCTGAAAAATCAGAGTGGTTTAGGCTGGAGGGGACCTTGAAGATCAAGTTCCACCCCCCTGCCCTGGGCAGGGACACCTCCCACCAGCCCAGGTTGCTCCAAGCGCCGTCCAACCTGGCCTTGAACACCTCCAGGGATGGGGCAGCTACAGCTTCTCTGGGCAACCTGCGCCAGGGGCTCACCACCCTCACAGGCAACAATTTCTTCCTAATATCTCGTCTAAATCTCCCCTCTTGTGGTTTGAAGCCATTCCCCCTTGTCCTATCACTCCATGCCCGTGTAAAAAGTCCCTCCTCAGCTTTCCTGGAGCCCCTTTAGGCACTGGAAGGGGCTCTAAGGTCTCCCCAGAGCCTTCTCTTCTCCAGGCTGAAGCCCCCCAACTCTCCCAGCCTGTCCTCCCAGCAGAGGGGCTCCAGGCCTCACCGCATCTTCGTGGCCTCCTCTGGCCCCGCTCCAACAGCTCCATGACTTTTGTATGTTGGGGGCTCCAGAGCTGGAGGCAGTACTCCAGGTGGGGTCTCCCCAGAGCAGAGTAGAGGGGCAGAATCCCCTCCCTCATCCTGCTGGCCACGCTTCTGATGCAGCCCGGGATACACTTGGCTTTCTGGGCTGTGATCATGCATTGCCGGCTTATGTTGAGCTTCTCATCAACCAACACCCCCAGGTCCTTCTCCTCAGGGCTGCTCTCCATCCATTCCCCGCCCAGCCTGGATTTGTGCTTGGTATTCCCCTGACCCAGATGTAGGACCTTGCACTTGTCCTTGTTGAACTTCATGACGTTGGCTTGGGCCCACCTCTCCAGCCTGTCCAGCTCCCTCTGGATGGCATACCTCCCCTCCAGCGTGTCTACCTCGCCACACAGCATGGGATCATCGGCAAACTCTCTGAGGGTGCAAGTTTGTGTGCCTGAATGAGCTCCAGATGTGCCTGAATGCCCAACCACCTGCACTTGGGCTCTCCCAGGCTCTTCCGAAATACCTATTTGCTTTTAAAGCAGTTTTCTGCCAGCGAGACGGGCTGTGTTGGCGTCCCAGGGCGACGGTGGTTTTGATTGCCGATGTGGAGGTCACGCACAGCTGTGGCCTTCAGTGACAATGTGTCCCACGAGCTAGCAGGCTGCTTTGGTCACTGTCAACTTTGTGTCCTGCTGGTGGCGTAAATCAGCCTGGCATCGCTGCAGGCAGCATATCTCATGCAAATCGTGCTGATTAGGTGGTGATGGAGCAAGGTTGTGTACATGGGGCTTCTTCCCATGGCTCCAGGGCTGGAGAAGAGCTGTAATCCCCCCGGTCTGGTTGCAGATGTTCCTCTCCAAGCTCTACCACCCAACACCCCGGGCAATCCCGCTCGCTGCTGCACGCCCGAACTTGAATTTGAGCTGCTGTCACACAGGCACAAAAGGAGCTGGCAAGGAGAAGGGGCCGTGCGTGCTCCTGGCAACCCCCCCCCGATGTACGGGGACAAGATGTGCTGATGACTTCTCCTCCCTGACGAGGGCCACTAGGAGAGGGACAAGCTGGAGAGCGGCCAGCCTGGGGACAGCCCGTGGCATGCGAGCCGTGCCGATAGAATATATCTTCTTGGCTCGTCTAAGCATCTGTTTGTTTGTGTGGGTTTATCTCAACAGCAGCCGCGGCAGTTTGGCACGCAATATGGTGGCTGCTGATACGTGCAGCTTCTTTGAACGTAGCTCCGAGATGGAGCTGCCTACACAGCCAGCTGAGCGGTCCGGGCGAGCGGCTCCGAGCTGGCGCTCGCACCCATCCTCATCATCTCCTCCTCCTCACTGCCGGCCCTGGTAATCCCTGGTGGCCCAAAGCTATCTCGGAGAGCGATGGTGGCATGTCCCGCGTCCTGCCGTGCCCGTGGTGCCTTCTCCCTCTGCTGAGCAGCAGCTGCCTTGAAATACGGGAGGATGTTTGCCGTCGCTCCCGGCGCAGGCATGTCCGCCTGCCTCCTGGTGCGGCCGCGGCTCCGCAGGGATGCGGAGATGCTCCGTGGCTGGAGCTGTGCGCTGCCGAAGCGGTCAGAGCAAATTCTTCCTCCTCTGCTTCGGTGGAGCGGGAGCGTGGCAATCCTGCGAAGTGGCCGATGTTGTCCCTGCTGCTCGGGAGTCCCCCCCCAGGGCTGCGTGCGTGTACGTGTATGGACGTGGGCTGCCCGGGAACAAGCGGCTGGCGGGCTCAGGCTTGCCAAACTGTTGAGATCTGCGGCTCCTCGTGGACTTTCTGGGGTGATTTCAAGCCCAAGAGGCGCCTGTGACAGTAGTTTGGATGGTGGAGTCACGATCGCTGCCCCCGGAGCCCTCCATTGCTTCACAAGTCCCTCCATTTTACGCCCCGTAGGCTGCGGTGGGCACGAGAGCAGCTGAGGAGGTGGTGATGGGAGGCAGCTCGAGGGGGGCAGAGGTTCCCCAAACCCACAGCTCTGCCCGTTAGACCTCCCGCCCCTCACATCCCAGCGTGGAGCTGCCGCGTTCGGCACCGCACAGCGGCGCGTGTCGCAGTTTGTGAGCTCCGCCGCCTTTGCTGCCAAGGTTTCAGGGTTGTTTTTCCTCCTTTTTCTTTTCAGCTCTTTCCTCCGGAGACTTGTTTATGGCCTTCAGGATTTGACAGGCTCTTGGCACCTCTCCCACCCCCAGCAAATGCCACGGGAGCCGAAACTCCCGCCTTTGCCCCGCCGCTGCGGTTGGAGACCTGTTGGGGAAGGGCTGTCTTTGCAGGGGAAATCAAGCCGGGAGACTTTCAGAGCCAGAAAAGACCTGGCACAGGGATGACAGCAGCAGAAGCCAAAAGGCTCAGATGGTTTTAAATGTCAGGGAGAGGTGTAAATGCATCTCAGAGACAGCATGTCCAGGAGCTATGGTGTTTTATAGACAGCTTGATCTCCAGAGCCAGCATCCCCTTGGTTTTCCTCTCTCTCTCTCGGAGCTGTGACTTTGCCCGGCCGCTGCTGTGTGGCAGTGCTGTGACTTGCCCGTGGCGTACCCAGTCCAGGAACATGGGGACGGTGCCGGTGTCTGTGGCCTCCGGTGAAGAGGAACGGGATGAAGGGGTGGTGGTGGTGTGTGGGGGGAGAGCTCTTGAGGAGCAGAAGCGCAAGTGCATCTTGTCTCCTGCTGCTTGTGTGCCCTTTTTCATTGGGAGATGATCTACCCTGACACTTGGAGGTGGAGGGAAAGGGGGAAGCGGTCATCTTCTCGCTTTTGCTGCTGCATGTTTGCCTGCTCTCCTCTGCCACACACCCCCTCCCCTCAAAAAAAAAAAGAGTTTTAAGTCTCCAAGAGTCAGCAAGTTCTCTGTGCCAGCCATCTGTCCCATTTCCCTTAGCAACCATTCGTCCTTTTTCTCCTTCATTAAGTATCTGAAGCAGATCCTGCCTGTCAGACCCTCTCTCGTTTCCCTTTTCGCCCGCGTTTGGCTCTCTGGATCATCCCTCTCGCCCGTCACCGGTGCACAGACTCCTTACCTGGGAGCACGGTGCCCTCCCACTCGGGGGGACGCGTCCCTGTTGCATGTTTTGACAGGCTCTGCGTTCGCTCACGTTCCACGCGGGCTCTGGTTTCGGCGCCTGCCTGCTGGCTATTTCTCTCCATCCTCATCTCTTTCCAGTTCCTTCTCCTTCACCCTCCTCCCGGTGCGTGTGCTGCCTCCTCAGCCAGCGTCGGGTTTTTGGGGGGATGAGTGGGGATTGGCGTTATTTATGACCGTGGGCACATCTGGGCTCCGACCCGCTGGGCTGCCCACAGCAGGGTATGACACTAAATACTAATTCTTGGGGAAGAGGCTTTGGAGATTTGGATCTGGAGCTGTGGCATGTGTTAATTTGATGGCTGCTGTTTTGGCTGATGAGGTGAGTACTGAACTGGGGACATGCAGAAGAAAATAGCTTAAATTATAGCAGCCGAGGTGAATGTGCACAGCTGGGGCTCAGGGTGGGCTCTACACCCCGTCTCTCAGTGCCTGCACACCCGTCATCTCTGCTCAGGGCATGGCCAACACGGCTCAGCAACCGTATTGCCAACATCTCCTGTTCAAACTCATCCTTCCTCATGTCACTTCTGCTCCCTGGTATGAGGCATGAGCCTGCAGAGGAATCCAGCACCCCTGGCGATGCCGCTTCATCCTTGCTGCTCACAGTTTATCTCTTTCTGCTCTTTCCCTGCACTGTAGTTTGACCCAAAGGTGCCCAAGGAAGGATCACCCTGGGGTTTTGCTGCTCTTCTCCCATCAGAAATGGGTTCTGGGTGGTCAGGGCAGCTCCTAGAGGCCACCTGGGTGCAATATTGGGGTGTTTTGTGCTCTTCGGGCAAGAATAAGGGTGTTGGTGCACTGTAAACCCCAAACCTGCCACGCATCTCTCGCTGTGGCACAGCAGGGTTCTGCCAGAGAGGTCCTGGAGGAGAGACCCACTGGGAGGTAGGCTGCCCTCTGCAAAACCAAGACCATCTTGGAGACTCGAGGCACGGTGGTGACATCCCAGTTGCTGCTGTAAGTCCTGAACAACCCATATTTGAATCATAGAATGGTTTAGGTTGGAAGGGACCTTGAAGATCGTGAAGTTCCACCCCCCCGCCCAGGGCAGGGACACCTCTCACCAGCCCAGGTTGCTCCAAGCCCCATCCAACCTGGCCTTGAACACCTCCAGGGATGGGGCAGCCACAGCTTCTCGGGGCAACCTGGGCCAGGGGCTCACCACCCTCACAGGCAACAATTTCTTCCTAATATCTCATCTAAATCTCCCCTCTTCCAGTTTGAAGCCATTCCCCCTCATCTTATCACTCCACGCCCTTGTAAAAAGTCCCTCCCCAGCTCTCCTGGAGCCCCTTTAGGCACTGGAAGGGGCTCTCAGGTCTCCCCGGAGCCTTCTCTTCTCCAGGCTGAAGAACCCAAGTTTGAGGGAAGGAGGGTGCGATGCTCTGCTGCGTTTCATGGGCTCGTACGAAAGGGAGCTGCTGTCCGCAAGGGAAAACTGGGAACTTCTCCATAGGATAATTATTCCATGATATTCGTCTTTGTAGCAACCTCTGCTTTGCTCCTCGGCCCCTCTCCCATCTGCCTGATGGGCTGTGATCCCAACACCTCTGTGCACTGCTTTGCGGAGGAGCTTTGCACTCTAACTAATACGATGAGGAGGATTAGGATCTCAATGGGAAGCAGAGTCTCCAGGCGAGAGCAGAGACTCCCCCTCTGGCAGTTCCGAGCTGGGCTAAAGCCAAGTGGGTTAGAAAGGTCTTTGAGGTCTGAGAGAACGGAGGGATGGCTCCGCAGCCTGGTGCGAGGCGTGGGAAAGGAGCCAGGAGCAGAGCCAGAGAGGAATCCTTAATGTGAAACCTCCTGGTTCAGTACAGCCCTGCTACGGATCGCCTCCAGAAGCGAGCGCGGGTTCCGGAGCGAGCAGAGAAGGGATGGCATTTGGCTTAATGAAATTATCCGAGCGCCCTGGCTCCAGCCGCTGCTTTTTAATTGCATCTGACTGATGTCCAGAGACATGGGGAAGGGTGGCATCCTCTGCGTAGCATCTGCATCCTCCGCGCAGTGCCCACATCCGACAGCGGTACTCACAGCCCCTCTTGCTTCCTAGAGAGCCTGGAAGGATGCAGGTGCTGCTTTGGTGAGGAAGAGACAGACTCGGTGCTCTCTTACTGCCACTTCTCTCTAGCGCTGACAGGCACAACACAGCTGAACCGTAAACTTCCCCATCCCGCTGCAGTGATTCCTGTCACAGGAGGTTAGCAAGCTGCTGACAATCGAGCCAGCCATGTGCCCTGCTGGCCAAGAAGGCCAACGGCATCCAGGGGTGCATAAAGCAGAGTGTGGCCAGCAGGTCGAGGGAGGTCATCCTCCCCCTCTGCTCTGCCCTGGGGAGGCCACATCTGGAGCGCTGTGTCCAGTTCGGGGCTCCCCGGGTCAAGAAGGACAGGGAACTGCTGGAGAGGGTCCAGCAAAGGGCTACAGAGATGATGAGGGGACTGGAGCATCCTTCTGATGAGGAAAGGCTGAGGGACTTGGGGCTTTTTAGTCTGGAGAAGAGAAGACTGAGGGGGGATCTTATGCTTATAAATACTCAAAGGGAGGGTGCCGGGGGGATGGGAACAGTCTTCTTTCAGTGGTGCCCAGTGACAGGACAAGAGGGAACGGGCACAAACTTGACCATAGGAAGTTCCATCTCAACCTGAGGAGGGACTTCTCGGCTTTGAGGGTGGCAGAGCCCTGGCAGAGGCTGCCCAGAGAGGTGGGGGAGTCTCCCCCTCTGGAGCCATTCCAAACCCGCCTGGATGCCGTCCTGTGCCACTGCTGGAGGTGCCCCTGCTCTGGCAGGGGGTGGCACTGGGGGAGCTCCAGAGGGCCCTTCCAGCCCTCACCAGTCTGTGAAGCAGCTCATTCTTGGTCAGCCCGCAGGGTAAATTTGCTATCTCGGCCAGCATTCCTCTGCAGGGAAGCTGTGTTAATGCCACCTGACCGAGTCCTACGGAGCGCTGGGAAAAGGCCAGCTCTCCTGCTTGTGGGGGTGACTGCATCCCACATCCCTAAAGATCCTGTTAAAAA
>VUYV01000436.1:162071-256289 GCA_008711295.1 Anarhynchus alexandrinus
GGAAACTTTCAGCACAGGGCATCGCACGGCTTGCTGAGAATGAAGGGTTTGCGGAAGAGGGGAGCGTTGGAGGACGATGGCAAATGTACCGATGGCCCAAAGCACTGCTTTAACCACTCACCCGCTCGTCTCTGCTGGAGAGGGCCACCTGCAGCTCCTGGGCACGAAAAAGGCCCTGAGCTTTGCTAAGCAGCCTGAGCAGCAGCGAGAGAACTCCAGCGAAACGTTATTTAATGTTCCTCTTCAGTGGAGATGGCTATTTACCAGTGAGAAATTTCTGGGCTGAAGAGTCACAGCTTGGGTAATGCTGGATAATGTCCTTGGGAGGGGGAAGCGCTGGCGGGATTTATAGCAAGTCTTTGAGGCTTGGCTTCCATAGTTAGATCTGGCACAAATTTAGAAAAGCAGCTGGAGGATGAGTTTGTGCTTGGAATCATTAGCAGCGAAGGCTGTGCTGAATTACCAAATGCAACCTGGGGGAGAAGTGGTTTCTCGGCTTTCTGTCAAGGCCGGTGAAATAAAACACGTGTGCCGCACGTATGTATTTACTACACGCCAAAAGTGAACCCGCAGCACTGCAAAGGCACGTCGCGCCCTGGCTCCCCGCGCGGCAGATGGTTTGGAGAAGGGAGGGATCCTGCAAAGCAGTGCCAGCCAAAGCGGCTTCGTGGCTGGCCAAGGTGGTCTCGCTGCCGAGGCAGAGCTTGGAAACCTCACAGATGGGCAAAAGGGGCAGCTCACCCGCACACCGGTGGGAAAGGGAAGAGTTGTGCCCGAGAGGAGCTGCCAAGTTGGACAGAAAGGTACCGGCAGCGTTCTGCCCTGCTTGCCCACAATGGGAACTGGGTGCTGTCCCGCAGCTCCGTAATGGGCTGTCTCTTCACACGCACGTGGAGAGAGGTTTGCCACCCCTGTGAGTAAAGTGTCCCTGCCTGTGGGTGGCATTTTGGTTCCCAGAGCGGTCTGTCAACGCCAGGGTGTCAGTCTAAGAGCCTGCCACTGCGCTTTCAGAGCGTCTGTCCCCGGGTTAGACTGAGGCTGGAGAGGGCTCATCTCTGAAATGAGCCTTGGCTCACAGTAGGAATTAACTTCATTTAGGGGGTCATCCACCTGGGCTTCTCCATGTTAGGATGAGAGGAAATGGGTTCAAGATTGGATATTAGGAAAAATTTTTTCACTGGAAGGGTTATTAAACATTGGGATAGGCTGCCCAGGGAGGGGGTAGATTTGCCATCCCTGGAGGTGTTTAAAAAAAGGGTGGATGTGGTACCTGGGGACACGGTTTAGAAGTGGTTTGGTCAGGGTAGGTTAATGGTTGGACTTGGTTATCTTAAAGGTCCCTTCCAACCTCAACAGTTCCATGATTTTATGTTAGACCAGCCTCTCGCCTTTTGAAAGGCTTGAATGGTGGGGGGAGGCAAGGCACCCAGCTTGCATAGAGCAGGAGTTTGTGTTTGTCCCCAAAAGGAACCAAACACCTCTCCTGGGGTGCCCTGATGGAGTGCCCAGAGAGTACCTGCATCAGCAGTATCCCTGCTTTGACTTCTGCAACTCTGGGCTACGCGGGTACTACTGCGCGCTGGCTTAGCTGTAAATATGCCTGTAAAATACTAACGAGCGTCTATTAAGCAGGAGGGGAGGCTGTGTGCAGCGTCCTGAACACGGTGTGGGGAGATGGGAGTGGGAGAATGGAGCCTCTCCAAGGCATGTCCTGGGGCCTGGAGGAACCGCAGAAGGCTCTGACCCAGCTTAGGGGAGTTTTTTTGCAAACACGCTGAGCGCAGGAGAAGCACCTTCATTAGGATACTGATTTTTAGTTAAGACTTGAGTAATGCTGTTTATCTGCAGTGCTGCAGCAGCTGGTCCTGCTGTGGGGGCATTAGCGCCCGGTAGTCCCTACTTTTGGAGCTTTTCAGTGCCAGAGCAGAGGACACGAAAGTCAGGAGGCAGAAGACAAAGCACCAGTCTGGGAGGTGATGGCTTTGCCCGTTGGCATTACAGCCGCTGCAGTGGGCACCAAGGCAGAGCAGATTTCTGGGGAGATGTGATGGTGGATAACGAAGGACCTGGGTGGCTGATGTGTGAGGAGCTCCTCTGAAGCGAAGCAGGATCAGCCTGAAGGCACTAGTTTAGAAACGCTTTGGTAGTAGGCGATGGAGGCTGATGGCTCCGGCTAATTGCAGGCGGGAGTCACGCTGGGTAGCGAAGGAGAGCTGACAGGCAGGCTGGGGAGGCACAGCTACCACCGGCGCTGGAAGCAAACACAGGCAATTTACCCTTGATGTGAGGGAAATGGGGGACAGGGATCCCTCTTGCTTTGGTTTTTTAAAAGTACTTACCTAGTTCTGGTTGTATCAGGCGTTGGCATCATCCGAAGGAAACTGTGTGGTGTTTCTCTGAGTTGGTGGTACTTTTCTGTGCAAATATGGTTGATTGACATTCCTGAGAGAGTGAGAGATGGTGGGTGAGGTACCGGGGTGTTTGCCTCTGAAGGGAATCACAGAATGGTTTAGGTTGGAGGGGACCTTAAAGATCAAGTTCCAACCCCCCTGCCCTGGGCAGGGACACCTCCCACCAGCCCGGGTTGCTCCAAGCCCCGTCCAACCTGGCCTTGAACACCTCCAGGGATGGAGTTTCCACAGCTTTTCTGGGCAACCTGCGCCAGTGCCTCACCACCCTCACAGTCAAGAATTTATTCCAAATATTTAAACTAAGTCTCCCCTCTTCTGGTTTGAAGCTGTTCCCCCTCGTCCTATCACTCCATGCCTTTGTAAAAAGTCCCTCCCCAGCTCTCCTGGAGCCCCTTTAGGCACTGGAAGGGGCTCTAAGGTCTCCCTGGAGCCTTCTCTTCTCCAGGCTGAACACCCCCAACTCTCCCAGCCTGTCCTCCCAGCAGAGGGGCTCCAGCCCTCGCAGCATCTCCGGGGCCTCCTCTGGACCAGCTCCAACAGGTCCATGTCTTTCCTATGTTAAGGGCTCCAGAGCTGGAGGCAGTACTCCAGGTGGGGTCTCACCAGAGCAGAGTAGAGGGGCAGAATCCCCTCCCTTGACCTGCTGGCCACGCTTCTGATGCGTGTGGGGGTATGATGAATATGGGGGTAATGTTATTGTTCATCTTTTCGGTGATGGTCTGTCCCCAGTGACCCTCCCTCTGAGAATTACAGAAACGTCTTGCCAAGTCACTTGTTGCAGTCACCCCTTTGAATTTAGCCTTGTGAAACGGCGTCTGTCACCCGCAGGGTCCTCTGCCAGGGCTGGAGGCTGGCTCCTCTCTGCACGCTGCTCAGGCATCCCGTACCCTCCGCTGCGAAGAAGCTGTCACAAGCAGCAAAGAGATGGCTTTATTTTTCCCGATGCATGCGGCGGAAGGAGCTGTGGGATGATCATTTGGCGGTGAGTGTTTGCGCTCATGCAAAAAGCATGACCGGCTGGGAGAGTTGGGGGGGTTCAGCCTGGAGAAAAGAAGGCTCCGGGGAGACCTTAGAGCCCCTTCCAGTCCCTAAAGGGGCTCCAGGAGAGCTGGGGAGGGACTCTTGATCAGGGAGGGGAGCCATGGGACAAGGGGGAACGGCTTTAAACTGAAAAGGGTAGATTTAGATGAGATACTAGGAAGAAATTTTTCACTTTGAGGGTGGTGAGCCCCTGGCACAGGTTGCCCCAAGAAGCTGTGGCTGCCCCATCCCTGGAGGTGTTCAAGGCCAGGTTGGACGGGGCTTGGAGCAAGCTGGGCTGGTGGGAGGTGTCCCTGCCCATGGCAGGGGGGTGGAACTGGATGATCTTCAAGGTCCCTTCCAACCTAAACCATTCTATGATTCTATGAAAAAGCGATCTCAAGGCAGTTTTAGCCTGCAAGGAGAGAGAGGAACCTGGCACAACACCCGCAGCTGCTGCAGGGGTGCAGGACTTCACCCTGCTTTGGTGTTTTGCAGGGCTTGAGCAGGAGCCAGAAGGCAGCTGGGTAGCCTGGACAGGTGAACCGCTGTGTCAAGGAGACGGCTGGGCTCTCAGAAGAACCTAAGTAGGCTTGTTAATATATTTCTTTTTTTTCCTCTGGTTTTATTGTAATCCTCACAGAGCAGTTCAGGGAAACTGGCAGGGTTGGCATTGAGGAGGAGAGGGGCTCGTTACCACAGGAGTAACGAACTGTCTGGCTCTGACTGGGAGGCAAGCAGGAGCAGGATTGAAGAGCAGAGAGATTGGATGTGCTGTGCTTGGGGGCGGTGGTAACAAAAACAAACTGAATAATAATAATAATAAAAAGCTTCCCATGTACACAGCTATTTTTGGTAGCTGATGGCTCCTGGGTTTGTACATTTCAGAGCCTTGTTACTTTTCCAAATTTCCTGGAGAGGGCTTTGTTTTGCTTCCAGGTTTAGGAGAATGTGATTCCTAACCTCAGAATCCCACTGGTTTTCTTCGGGACACCCAGATCAGCGGAGCTGGATGGGTTCTTCATTAATTGCATCCTTCCTGCGTGCTGCTAGGATGTTACGGAGATCTCCAGAGCTCCGCCAAGGCTGCCTACAGCAGTCCAGACTTTTCACTTGTCCTGGAGAGTTGATATGGGTGATTCTGAAGCCGTGGTGACAGACCAGCTCTGTGCCACACCTGCGTGGCTGAGGTATGACATGCTCCCACCTAAAGAACAACACAGAGAACGCCCCCTGCTCTCATGTTCCCAGGTTATTCCTCAGCCCAGCTTGGCTGCGCAAACAGCCCAGAATAGTCCAGGGGTGAGTAGGGATGGTGAGGGCCGGTGATTTATTAAGCCAGTGTTGCTGCTGAAGGCTTTATTGCGAAACCGATGGTGGCGTGTCAGTGGAGGTGACGTCCTGATGGAGAGGCAATAAAGCGGGCTGTGTAAGTGCACCCGAATGGGCGCGTATCCGAGCTACGCGCTGCGATAACCCAGCTGATATATGTATAGCTATCTTGGATGCTGTAACTCCGCTCTCCTACACCCCTCCGAAGACGCAGGACTTGTCACTGATGCACGTATATCTCTGCGCCATTGCCCTGGGCACACCAAACCACACTCTTCCATTTTTTTCCCCAAGTTGGGAAACTTGTAAGTTAATATTCTTGCTACAGAGGATGTAGGTGGGGACTGGGTTCAGCAGGGCTAAAACAGTTCTCTGGGGCTTAGCCAACATCCCATCTCTTGCGATACACTCCCATTAATGTCTTAATCAAGCAGCTTTTTTTTTTGTTTTTTTTTTTTCTTGGCAAGTAGTTATTACCCTGAGTGCTCTGCCACCCTCCCGCGCAGGCAGCGACAGAGGGCAATGCCCTTCGCGCGAGGGCAGAGACGGGGGATTTCTGAGGGGTGTTAAGTCCTTCCCTTAACGCTTGAGGGAGTGTTAAGGAAACAGGCTTACACAAAACAAAACCCAAATTTGTTTGTAAATTGTGTCACTGCCATATAGGAGTCTGGGAAGAAAGAACTGCTGCTAGCTGTGATGTTCTCTGTTGCTGGAGCCGCGCTATAAATACAGTCTGGCCCTTGCTAACCGGCAGATCTTTTGTGGAGCCGAGTTAGATACGGACAGCCGGGGCTGCTCGCAAGCAGAAAGCCTGAGATTAATTGCCTGTGATGACTTGTGTACGTTAATTGGCAGGGTCTGGGACGGTATGTACTCTATACCACCACTTGGATTGAAAGTCTTGAACAGCTACCGATTGTATTTTCATTAATAAGAGAGTCACTCAGAGTTTTCCTGAGATTCTTGCTTCTCTCCGCTCTAGGTTTCAGCGCTTCCAGGAGTCTCTGCCCACCGCATTGGCACTGCTCTGCTGAGAACGGTTCGTGCCGAAGGAAGACCTTGGAAGTGCCACACGCGGGATAAAATGATTTGTCGAAATACTATATTTGGCACCAGCTTTTCATCTAAACCCAGAGCCACTTTACACCTGTCTGGCAAGATAAAGGGACTTAAAATGAGCGTGAGTGTGATTTTTATGCCTGAACGGTATACAAAGACCTCAGCATAAATGAATACCCGAGCTTCAAAGCTTTTGCTGAATGTTTTTCTACCACCTATAGTACTGTCAGGCTATTTTATTTTCAGGGCACAGTGATATCACTGAGCCGACCATTTGAAGGCTGCTCTACTTGTTTTAAGGAGGAATGGACAGACGGGTATGTGTTGCTGTCCCCCGCTGAATGAGCTTAGCTGTTTTCTGGGACATGTATTCTTACCCACAGGAGATGACTTTTTTTTTTATATACTTTTCTAGTCTTTTGCAATAAGAGCATCTAAATGATGTCCTTGGCTGATACATCGGTACTTGCTGCGTTGAGATCACTGCTGTGTCCGACCTGGGCCGCCACTGTCCTTCCTCTCACCCAAATGCCATGACCAGGGGAAGGCTGTCACGGCGAGTCCATCCTTATGAGGATTTTGTTGGTACGTGTGTGCGCGAGCAGGAGGCAACCGCGCTCAGACTGCCCCGGAGCACTGGCTGGGGAGGCTGCGGAGAGCTGTAAGCGACTACAGACAACAAAAACCTTATTTCCATTTCAGTCACGTTATAGTTTGAAGCCTTTTGATTAAAAGGCGATTAAATTTCAAGCCCGGTGATAGTAAACGGCTGCTTATCCACGCTGGGGGCTGACAGCGGTGTGCCAAGGGTGCGGGCGGTAGTGAGTAGAGCAGCAGCCTGGCCTGGGGGGGTTCCGTGAGGGAGGCCGCCATGTTGTGCTGGGGGGCTTTCCACAGGGAAGGGATGCTGGGAGAGCCAGGCATGCCGGCCTTGCCCCTGAAAGGCAGCAGCGGGGCTGCCCGGAGAGCAGCGTTGGGGGAATAAAGCTTATTCGGTGCCCACAGTGGTTTTAGGGGCGCTCCGGCTGCCACAGGCCACGGGGCCGGGGTGCACCTACCCCTGGCTGGGGGCTGGGGACGGGCTCCCTCAGGGGGCTGCGGCCCTGAGGCCAAGCCGGGGAGGCGGAGGATGGTCTTGAGGTATGCGGGGGGTGGCCCTGGCCGGGCTCGGTGCCCCCGANCGCGCTCCAGCCGTCGCCATGGTGACCGCTGGGTGCGTAGCGGCCCTTACGAAGCTGACGCAGTGGGCGGCCCGGCACGGGCGGGGGCGGCCCCTGCACGGGCGGAGGCGGTGTTAGAGAATCGGGGGGCCGCCGGGCCCCCGGGATGGAGGTGGCGGCGGCGGCGGCCCTGGGCCTGCGGCGGCGGAGAGGTGAGGGGAGGCGGGGAGGGCGGCGGCGACCCCCGCGCCCCGAGGCGGCGGGGGCGGCCCCGGAGGGGACGTGGCAGCGCCCACCCCCGCTCCGCACCGGCGCGGGGCCTTCCCAGCGGCGGGAGGGCAGGTCCCCGCCGGCCGTGAGGGGAGGAGGCCGGTGCGGGGGTCCCGGTGGGCCGCGGAGCGGGCGTTGGGGCGGGCCTGGGGGTGCTCCCGGTCGCTGTCCTCAGCCCCGGCGGTGCTTTGTTCTGTCCCGCCCTGCTCGGGAGGCGGCGGACAGGTGCGGGAGGGGATGGCGGAGCTGTGCCCCGGAGGCAGCGTTCGCCTCCGGTGCTGCGGGGAGGCGGCGGGGCGGCGCGGGTGGCCGTCTCCTGCAGGAGCCGCCTCTGTCCCTTCCAGCCGCAGGGCCCCATCGCAAGGTGGCCTGCGCCCTATAGAAAGAGGTGGGTTGGTTCCCCCCACCCCCCCGGACAGGTGCGAGGCAGCGCATCAGGCTGATGGCGGGGTCAGAATTGGCACCCAAGACCCCCCGTCCGGGCTGGCCTTGGCTGTCAGCGCTAGCCTGGTGTGGGAGACTGGCTAGGTGCTGCTGGCTGATGGTACAGGGAGAAGCTGCTGGTGTGTAGAGGGTGGGTGTGACACAGGGATTCTTTCTTTCAGCCTTTATTACATCTCCACAAGGACCGGTACCTGAAACAGTTAGCTGGCACTGAAAGAACTTCAGCGACGTGGATCTGCCATAGTGGGTGATGAGCCACGACCATAGAAAAATCCCCAGTTAGGGTTGCAGAGACCCACAGGCTTGTAAAAGTAAAGGATATATCACTCTTGAGATCTTATAGCTGGGACGTTGCCAGACTGCTCAGCCAGAATTCATGCCGTGCCCATTCTGGGAATTGGTACCTGGCGGTGTGTTTGGGACAGGCTTCAGTTGTCACTTGGAATATAGGAATGGGGATTGCTGAGTCTGCAGGTCCTGATATGCGGGATGGTACTTCACAGCCAGCTCCAGGTGGGAAACAGCACAGTGATTGCCAAAGATAGTATATACAGCTTCTGGGACACTGGAGTGTTTCTAAGTGTTGTGTACTGAAAGCAGCAAATCTCTGTTCAATGGATTAGCCAGCATGTTAAAGGAAATGGTTCTGTGGGAAAGTATAACCTCTGCCAAGGTGGGAAGGAGATTATTCGCCTGCCAGGATAAAACCTTGTGTTACCTGGTGATGAGTGCTACATCCCGCTGACTGTCATTTTTCTGGTTGAACAGGGAGAAGTGTCTGAGCTTGTGTGGTCAGGCCGAGTGTTTTTAAAATAGTCGTGGCTGGGAGATAATGAAATTGTAGGAAGTGGCTTCTGTAAAGACAGGGTCTTTAATCTCTCGGTTTTATGACGCTGGCTTCGGTGAAATGTGTATATAGTGGGGAAGTGCCTACACCATTAAAGAGGTTAGTTTGTCATTGGGGAGGAAGGAATATTGGATGCCAGTGGAAAGCTTTCGAAATAGAAAACATTATCTGCATGAAGTTATTCGTTGTCCTAGGTGTTAGCTTTCTGTGGCATAAAAGTTACACTGGGTTCTTAAAGCTGCTGATTAGATTACTGCTCAGCCCAGTGTATATGTGTCAGTTTGTAGTGGACAGGCAGGCCAGTAAAGGCTAACGGGGACAAGAAACTTGAACAGCATTTTCTACATGGTAAATAATGCATATAGCCTGGAACTGCTGTAACCAAAACTCTTCAGAAAGGAGTAGGACAAATGTTCCCCTTTAAAACCATATTTAAAGAAAAGAACAGATTTAGGAGTTACCATCTCTGCTGTTTTACAAAAAATTTATTCCCTCTATAACATGCTACAAAGTCAAAATTAGAGACTTGAACTACTTATGTTTGTTGGCACTGATCTCTATAGCGCTGACCTGTAAAACCAGATTCGATCATTTTAACTTAAGGCGCACTGGGTTAGATCCTTTTGATTGCTAAAGGCAAAATCAAATCAGAAGTCACAGCAACAGGGATTGCTGTAAGTCCCCGACAGCTTAATCACTGCTGGGAAATGGGCAATGAGAAAGGGAAACTTCAGTGTGCTGTGTCCACCCATTCCTTTTCTAGAGTTTTGGGAAGGAACGGTTGTGCAACAGTATGATCTGAGTGGTTAAAATTGAGAAATGTGCTGCTCCAGGAAGAAAGGAGGGAAGGATGAAAATACTCCCTCCAAAGACAAAGTTATGCTTTAAAAAAAAAAAAAAGATAAGAGAACTAGGGTAAACCAAAATACCTGTCAGTCTGTTTCATAAAAAAAATGAATGTAGATATCAGACTGTTGAGAAGACTTGTCTTCAGCAGATATTCAGTGCGTTTGCGTTGTACTAAATTTTGGCAGAGTTTTGCTTTTTATGAAACTTTGTCAAAATTCCTATGAACAAATAGTTATGACAAAAAAAAAATATCTGTTTTGTATGTAAGGGCACAGATGTGCTTTTGGACCTTGGGTGGGAATATAAATGTCACATTCCTTGTGCTATGTCTGCCTCAGTTTGGTATAAAACAGAAGAGATTTTTATGTATCCCTTAAACACTGCGTATGTCTAACCAGAAACTGGAGACATAAACTTGGAAGCCCTCTAGCTGACAGACCCACTTGACTTGCATGCTTTTATCAGTCCCACCTGTCTTTGCTTCCCTCTGTAAAACAGTTTGGCATTCCCCATGGGATCCGAGTGCACCAGCTGTGGATTGCCATGTAATCCATGTGAAGTTCAGGTTGTGTCTCTGTGATGTGACCTTTGATCCTCAGGTGCTGCAGGTAGAGATGTTTAATGGAGTTTTATAGTGTCAAGTGCAAAAATAGGCAGAGGGGTGTTTCCTGTGCAGCTTTATCTTAAAAGTTAATTCATTTTTAGTTAGCTCATCAAAGCTAGGTCGCTTTGGTTCCTGAGTTCCAATAAAATGTATGGATTTGCAAGCAAGATTTATACCCTTCCTCCAAGCCTTTGTGACTTAGAAAACTCTCTTTAAAGCAATATAAATACCAATCTTGGTTTTGTGGGTCCCTTCCAGGCAAGGACCAGCGAGCTGGAGACCTGGAGGAGATAGGAGAGTGCTAACACTTGCGACTGTAAACCCCAGCGTGCGCGGTACGCTGCTCAGCTTTGGGCAGCTAACAGCCTGTGAGGCTTCCAGTCGTTTACAGGCCTGCCTACAACTTATTAGACTTTCTTGCATTTAAACCAGCAGTGATTCTATTCAGTCTACAGATAGGGGAAGGATGTTTGAGCCTTCCTTGGGTAGCAAAGTTTTAAATCTAGCCTAGAACAGGCAGCTTTTACTTTGGGGAGTCTGCCTGCACCCTGCTTTTCCAGGGAGAAACCAGCATATTCCTCTTTTCAGCTTGCCACCTAGGTAGCAGCAAATAATACTTAAAGCTAGCAGTGTCTCCGATTCTGACAACGATCCAGCAGATGAGTAAGTACATCCTGAGCTGGATTCAGCATTGGAGTTTGAGGAAGTTACATTTAAAGAGACAGCAATTGAGATGCTTGGAAGAGTGAAATTTATTTTCATCTGCTTTTAGAGAGCTGCGGGGCTGGAGTTTTTAGAGAGCTGGGGGAAAGGAGTTCATGAAAGTGCCCTTTGTGCTATCAGGAGCGTGACAAATGGACTCTTCTGGGATCTGTGGGTAGCTTTGGGATGTTTATTCTTGCTGGAATAGATTCTTTGAGTAAATCAGACTTTTAACTCGAAGCTAGCGTGCACTGATATTTTCTTTATTCTGCACTATGCATACATGATACTGTTAATTTAAGCATATGTCTGCCAGAACAAACAAACACGGCACGTGTTTCACAGTGGTGGGAATCCTTGCGATGCTTCTAGTTAGACCTACATTCCTTCGCTTTCAAGCTAACACTTTTTTGTGTATTTCTAAAGAGGAAAAAATCTTGAAAGTTTGCCAGGCGCAATATTTGTCCAGCTTTGAATTTTTAAGACAGAAGAAACTGAAATTATTTTTCTGATGTTTGATAAGAAATGGAAAAGTTTGTCCACTGAGAAACTAAAATCAAATTGCTAGGTATTTTAAGAGCACAAGTGTAACTGGGAGTTGATAGCCTACTCACAGGGCACAGAAATAGCCTCTAGAGTCAGCTCCCTTTGCGCAACCATGTTGGTCCTGCTTACTAGCTCTCACTCTGCTTTCTAATAATACAATATAATTTTTTGTCTCCTACAGCAGCATTTAGTCTGCATATAATTCTGCAGTGCAAGATGCTAAGCACTCTTATTCTGCTTGCTTTTTTGGGTGCATAGTTTAAGCTATGATGCCTGGTATCTTGCTTCTAAGTTCATTATAAAACCAAGCGTATGTAAGAATGTACCCATACCTGATCTGTTTTAAAAGAAAAAAGTCTGAAATACTGTGGACTACTTAATTAACTATTCTGAAGCATCATTACAAGCTTTAAAAAATGATAACGATGCATGTGAAAATCGATGGGTTTATATTTTAGGAGCAGCATATGGTAAAGTGGAATATCCTAATATAAAATGCATACAAAATCTGGGTTTAAATGCAAAGCATCATGCTGCTGTACCTTGATGATTTTGAATAAAAGGTAGAATTCCTACTGAGCTTTAGAAAAAATGTGCCCTCTGTCTTCAGTCATTTCTTCTTTTCTGCTCTTTTCCTTCCTCCTTTTTATCCTTTTCTCCCCTTCTGGTGAAAGGGGTGCGGGTCCCTTACCTCGTATACAGGATTTATTTGAAAAGGTGTCAAGCTAAAAGATTAAATAAAAAAGGTTGCTAAATATTTTTCTCTTCCTTGCAGCAAGAGCACAAAATCTGCATGGCAAGCAGAGACTGCTTGACTAGTAAAGAGTTTTCTCATGGGCTTTTAACCCCTGAGCTTCCACTCTGCCTGCTTTTATATAAGGCTTCTTTAACTGGACTCGTGCTCCTGCAGACTCTCACAGACCCTTGGAAGTCCTCCTCCTCCTCCCTCCCCCTCCGTTGGAGTTTCTGACCCTCTTTGAGGAAGCCTGGCCTTCAGGTCGACTACAAATATCTGTGGAATTGTGTGAGAATTCATGGCTTTTAGTTCTGTTCAAGCTTTTAAATCAGTAGCCAGCCTGCTTTGGTTCTTTCACATTCCCTTTGTGTGAAAGTAAAACTACAAGTGGATTCCTCAGTGATGTCTTTGACCTTAATAAGAATTCCTCCCTGAAAACAGCATACAAGATGTAATCCTAGAGTCTTAAAAATTGTAATTTTCCTTGTGTTCTTCACTTGCCGTTTCATCAGGCAAAGGTGCTGTTCAGCAAGCAATGATAACACGCCCAGTGCAACTAACTACTAGTAAGCTAATAATATGTTAAATTGTCTCCAAGTTGTTTAAACTGATCTGGTTTCCATGACCTTATGCGTAGATCTCCACGTGGTGATGAAAAGCCCTCTCCTAGCGCACACCTGCAGAGGACTGTTGGAAGGGTTATTGTGGGAATCCTAGCGAAGCCTGTTGGGGTGGAGTTTGTGCCTAATGTGTTATGTGTATTTTCTAAATGCCTGCTGTTTCATAAGAAGTTTTGTAAGCTCCTTCCTGTAGATAGAGGATCGTGCTGCTGCATGCACTTCTATTTTTCTCAGAGTCCTCCTCAGAGTGAGAACGTCCTCGTGCCCTGAGGGGGATGTAGCTGCGAAAGCTGGCGGGCACAGTCCTGAAGGGTATCGGTGCCAGTCCCTCTTCCTCAGCCCGCTGATTTCTGTCGGGGCATTGGCATCTTTAGGGGTGAATAAGCACTGATGATCCTTCTCAGGAGTTGGTTCTTCCACCGTTGCTGGTGGGATAGCTTATGTGATACAGTTTGGTGCTCGGTGACCTGCGAGATGGGAAGATTTGCTTGGAGCATCTAAACAAATATGAGTGTCATATGATTGAAGAGATAAGCACTCGTTGCTGAATGAGAGCAGAGACTTGCTGATACTGAAATTGATTGTATGAGAGTCTCCCCCCTGTGAAGACATGGTAAGATAATTTTAAACAGTGTTTATGGGTACTAGGAGTAATTAGCTAATCAATAAATATGAGAAGGCTACCTTAAATGAGTAAGTGCTCTGAGCATTTGCCATGTCTTTTCCTCAGTAACATGTGTTTCTTTGATTTGTTGGTCTAGATTATCAGCACAGACCTGAGAGATCCTGGGTTTCGATCTAGGCAGGCTTCTAGACTGAGTCCTTATATTTTCCTGAAGAACAACACGTGCAAATAAAATGGTGAAACCCTTAGGCCATCTTAAATAAAATTGAACTGGATAATAGGAAGAAACAGGGAAATTCAGGACCTTGTTATTATAGTTTCACTGCAGTAAGTACAATAAAAATGGTGAGGCTGGTATGAAAAAGAACCAAAACCTCCAGTGCATTTCTACCCTGAAAGGTTTCCATTCAGATCTGTTGTGCTGCTCCATGTCTGCTAGAAGTTGAAATTTACACAGCTCTGCATCTTTTAGAAAGAAGAATGAAATTTAATATTATGTCATGGCTTGTCTTTTCGGCACAGATCTGTGTAACGTGCTTGCTGGTGTTTACAGCCATAGATACAGCCTTGATGTATTTTTGGAATATAGATTCCAGCTCAAAAGTCTGAGCTTCTGGAGGCTTGTCTTTTCCCCATGTGATCTGCCAAATGATCTTGCAAAATTGTGCTGTTTTCTCTCAGGGGAAATTAACTATTTCACCTCCCATAAAATCAGAGCAAGTCAGGTGCTTCTTACCAGTTTGCAGCATCTCAGCCAGCCTATGACTGTCCTGAATAAAGGGAATCCTACCTTCTTTTGTTGGCTTGCATGCTGTATTTCTTGGTCATATCAGGACTCCTTAAAAGTGTTCTGCATTGGAATTCAACCTAGTGCTGTCTAGTAACTTCCCTTTATGCTTGGCTTATCTTTGTCAGTGTCCGAAATGCATGTTCTTTCCTTTTTGAAACACAACTCAGATTTTGGTGTTTGAAAAATCAGATGTGAGAAGTAGTAAATGAAGCGAACTCAGTGCAGCTCTCCATCACTAAATGGTTCTGGAACAGTAAGCGGACTGCTTTGTTGCTTGTCAGCTGTTGAACTCAAGACGAGACCTCTATTAAAAGTGCACCAGCCAGTCTTCAAGAACTTCAGACCCTCTGGAAACAGCAGAGTTTTTCTAGCCCAGAGGTCTGTGTCTTGTTCCAGGATATCCCCGCGAAGATGATGTGTCCTTCCATTTCAAAGGTCCTGTGTGAGTACATTACCTCTCAGCCAGATTTAACCTTTTCAACTACAGTACCCTTTTTGTGACTGCGTTCTGTCTGATTCAGTTGTTTGTCACCATCTCCATGGTATCCGAGCATCTGCTAATGATGACCGCTTCACTAAATGAGAGTATTCAGATATGAACTTCTGTATTTTTGCTTGGAGGGGAAACATGTGCCCGTGATCCTCTGTCAGAGGAAGTAAAGAAAGTTCCCATTTGCTCTGCTGAAGGGCGGATAAGTTACATCCTTAAAACAACATGAAGAAGCAGTAATTTGCGACTTCTCTCTTAAGTTCCTGTTGCAGTGGATGCTCTTTTTCTTCCCTGAATAGAATGGAGAATAATGACAGATTTCTTTGAGAGGTTCTCTGTCTGCTGTGGGATTGCTCTTCCCCTCACTTCTGTCATTTTCACTTATTTTCTAGCAGAGAAAGAGGCTGCTCTTTCTTTTCAAGTCTTCCTTCCGAGGTTAATATGGGGCTGAAACTATTTGGCACATGAATAATGAAGCACATAGGAAGCGAGAGATGCCTTTCCTGAGATGTTACGTGCGTATTCTAAAACCGGAAAGAGAAGAGCTTTCTCTCAACTTCATTGACACGGGAGGAGCTCAGGGCAAAATGCCTTAGTGTAATTGCGGTGTTAAAGCTTCACTCTGCAGGAAGCCATGGGCTTCTTTCTCCTGAAGCTCTTTCCCCTCTAAATTTCACGCCTATTCCTGGTTCGATATCTTGCTTTTGGAAAACAGTCTTTTATCCTCATTGATTTTTTTCTTAAAAAAAAAAAAACAAACCAAAAAATAAAACAAACCAAAAAAGGGAACATGCTTTATTCCAGCTCTAAGAGCAAACCCGTTTGAACATCTCAGGGGCCGTAATCAAATTTAACTCAATAGGAAATGGGGACATCCACAAATGCAGTGTTGTCCTCTGCTTCCAAATGTCACTGGCCTGGAAGAATCCAAGATAAAGAACTTTGTGGGTAGTATGTAACTATTAATTTACCTTGCTTTATAGGACCCCAGCTCTCTGCTGGTGGGAAAGAATCTATCGATTCTCTGAGGCCTTGGTCTGACTTTGTCTTTTTCTTGGATGAGGGCGGAGGAATTAGTATAGGCGGTTTTGGAGGTGGGAACCATGTAGGATGCTGCAGAAAATGCTTGTTCTGCTGTGAACGGGTGGCTGAGTAAGTGTGGTGCATGCATCTGAAGTGCCTCATGGGAGCCTGCTGGTAATATTTACAGAGTTTTTGTGAATTTGGAGTATGCGGTGTATGAGTTTGCACGCAAGCCCAGAAGTGTCAAGTATACTTAATTTTCCGAGGTGAAGGGGGGTTTGTGTGTCCAAGCTTGTGCGGGGAGGGGTGGGCAGAAAGCCTGAAAAGCCACTGTGAGGTGGGGAGTGGGTATTTGGGGAAAAAGAAACATGAATATGCATACTTTAGCGGTTTCTCTATAATCTAGTGTGCAAGTTTGCAGGACGTGTTGTTTGTGTATGTACAGGCCATGTGCTTGAGTGGTTAGCGATGCGTTGAGGAGCAACGCTGCCCATAGTGTAAGGAACCTGTATTTTGTGTCCCCGGTTTTACTGTCTCCTTGAGTGTTTGTTCCTTGGAATGACTTGAAAGCCTCTGGTTAGGAACTCTAAGGTATATCACATCTGACCTTTATTCTTTGGTTCATGCAATGCTTATTTTGTGATGAGTTACCCTGACCAGGGCCCCAAGGGGATGAAAACATCACAGAAATAGTGATATTTATTTTTTTTTCCCCCTCTGCTAGGAGTGGTAAAGAGCAGAGGAATTCAGCCTGCTGCTGTGTGCTGTTCTCTGTCCGACTGATTCTCACCTCCTTGTTCTCCTACGCTGTGGTGTGTGTCTGGGCCTGCTGATGGAGGAGCTGGGGTGTCTGGGTGAGGTTAAATGGACATTTTGAGACAGTAGGTGTTAGCAGAGAAATAAATTGATGAAAGAAGGGTCCAGCATCGGGGACAAGAAAAGGAAATGAGCCTTTACAGAACTGCCCTGTGTGAACTGAAAGCCCGATAAGGACTTGCTGCTGTTCTGCATTTTGAGGTTACACTGTCGACGCTGGGGAGGGGAAGCAGGAGATCTGGTCTGAGACCGCTTTTAATGACTCCGAACTCTCAAAAATATTTCTTGAGTCGAGAGTGGAAGGAAATGTGCTGTGTTTATTCTCTGAAATGAGTAAGCATGTTAATATGAAGTGTTAGATTACTTTTTAAAGCTACGTGACAGCTACTACTGGATGTAAAGGGCGCTTTTGCTAGCTCCTCTGAGGGAAGGTGCTTGGATGGGCTGAGGAAGAGGATGGGAACTTGCCCAAGGGAACACAGAAGTCTCTCCAACACCAAGTATCCTGGACTGTCCTTCTCTGAGCTACCTGAGCTAATTATTATATTAAAACATTGCCATGTTGTGCAACAGACAAGGCAATGTCCTGTATGTCCCCAGCTGCTGTTGTATTTACCCGATGAAAAACTGGGTTTCCAGCTGCTCTGCTCATCTTTTCTACTTAACTCTTGATTTATGATAAACAAAAAAAAGACAAAAGCAGTGTAATGGTGGGGTTTAATTGAACAGAGGATGGCAAGAGACAGAAAGCTCTAGTTTTGCTTCCCACTTAAATGTGTTTGTAAGGAATAAGGGCTCTCATTTGTATGATCACAGCACTAGGCAAGGAGGCATGCTTTTTGGAAAATAACATAGTTAAGCTGTAAGGGAAGAAATCGCATTGGTTCCTGTTGCTGTAGCTGCAGGTCTTTGGCATTTTGTGTCACTCCTCTGTATATCGTAGCTGTGAAATGAAATCCCTTTGAGTGCAAAAGCGTGAAAGGGTGTGGTTAAAGCAATCGGGAACCTTTTCACTTTAAATTACCTGATTTATGACATGAAAAAATCTCAATGTTAACATAGATTTGTTTTGCAAACCATTCAACTGTAAGTTACCTGGTGTTACGCCAAAACACTCCCTCTTGGCTAGCATGTGAAAATACAGCTCTCGAGCCTCTGGTCTACACCACAAGGGCTAAACGCTCCCGAAGAAAGAGTAAGTTGAACTTTCAGTTCTTTCACAGGCACCGTTTCGGTACCATGTTTCATTTATGTTAACACTTGAGGAAGCCTTTTGGGTGGGGAGTGGGTGAGTGAACCCCTTTTTCTCTTCCTATTCTGTTCTGGACTACTTTCATCTTTCCAGTACGTCTGGGCTTGCAGCTTTTGGGTTGCCAGTATGAACTGCAGATCGGTCTTCTGCCTTTGGATCTGGAGGCGCAAGCCTTGCGCTGCGGAGGAGGTGCAGTGCCAGAGGGTGGGATACTGGATCTCCTGGTTGTCCAAGCCTGGAGAAGCCAGAGATCCTGTTTCCAGAAAGCGTGTCTGTCTGTTTCCTTGTACTTTAGATGAATATGTTGGTGTTTGCTCAACTGTCCTGCACCTGACTGCTGCCTCTGTGCAGGAGTTTTCCAGGAGTTTGCATTTCATAATGGAGTTTTTGTTTAAACTAGATTTTTGAAGAAGGAAAAAAAGTGATGGATGCCAATTAGGAGAAAGGAAAAGGGAGGAAGATACGATTATCCAAGACTCGGTGGCCCTCAAGACTGTGTGGCTGCTGCTCCCTTTTTGTAGGGAGCAGGAGTAGAAGAGACGAGAAAAGTGTTATCTTTCTCTTCTTCAAATATTCATAGCGTTCCTGCTGCAGAGGAGCAAGGCTACCAAGACTTCATTAGATATTTCTGCTGTTGGAAAAGGAGATGAGGTTGGAAGCAGTTGTGGCTCTTACGTTCCTATGGGAACAGATAGGAGATGCAAGGCCTTGAATTCTCAACTATAAGGGGATTTGTCAAGAAAGGTGGGAAAAATATTTAATGTCTGATTCGAGCGGGAAACTAATATCCATTCTTTCCCCGATTGGCTTCTGACTGCAAGTTTTTCCCTGCTGAAGAGGAGACAGGATCTTGTGCAGCGTTTTCGAGGCTGCTTTCACTGCTCCATGGCCACAGAGTTAATTACAAGCTGGACAATGAGATGCATGGGTCCACCCTGCCGCTCTTTCACTGACTCAGCCGTTCAGTGCTGGGTTTGGAGGGGGGCAGCAAAAAGACTATTGGATGAGAATGCGAACACGGCTCAGTTCCACATAGCCGTGGTGCTTGTGGAGCAGGGTTAGTAACCCTGTCTGAATGAACACTCCAGACTAAACTGTTTCTGAATCCGCTCTTGCCACCCCATTTAAAGTAGATAAGATGTTCAGGGCAGATACATCCATTTTTTTTCCACTGTGCTGGGCTGCAGCCTATTGTTAAAGGAAGTTCCTAGGAAATGCAGGACTTTGCCCAGTCCTTCTTAGCACGCTGCTCGTCCTGGGGAGCTCAGCTGACACGCTGTAAGTAGGCTCTCCCTGTGCAGAAAGGTTGGGGTGGTGTAAGATTCATGGTGTATCAAAGGAAAACAGCTGCATTCCGTGACCTAAGAGGAACTGCAGTTCCACAGTTAAGTTGCTCTGTAAATTGAAAAGGAAATGGCGAAAAGAAAAGAGCTTGATTAATGAAGAGGTTTAGGTTTCTAACAATGCGTGTCTTGTTTCCAGCGGAGTTCAGTGGAAAGCAGGCACCTGCCTAGGGGTGGTGCCTTGCGGGCTCTTAGATGGGTCCGCTTCCTGGTCACCAGCAATGGCTTTTCTTTTTTTTTTTTTAAAGAGAAGAAATCTAGTGGCTTTGGCAGTTTTTCACGGTAGCTAAATGCTCAGTGAAAGAAGGGGCGTTGGTCTTAAAACAGACCTCGTCAGGTGAGTAAACCCCATCATTTTGCACTTACCTCTTTGAACATGAAAGGGAACTTTCTTACATCTATGTAATTTTTTTAGCTGTGCATCCTGGTTCTCTGACTGTTACAAAGTCGACACGATATGGCCAGTGAGCAAAACAAGGCCCGTGGCTCGCATCTGATCATAGGAGCAGTAGGTATGGCGTTTGAGACTGCACAGGAGCGCTTTGTCAGCGACGCGGGGAGTACTGGTTGCTGGCGCAGCGCTAAAAAGAGGTGTTGGGGCCCTGACTGAAGCCGTTGTGCTCAGTGGAGCTTTTCCTTTCGGGAGCTTCCCCTGCCACTGTGGCTGCACTGTGGCTGGGTTGCCGTCAGCAAACTGGGGACTCCCGTCTGTAGGTTACGGTCTCTTAAGGGGGATAACTCAAGTCTTCCCCACCCTCAAAACTATGGGTCTTCAATTCGAGCAGGTAGCTGACCATTAAATATGATTACCTGCTTGATACTTAAAAGCTTCACCCCGCTGTGCTTAGGGCAAATAATATCATTTCTTCGTAGTCCTCACATTTGCTGTGTTATCAACATTGTAGAATGCAACTTGAATTAAGATCACTCAGGTGTGCAGGAAAGTTTAAGTGCTTCAGTTAAAGAACAGCTCTGCTGCCTTTGTAGCCTTTATACTGAGGGCGCTTACTGAAGATTTGGAACTATTTAGAGAACATGATTTCAGCGTCTTTGTGGAGGGAGGGAAGCTCACCCTAGAAATAGGGGGGGAGGGGAGGGGGTGTTGAGCTTCTCGACTGCAAAAATCAAAGTTTTATCTCAGATTTCCCTAAAATTAGTATATCAGAATTGTAAACACTTGAAGAAAAATTGACAATAAGTTGTGTGCTTCTGGTGCGTGTCTCTTGTGTTGTCCAGAGATGGATAGCGCAAAGGTCACCCCGCTGCCCTTGCTGGCAGCCTGGAGCAGGAACACGATGCCTGGTGCTCTCGGCTGAGGGAGGGGTGTTAAAGCGGCAGGCTCTGGCTGTGCTCCTTCCCCGTCTTCTAGTTCACGTTTTACTTCTGGATTCTTTGCCTCCCATCCTGATGATGCTTTTGTTTTCTAAATCCTTTTCCAACCGACTGGGTCAGAAAGTAAAGTTGTTATTGTACGTTTTGTTTAGGGGTTGCCAGATCTGGTAGCCAAATGGAGGGGTGAGGCCACTCGAGCGCTGTGGCTCGGATCCAGCCAAAAGTGAGGCTGAGCATGTAAGTCCTGGTAGGTCCACACATACATACACAACACATGTGAGTGTGTGTGTGTGTATATGTATATACGCTCTCCTGTGACAGCTGGGAGAGGAGCCAGGGCAGAGGCTCTGCCTCTCTGTGTAGGTTAATGGGGTTCCCCTGCCTGCTGTAGTGCCTCTGCGCTTGTGGAGATGAGCCTTTGGTGTGTGATGGGTCTGGGAGGAGCCGGGTGAGGCTGTTATTTGGGTTCCCCACCTTGCCATAGTGCCTCTGTGCTCCTGTGTATGCAGGTGAGCTTTTTATGCCATAACCTAACACGTTTCAAAGACCAGATTGTGTCTCTGCCCCTCCTCTGCTTCTTTCATGTACAGCCTGTCACTGGTGGAAATGCATAATTTTTCCATTTTGCTGTGTTTGTCTCCTCCCTGGCGTATTAGGGTAAAGTGTAGGGAGAGGGAAGAAGGCGTGTGTAGGCTGCTGGCGTTGCAATTTAAAACCTGCTTGTGGAAAGGATTCTTGTGTCCTTTGTATACTTTTTTCCTATTCCATATTAACTTCAGGCTGGCAGCTGGAACACCTTTTAAAATTTCAGTGGTGCCAGGAGAGATCATTGAACTGACGGTGAATTATTCATAGTGTCATTCCGCCAGTAGTCTTATTTCCTTACTCCGGAGTGATTGTTTTGGCCTATTGGTATCATTCATTCAATTGAAGTGGAATACTGTATTCTGGTGTGTGCTCTTCTGCCGGACACTCTGATCCTAGCGGTGACCGAGGAGTGCAGTAGGGGAAGGAAGAAGCCTGTGGACATTCATTTCTTCCAGTTTAAAGAATGCTTGAATTCATCATGTGTTGGGCAAGTCATTGCTCAAAACTGGATGCTGTAGCAGGCTATGCTTACTGGGTCAGTCTGCTCTGCTGTTTTCCTCTTTGCAATGAAAATAAAATCATAAATTATCACGTAGCTTTCTGCCACAGGATATATTGGATGCTGTGCAGCCTAAGGTAGACAAAAAGATTAGTTCTTCATGTGAAGAATAGCGACACTAATGTGTATAAATAAGAGTTCTTCATTATCTTACTTCCAACAGTAACCTAATCACTAACTGGTTCTGATAATGAATTACCCGCACAGTGAAAATCCTGCAGTATTTTCATCAGGTGCCCTTTTGTAATGCACCTCTTGACACATCCCCCCACTGCTACAAGGTTGAAGGAAAGAACTGAACTGAACTGACTGATGGATGGCTGCATAGGGGAAAGGCCGGAGAGAAGTGACCGAGCATGGATTCTTGAGGTCATCAGAATTTGATTTTTCAGATCTTCAAGCTGTAGATTTTTTTTCCCTGGAGTAAGTGTGTTGCCTGTGGAGTGTGGGAAAGACCGCCAGCAAGGATGCTGTGAAGGTATGTGAGAAGCTACCTGGCATCTGAATGCAATTGTCATGTCATCTGTTATCGAGGACTCAGGAGATCACCTTCTCAAAGAGATCGTGATTACAGTCATATTTTGGAAAAGAATTGGAGCCACCTGACAAGACTCTGCTGTAGCTTTTGTCCTCGCGTACTGTTGTACACACAGATGGTCTCAGGCGGTGATTGGAGGATAACATAGTTTGCTACTCCTGTGGGCTTTGCTTGGTGGTCTGTGAGGTCCATGCAGAGTTTAAGTCTCTTAAAACATTCCTGCAAGAATGCAGGCATAATTCCTATAATTCCTTTTCAAATGGGCTGGGAACATTTTCCCACATTCCCCAGAAAAGAACTGTAGGGAATCTCACCTTGGATGTTTGTGCCTGTGTTCAGAATTTAAGGGACTGAGTGAAGAAATTGGAGAGGGGGGGGGGGGGGGGNGTAGCACAGGATTTTATGATGCAGAAGAGCTCAGACCTGGGCTAGGCTTATGCTGTAGGTGCTTGATTATGCCTTAATCAGCTCGGTTAATTGCAGTATAATATTGCTCTGAAGCCTTTGAGCTCTAATCAAGAATAAGGTTCTGAATCAAGTACTATAGCTGAAAAAGATGAAATACAGATATCTTCTTTTTTTTTTTTTCAGGCTTTGAAAGTTCACTCGCGATGACAATAAATGAATTAATTCCCAAACCCCAGATCTTGTGCTTGTGATCTCTTCCAAGATTATTCTAACATTCTCATCAAGGACTGTTTCAGGGATTTACTTCTGAAGCCCAATTGAAAAGCTTGAAATGAATGGACACTTCATGGTTAATTGTAATATAATTAAAGGCAAGGGGGGGAAAAAAAGTCCACACCTAGATAAATCCTGCAGAAGGCATTGCCACAAAGGCACTAAATTTAATTACAGGGATAATGATGCATTGCCTACAGCATAAGAGGAAAAAGTACTTTCTCTTCTAATAGCCTAAAACTGTGTCGGCTCAGAGCCAATTACTTGTCCTGGAGTATATCTGAATAAACAGCTTTTTTTTCTCTTATAATCCTGTTTGGATTATAAGTTAAAGTGTGAAGACTCATTTAGCATTTGAAATTCTTATCTGCTAGACTAGAGGAAAGGTGCCTTCTCTTATGGAAATCAATTGAAAAATGCATCCTTTTCCAAACAGCTCGTGGAGTAGTGATCCTTTCCATTTTCTGAGCATGAGACTGCCTCTGTTTTAAGTTCTCTGGAGAAGATTTGGGGTCAAGTTCTGTTCTTTATCTTATTGATGGAAAAGTGAAATTGCTTTCCTTTGTTTTACAAAAACTGCAAAGTTACTGATGTCTTAATTTTCCAATAGGCTTCAGTTCAATAGAGAGAGAGAGATTTGACCTGGGACCACCTGGCGTTTGGCCAGGATGTGCAGCAGCCAAGTCCCCGAGCATTCATCCTCACAGCGCTTGGATTTGTACCTGGGAGCAGATAACAAGGCTGTGTACAGCTCTGAGGATGACCCTGCTGATATTCTTCAGGAAAGATGACATTTTTCTTGTTCAATTCAGACAGGCATGGACTTCAGTGATCGTTTTAGGAGGAGCGCGTTATGCCAGTCCACCCTCTTTAGAAAAGAGAATAGCACAACTGAGTCAACTTGGAAAATAGGATGAATTTTTTTTCTGGAGGGTCTGTGGCTGGGTGCCAGGCAAGCTGTGTGGCTGGGCTGTTTTGTCTAGCAGATCTCTTGGTGTGTTGTTTGCTCACAGGTAACATGGCTAGTCTTGTTTCTTTCTCCTTTGCAGTTCACTGGAACCAAACTGATGCTGTTTAGAAGGAGCTTGTACCTAAATTTTGTCCACTTCTCTTTGGCAGGGAGGAGATATCTAGCTCCTTTCCCAGTCCCTCTTTTCTGATCTCTGATCCCTTTCATCTTATTTTCACGATTCTCCTATGTTTTAGTAACCATGGTTTTGATTTAGGTTCTGAATAGTCTCCTGCTGCTTTTTTGTACCTCCTACCATGGTCCTTAGCAGTCTGCTACACTGGAGTTAGTGGACTCCTGTGTGTGGTTAGTCTGTGTTTCCTGCTCTCCATTAGCTTGGGGAAGAATCGTTCCTGATTTTCTTTCAGTATAACCCGTTGTTAGCCACAGAAACAGACAGTTGCAATCTGTGCTTTTCAATTCATGTCTGTACAGCTGCTAGAAGCTAAGGAATGCTTTTTTCAGGGTATTTTGACTGCTGCAGCTCTCCTCTGGTCACATGGGATGTCTGCTTCTGCCTCACCTCCTTTCACCTTGCTTTTGTCCATCTTTGCTAAACTTATTCTAGGTACAGAGCTGGATGGCCATGATGGTAGTGATGCTGTCCCTGTAGAGACGGGCATTTCTAGCTCTGACCAACATGTGCTTAGTGACTTCTCCAGCAGCGGCTAATGAGAGACAGCAAGGAGTGTATAGAAACAAGGAGGGTGGTGGCAACAGGGAGAAAAATGTGTCTTCATGAAAATATCAAGGCAACCCTTGGGACGGGCTAGAAATGCTTTGCTTACATTGAGATCTTATACAATTAGCTACAAACTATGCCATGCATGTGTTTGTATGAAGGAGTAGACAATAATCCCCACAGTCTGCTCCATATAGCCCCGGCATGTAACCTTCTTCTGCAGCCAGAGCAATGAAATGAGCAGTAAATAGCTCGTTATGTGATGTTTCTGGTAGAGGCCCAAGGAAAGTCAGCTGGAAAGCATCCTGCAACTGGGATTTTAGAAGAGCTGAAAGGTAGAGTAGAAAGGTATAGATGGTCAATACATCAAAGAGACACCTGAAGAAAATGGGGGAGTGCTAATTTAGGCAATGTGTGAGAACTTGGGCATGCTGTGAGGAGGAGATACCCTGGCTGAGGACAGGAACGTGTGGCTGTGCTGCCTGTAGCACTGAGTTTGTCAGACGTTTTGGGGAGCAGAGGATGAGACGGTAATCAGCTGTTCCAACTCCAGGCTCTGTAGTGATGAACCCCCAGAGAAAAACAGGCAGCAGTCTGTGAGAGAACCGGATAAAAGTTTGCATAAATGCATCTGAGAGTAAGAGTATTTGCAGGACTCATAGCTGGAAAACTAGAGGACTCTAGAACTTGAGTAGATCTTCTAAAATTGAGTTGTCTAAATAATTACTGAGCTAGAAACTGAATTCTCCGCTCATCGCCTGGCTCTCCCTGGGGAGCAGCGGGAAGGGCTGCTTGCTGGCGAGGGGTGGGTTGAGGTGCGGGTGCTGCGGACCCGCCAGGCAAGGCACAGCCACCGAGGGCCCGGAGGCTTTGTAGCTGAGCTACACATGCGGCGCGTGTGCTGTGTGTGTGTGCAGAAGGTGCTGTGCGTGGGGGTTGTGGAGGAGGGATGTGTGTGCTGGTGTTGAGAAGCGTAGCTAATGGAGGCTCTGTCTGAAGAGAAGGGCTTTTTAGCTCAGGGTTATGGAAAGAGATATATATATAAGGCTTAAATATGACACGAGATCAGAGAAACCTGGGCTTGATTCATCCTTGCTTACATAAGCAAAATGAAAATAGGATTCCTGCCTTCTATCGCATGCATCCAAATCTGAGATTCGGGTAGAGTCTAGCTACTTCAGCCTGGCAGGATTCAGCCCAGGATTTCACTTTTATCTTGCTGTGTCGTTAAGGAACCGCTGGACGGGCAAGAATCTCTCGGAAGAGGAGGAAGCATTTGGTCTGCTTGTCCCGGTGATGAGTGGTACGTAGAGGTGTGGGACCTGGGCTGTTGTTGGCTTTCTTGTGCCTCCTGCAGCAGTGCTTGTACGTGTGTGGTTATAGCATCTTCATCTGAAGCACCAGCTGGAGAAAGTGGCGTGAGGGAAAGCAAACTAAACCACAGGGGAGCTGCCCAGATTTGATTTCCGCTGGGTCTGAATTTGGGACTTAATTTCCGTAGCCGGGAGGGACTGGAGCTGCGTGCACTGAACAGTTGGTGATTTTACTTCTCACAGGCGCGCTGCACTCTTCCTCAGCGATCTCCTCTGGATTCCTACCGGACAAGCCTTTTGGGCTAGAGAACAGCTGTCAGCAGCTGGAAGGAGGAGCTCAGCTTGTCTCAAGATCCTCTGAGGCATCTTAACAACAAAAATGTGGAGAAATAGACGGAGGGCTGCAAAGCAATGTAATCAGGGGAAGCCACAGAAAATGCGGAGACTGAAAAAGAGAAAGGGAGTAAGAGAATGACAGACTAATGGGGGAGTGGGTTGCCAGAGGAGAGAAAAGCTGCATAAAATCTAAAGGATTGGGTGAGGAGACAAGGGAGGCTTTCAGAAAGCGGTGCGCATAGGTGTGCATGCGGGAACAGGATTGCTCCGACCACGGGAAGGTGCTGTTACCAGTTTGGGGCTATGTCTGAGAGAGGGGCACGCTGGTGTGTGCCTAACTGTGGAAGGAGGCTGCTTTCAGAGCTCGTGTGTGTACAGAGCAGCGCAGATTTCAGAGGGTCTCTGGGAGGTGACTGGGATTCGGGTTCCTCCAGCAGGGAGCCCTGGAGGGTGCTATTTATAGCAGCAACCACTGAGGCAGGAAAAGTTTGCTCAAGCTGTCATTTGTGTAAGCTGAAGAGCTGGAGTCTAGCTCTCCCTCCCTCCCCTGCTCTTGCTTTCTTCAGATTTTCACTGTAATTAGCAAGCTTTACATGAGCCGGGTCAGAGCTGGCAGCTTTCTTTAGAAGACTGTGTTCTCCAGGCAGGAATAAGGAAAGATTTTTCTTCTGGGAATACTGAGCCTGATCATTTGTTTTATTTCGAGGGCTGTTCTCGTGCACTGAGGTGGAAGCCACGAGATGGGAGGGGCAGAACCACATTTCTTCTGAAGTTGCAGCAGCAGAAGCCAGCATCTGAACATCCAGAGTTAGGCTTTAAATGTTCGCTTTGAGCTTAGGAGGGATAGAAAAATCTTTTTAAGATTCTAATCTGTGCTAATTTGGGCTGGTCTAGGATGAGAAAAGCACGTTAGTCAATCCAAAGCTGTTCTGCTGTCATTCACCTTGAAAGCCTGTTTCCTTTGGGTACTCGAAAGGAAGCTTTTCAGATTTTTAAAGCGATGGATTGAGAACAGCGGAGGGTCAGTGTACAGATACAGATGGTTAATATCTGTTTCTCTGACAGACGGTGGCAACGCTCTGTTGTCACATTCTGTAAGGCCTCTAACAGCGTATATGTCAATGATATTATCCAAGTCAAGGAAAATTCCAAGCTAAAATTCAGAATTCTCTGCTATAGGATTTTAGCAAATATAATTTGGAGTGTACACTGTGTGGAGTGTACATTAAAGGTGGTCACTGCTCTGCTGACGCTGGTAAAAATCCCTACCTGTGTGTGTGCCTGAGCAACACACACATCCTTCACCAGATAGAGCTCGTTACTTTGGTGCTTATCTTTACTTCATTAATGCCCCAGGGTAAACATTCAAGTGAAAGTGGATACGCTCCATGATATGGGCCTGTGGCCTGGATTCGTGCCAAGAGAAGCCCTCCTCTGGATGGTAGGAGATTATTAGAATTCACAAGATCTCGTTGGGGAAAAAAAAATGGATTCAGGGTTGGGTTTTTTTTTTGAGGTTACTTCTGTGAAGTCAGAGTTATACTGAGGAGGGGGAAGGATCTTAACATAGAGTGAGGTTTCTAAATTGGAGGCCATAAATATCGCTTTAGGTTCTGTTCTGTTAAATGTGTTTGCAAGAATAACTGATACTCCTGCTTGCAGTATATCCTGATGTTAAATTAACTTTCAGTGAAGGCTCTAAGAAGTCCAGAGTTGTGGTCAAGAAATAAAAGAGATTCTGCTTAATAAAGTGCAAGGCTGATGCTTTCAGGAGGAATAAGTTATTGGGAAGTGGGAACCTGGGAATGTTTGGGGAGTAATGGGAGAAGGCAGATGTGTGTTTGCGATGAAATACAGACACTTTATTTTCAGGGAAATTGCAGCATTTGAGAATACTCCCTTTTTGAAATACTGCTGCAGAATGAGGTGGGCCCCTGGAATAGTGTGGTGGTGGCTCTCTACTGGGAGATTCATTTGAACGTTGGAAGAAAACAGCTCAGGGACTGGGGGGCACTGGTAGGAGAAGTGGACTTCTAGGGGTTTGTGGTTTTGGAGTGACCTGTTAAAAGATAGCTGGGAAATGGGTTAACTGCTTTCATGGGGCTGTTTGTGGGAGTAGAGATGTAATGGGAGAACACTTAGCAAAGGGTAATTCGTTGTGAGTTATAAGAAGCAGTCCGTAGTGGTGAATGACATGGAAAAGCAGTGAGAGCTTAATTGTTTGAGTCATTTACAATAACCTAGAGAGAGCTCTTAAATTCAGATCTCATCCTGGGTGATTTAAGGACGTAACAGAATATGCACAGCCTTTGGGGTGTATGACCTCGATGACCCAATCTTTTCAGTCTGATTTTGAAGAATGTAAGATACAGGCATGTTCTTGCCCAAAGTAAAGAATATGAAGCAAAAGTGGCAATCTGAACGCAAGTGGAGGCACAAGCTGTCCGGTGAGATCAGCAGATGCATTTTAGTGCAAATGTAAAAGTCAGAGACCAGAGAACCAACGTAGGGGCCAGATGTTTGATTAGAAACAGAGCTGTCAGCCTGGGATCCCGTGATCAGGGACGTGATGGAGGGAAATGGCTGAAATAAACAGGCGGCACCAGTGAAATGAGAATAGATTGTATCCAAGTAAGGTTTAGATTCTCTGAAGCCAATTTCCAACGTAGTTGAGCCTGGCACTTCCACGTAGTTAGCATCCACATTTAATAATTGCAAATTGTATTAAAAACAGGTGCATTAGGGTGTAGTCTGCCAAAGAGCTTGCTGCATAGCAGTGATTCTCGGCGTTTTTGACTTGCAACTGGGCATATACCTGCCTAACCACTTTGTAATGGGATGTGAGAAAAGGAAAAAAACCCAGGATAACTGGGTTGTGAAGCAGAAAAAGAAGCGTGATCTGTGAACCCTGGTGAACAGGGGGTTGCAATGTGGAGTGAGAAGCTAGAGGCCCTGAAATTCTGCGTGTGTCCCTATTGCACCTCATTATATCCCCTTCAGTGCCTGGGGGGAGGGAGAAGAGCCACTGTTTTGAATTCCTTAGCATCTTTCCTTTCCGGAGACACCTTCCCTTCCTGTATCAAGTGGTCCTTGGATGTGAGCAGAGCCAGCATTTCCTCCTCCTGTCCTGGCAGTTGCACGTGGAGGAAACCGCTCCGCAGCGATTCTCTTCACTCGGGAGCCTGGTGTTGCCTCTCTGCTGCTTGAAGGGGTGTGCTGCTGCTCGCCGGCACGCTTTTTTTGGGGAGGGGAGCAGGGAAGGACTGCCAAGGAGTGGTGTTGACCGTGCGTTTTTCCCGGAGTTTGGCACTGATCTTCCATTCTCCCACTTCTTTCGCTCTTCTCATATTGGCAGCGGTGGTCCGTTTAGCTCCCGTAGAATGACTGGTGGCTTTCCCTGTATGTGACTCATCCTCTAGGGAATTCCTGAAGCAATGAGTCAAGTTATTGGGAAAACTGTTTGCCCACTAGCGTAAACTAGGAAGCCGGGGAGCCTGCCTGTGGTATGGTAGAGAGGCAATAATTTTTCCGTGTGATTGGGGTTGTCCTCTCTCTTCCTAAAGGCAGGTCACTTCAAGGTTAGCTGTAGCAGGCATACATTGCTGAATATCTTTATTTTCACCTTGAAATATGCTCCTCCTGATTTTTTTTTTTGGTTCTCTTTTTTTAAGGTGGCTGATGTGATAAGCGTCCCAGGGTGGAGTAAAAACTGACAGATTGGAATTCACCAGTATTGTAGTGAAAAATAGCTTGCCTAAAGAAATGAGGCTGTCAGATTGGCACCAGTCAGCTGCATCTGAAATACTCCTTTCGTAAGTACTGTTTCCCACTTCATTCTGCCCTGGCTGGCTTAACCCAGCCATTGTTATTTTTCCTATAGACAAATTAATGGTTGTGTGATTTACAACCATGAATTAACAAATTTTGAATACAGCCGTGGGATATTACAACAAAAACAAAGAACTTTGACCCCCAATAATTGTGTCCAGGAAAAATTAACTGTTGTACCACATATGTGAGTGTGGGTTGGCTGGGGTTGTTCGCGTTGCCTGCTGATGCTAGTCGGATTTGGGGCGCTCAGCATTTTTGAAAGCGAGGTGCTTCTTGTATCTACAGACTTAGATCAGCTCGTCCAAATTACATCTTTCCACATCCTTTCCCTGCCCCATCCAAGCCAAGTTTTTCTTGTCACTGGTTGCTGATTATTAAACATTAGCAGATTTTATTACCCTGTAGAACAGCAAGTTCTATTTAAAATACAAAATTAGTTTCACTTTTTAATACATTTTTCCCCCTAGCAACTTGGACATTATTTTTGCTCAAGCTTGGAATCGTCAGAAAGCTCAGATTGTGGGCTTCGCTAGCACAAAATGTAGGTGGTTGCAGATATGTCGGCATTGATACAACGATTGGGTGTTGTTTTTAACTAAATTAGTGTCAGCAGACTTGGATTGTGCTCCTTCTCCACTCCTAGGTTTTCAGTAAAGTGGCTCATTTTAAGGTAAGCTTATCTGTCGACTGCTGTTGTTTCTTGACCAGTTATTCATGAAGACTTTTAATTTTCTGTAGTCTGACAAGCACGAAGCTTGGAGTTAAATTGTGCTCCTACCGAGGTCAAGGAGAAACGTACTAGTAATTTTGGAGGTGTAGGGTGAGGCTCTTATCTCTCTTAGAACATTATTCTTCCTTTAATTTGGGCAGCTGAAATGTCTCACGGTGATCATTGTCTTTATGTACTAAAATGAAAGTGCTTTTAAGAGGAGGACTCTGGTTATCCCTACAAACTTCTTCCTTTTTGCCCATGGACGAATCCTGGCCTGTGGAGTATCCCAGCTGGGAAACAGAAAAAAGGGAGGGGAGACTTCAGATCCTGCTAGTTTGTTTTTTTTCCTATTTACATGCACATCTTATAACCGCAGCTAAGGCAGGTGGCACCCTTGGCAAACCCACTTAAGCGCACTTGCTGGAAATGTGTACCCTGCTCGGGAGAGGGTGCTGAGAGTGCTGCCAGGGTAGCAGTGTTCAGCTTGTATATCGTGGCACGGAGATGGTGGGGGGGGTGTCAGGGGATGTCCTCCCGGAGGGAACCGTTGTGATCTACGGCGTCATCGGTTGGTAGGTGTCCTGGTTTGAGGACACCTAAACCACGACAGTAGGACTGTGATCGCAGGGAACAGGCTCTGAACTGATAGCAGCTGATTAGAGGAGGCATATGCCAAAGGAGAGAATTTTTTTGTTTCCTCTTTAATTCAGTGGATCCCTTATCCTGCTTTTAAGTAGTGATTGTAAAGTTGTGAACAAGTGCTGGTGAACAGTAGGTTTTTGGCACCGTTTAACTCTACTTAGGACCTTTCCATACTCTTGCACTAAAAACAATATTTGCAAGATAATACTTTTTTTTTCCTGAAGACAGCAACACTGTGGATAAATACATACCAACCAGATATGTTGGTTGTTCTAGTGTCTCTATAATAAAAAATAATCATTGAGAAAATATATTTCAACTCAGATTGTATCTCAGCTTTGCAAAGAATAGCTTTATTCCTGAAGGCAGCAGTGCTATGCCTACCGGCCCTCCAAAAGTAAAAGCCGCTGTCACAGGCTGAAGGTGAGAATCATACCTGTTTTCCCCTTGCATATTGCATGTTTGTGTGTTATTCCATTGAATGGAGGCAAAGGGATGGTGCCAACTTGTAGTGTATTAGTTGTTGTTTTTCTTAAATGATCACTTTTTCATGTTGTTCTTAGACAGGGGAAAAGTACTAATCCTTGCAGTTGCAGAAAAGTGCTTGAAAACTTGAGCTCTTTGTGTGCAGAGCCCAAAAATCTGACTTAAATATTTTAATAGTAGCATCGCTTTTTAAAAAATACTTGGGAATTTTGAGGTCTCAGTTAATGGTTTAGACTACCTGGGATTATCAATACTGTTGCTCAAGAACAGGTGATGTGTCAGCGTTGGACCCTTTGCGGTGTGTTGTGCACAAGCATTGTTCTACAGGAAAATAACCAGTTTGGAGTGAATAGCAAATGTGATACTGAATCTTCTGCATTAGTAGTAAGGTTTTTGAGAGCTGATTTATTTTTTCCTTTCCTCATGAGAGAAGAGGAACCGTTTAAGAAAAACTCTGATAAGAGGCTTTTGAAATTCGAGGGGATAAATTGTAAGGCTGAGGTTCAAGAAGGTAACAGGTAGGAGATGTTGTCTGTGTTTGAAGATAGTGTGGGACTCATGAGAGCTATTTCTACCCAAGGCAAGAAGTGTTTGGTATCAGGGACAAAGAAGATGGATTTAAGCGAGAAGCACATGCTCTTCGAAAACATCTCAATGTGTTAATGCTGCCTGAGGCACAGGGGCTTTGTGAAGAAATATTAGAGAAGAATAAGCTGAGATGGAGATGGGCCAGTGTTCGGCCAACTGGCCGGTCTGTTCTTGTTACTACCAATATATTCCTGTGACCGTCACCGTTGCGCTTCCAAGGCTGTATTTATGCCAGCATTTACAATTTAAGCTGGTGGGATGTACAGATAAGTTCTTGTCCTCTGGGTTTTGAAGGTCAGTTTATACTCCGAGAGGTATTTTGGGTATTTGTGTCAGTGGGCAGTATTGTAGTTCCAGATCTAACCTAATCATATTAGTTCTGTAGTGATGACATTGTAGTGAGATGATTGTGGTGCAGTGGCCTTATCCTGGGGGAGCTGCATCCGAAATGTGCCAGGCCACAAGAGGCTTTTTGAACCTTTCCTTTCTCAAACCCGATGGCTCAGTCCCATGGCTCTGGCACTGACTCATTTTATTGCCTTCCCCTTGGAAAATGGGAGACTATAAAGGAGAATCTTAAAAGTAGAGGTAAAATTGATATTCCAAAATTAAAGACCCCGTTGATTTTTGCCAGCGTTCCCTGCCCGTGCTGAGCAGTCTGTGGCTTGGTTGTAAATATGGCTTTTAGATACTACATTAATACATACAATAGTCTTTAAAGTACAGATCTGTTCCCTTAATCATATTCAGTCATGCTAGAACTATCCTCGCAACCTTCTGGCAGCTGCTGTACCATCTCCCCCCAGGGAAGGAGCTTTCCCTGCAATTCCTGCAGGCTTCGCTCGCAGTAGATATCTTCTGCCGCTTGCAAAAGGCGGCTCTGTCTTGGAAGGGCTCATCTTCCTTTGGTGCTGTGTAACTTATCCCCACGTTATATTATGAGCTTCTGCTCCACATTGTGTGTCTTGAGTAGGTGTTCCTCCCTCTTATAAGATGCTCTGAGATATTCCCACCCTGGAAGGGCACTTTTTGAAAGTTTGGATATTTTTTTTTTAATCTGTCCTATCGCTTATTTCTGCTGCTTCTTGCTAATCTAATAGTTGTGGGTCAATTATGAAGGGGAAATACACAGCGACAGACCTTGCCGTCTAGTTCATGCTGCACGCTGCGTCCTGCAAGAGGTGCTGGAGGGAGAGATGGGCTTGTGTGTGTGCAGACATTGGCAAGCAAATGCCTCCTCGCCAGCTTCAGGACATTTTGTATGGATGTAACCGCATCCCCCCTTCTCCCTGCGAGAGAAGAACAATTCCCAGATTGTGAGGAACCAAGCTCAGAAACAGAAAGAGCTCCAGTGAAGGCCCTTAAAAATAGCTGGGCAAGGACTGATGAAGTTTGATCCAAGTACTAATTGATGATTTCCGTCAAGTACAGTAAGTGCTTATAGAAAAGCGTGCTTACCGGGAACAGGAGGTTTCTGTAAGCTGCAGGGACGATGACCCAACCTGGGGTAGAAGGCCCATGTCCCATGTGGGACCTGCTTGAGAGGAAAGGAAGGATGCGAAGTTTCAGGTAGGGGTGACTCGGCGGGGCTGGAATCCTGTTAGTGGAGCGCTATTTCAGGGGAAGGGTTTGTATTTGATGAACCAGCAGATGTTTATGGGTCAGGAGCTGTGCGGTTAAGTATGCTGAATGTCATTTTTGGTCACCCAAATTTATCAAACGTGGTTATTTTAAAACGCTGTTGCTTTTTTAGTTCACTTTAATATAAAAACACTTTGGCATCTGCAAGAAGTACAGAGATCTTCAATAAATCTAATAAATAACTTCCGAAAGAGGAAATGCAGGTATACTGGTGAGGAACAGAATGTGGTCCTGTTGACAGAAGGTGAGGAAGGTCGTACACTGCTGTGGAGGAGTACTTGTGGTTCCCATCCTGTGTGGTAGGAGACAGAAGGCACTTCTAGAGGACCTGACTGCATGGAGTTAATCTGGAGGTGTTCAGATACTGTCCTGGGCCTGCCTGGGCTACTAAGATGACTCTTGAGGCTTACTGTGGAGGTGCCTCTCATCTCCTTTGTGGGCTCCTGAGCCAGGCTGGAGTGCCTGTGCTGCACCCTCAGGACAGGTCATCTCCAGATACCGGGACAAGGTGACCCGGGGGTGCCAGCAGGGGGAAGGGAAGCTGATGCTCCCAGAAATGTCTTTCCTGCGGTAGCACAGGCAAGCGGAGGAGCAGAAAATCACCCCCAAGGAAATGCTGCTGTTTGAGCTGCTGTGACACAAAGCTCGTTTCCTTTCAGTTTTCCAGATGGATTTTCCTAAGCGGCTCTGGCAGATGATCTGTGAGAGCTGGCGGTCCCGGGCTCTGACTTCTCAGCGGGACAGCAGGTTGGGGCTGGGACATTCCCTGGGAACGTGGTGGCATTTCATCCAGTACTGCAGGGAGCGTGCCACTGGGAGGATGAGCATGCCAGTACACGTCGCTGGGTTTCTGCAGAGCAGTAAAGGGCTTTGTCCTGTAGTGACTCCTGCAACCATCTACAGAGCTAAGACCTAAAATCCCCTTTCTTTTGGGTTTCCTCTAGCCCAAAGCACTGAAGATGAAGGTCTGGCTGCTGGGCTTTGAACAGTTACTATTTTGAGGGAGTTTGGGTGAATAATACTGTAGGACTCTAGAGTTGAGGCGGAATTTGGGGAGACCAGCTGAAAAAGGGTACGGACAGATGTGAAACGCAGATGAGATGGGATTGCTTTGTCCTACCTGGGTCGTGTGAAGTCACAAGCAGGTCACCATCTCAGGATGAGGGAAAAGGTAGGTGAGGAATGGATTTGGGCCAGCAAGGTGTCCTCCTGCTAATGCCTCTGTGTGGACATCACCGGTGGTCTGTCAAAGCGAGAAGAAACTATTGGCACTGGCGGGTCTGACTTCAGCGTAGTGTTGACCTCCCCATCTTTTGCTTGGCAGCAATAGCAAGTAATGGTCTGAACCAGGAGGAGGTTTTTGGGTGATGGAGGTGAGGCTGGTGAGTCTGCAAGCCCTCGGAGATGCAGGCATGAGGGTTTGCAGGGGGTTAGCGTGTTGGGCTGTGTGGGTGCAGATGTGCCCCGGGTGTCTGTGTGATGCTGTGAGCTTAAAGCAAATCCTGCGTGGGGATTGGGGTGGTGGGGAGTAGCTGATTCTCTCCTGGGGTGTTGGCGTGGTGTGGGTGGTCTCCTGCGGTGCAAGATCTGCTCAGCCCTTTTCCTTCAGCTATGGCTGTGTTCAGCTTGTATTTACTTGTATACCTTCTTCTGAGGCTAATGTCAGACGTGATGGGATGTTGGATTAGACTAAATCTCCTAGGTTTAGCTGGAATGTTGTCTCGCTGTAGCATTTTTCTCCCTTGCTCTTTTCTCTAAGCCTTCCCCTACAGACAGCTAATTCTCCCCTTCCCCCACATCCTGTCATACCCCAGAGCATGTCACAAGGAATTAAGGGCTGAAAAGGCCTGGGAGAGGCTGCTTCTCTGGAACAGTCTCTCTTTTCTGCGACCGGGGTGGCCCCTTCTCTGTGCCCCTTTTGTGTCTAGTCCAATTCCCACCCCCTGGCCATTCAGTCCATGCCAGAGGAGACACCAGCGGCCCCGAGCCTTTCCCAGCCCTGCTCCCACAGCGGTGCCTGATGCCATCGGCTGTGGCCGAGGGGCTTCCCGCGCACGGCCGGGACTCCGAACCGAGCCCCAATCCCTGCCGCAGCGCTCCCGGTCCCGCCGGCTTCTTGGCAGCGAGAGAGGAGGAGGTTTGTGGTGCTGCGCTCGCTGCTGGAGGGCTTTCCTTCTCTCCCATCACTGTGCATCTCTGACAGCATCGCCCGCTCTCGCTCCCGGTCCTCCTTCCCACAATTCACATACAATCTCCTCAGAATAGGGATGATGTCACTTCCTTCCAGAGGGTGCCGGGGGGTGTGGAGGGGGGGAGTCACGACCCCTGGCTCGTTGGCTCTCAGCAGCCCCGATGAATAAATGAGGTTGCTGTCTTGGAGGGAGGGAGTTGCTCTGAAGATGATGCCCGGCTCTGTCGGCAGGCAGTCACCACGCCGTCCTTCCCTTTGCCGAGTGGGATTTTCAATGGCTGCAAGAAGAGTTTGCTGTTCCCTCCTTCGCTTGTGATGTCTGCCTCCGTGGATATGCACTTTTCCTGAAATACCCTTACGGGAGAGAAGAATGTGCAGCGGCTGGACCACATGCCATGTAAGATTTCTGCTTCCGTAGATCCCTCTCTGCTGTGAGGGTCAAGGGCTCTGGACTCCTCGCACACAAAGCTTCTGCCTGCATGTGCTTCCCCCTAATTTCAGCGTTGGGAGCTTGGGGCTGCTCGTACTGGGGTTCAGGTTTCAAGGTCCTGGGAATTTTTCACTCTTTGCAGCAATTTTAGGGGCAGCGCGAGGGATTCTTGCTGTTGCAAAACTAGGGTGAGTGGTCTCAGGGCTGTTTGCACTCTGACCTTCCCCTGTTCCTCCCAATTCCTCTCCTAGATCCTATCTTCATCATCTTAAAATGTAACTCCTGGGATGAAGCCAGAGAGTCCTCATGTGCTTTACTTTTTTTTTTTTTTGGTGGGCTTTACAGTCTCAGGCCTTATGTCATCTCCCTTCTTTCCAAACTGGGGGCAAAGCCCCAGATCTCATGGTTTAGATTATTTTTCAAAGACTCTGTATAGATAATTTGGGACTCTTTCTGCAGTGTGCCAGGAGCCTGGTAAGCATACAGCTGGGAGTGACAGTCCCACAGTGAGTATCCTCGTGTGTGACAGCGAGTGACGGGCTGCTCTGCTCCGTCCCCGTCTGTTGCTGTGGATGAAGGAATTCAGGTTAGATGTTTGCTGCTCTTGCCGGTACCCTGCCTCTTCAACTGGCAGAGGGTGGTGAAAGCAGGCAGAGCGCAACTGCTTGCGTCTGGAGAGGTGGAAGAGTTGTGGAGAGCGCGTTGGCGGGATGCAGCCGTACGCCGAGGGATGACGGGAACGGAGGTCTGAGCTTGGCTGGGAGGTGCGGCGGTGGCCAGAGGCAGAGTTGAAGGAGCCCGCTGGAAAGCGCGTCCGCGTATCCTGAGCAGGGTTAGCAATATTCAAGATATCAGCACTTCATAGAGGCGGGCGGGTTATTCCCGGCAAGGCTAGAAGTTGCCAGATGGCTAGAGGAGTGAGCAGTTTGAAGGTAGAGCTGCAATGTACTGAGTGCTCTGATTATTATGTGCTAAGGAAGTGTGAATCCAAATGGTGTTGTAATTTCACATTCGCTTTGTTTGTGGAATAGAGCGTTTCCTTCACCCAAGTGAGTAACGTACTGGAAGTGTGTCAGCCTGTTAACTATGGAATCTCCCGGAAAGCGTGAAAGATTTGTGTAGGTTTTTCAATACTTGGTGACTGAAACGGGTAGGGAGGTTTAGTCCACCGGCCGTGGGTGTTGGGACAGGAGCGGGGGCTCCTCTGTTTTGAGGTGGTCGGAGCAGTAGGTAAGTGATGGGGTGACCACACCTGAGTGGTGAATGGGTTTTAGTAGGACAAGGCGGTTTCTGTTACTGCAGTGATCAGTGCTGTGATACAGTCTGTGCTCTGTCACAAAACCAACACTTGTCTTACTTGGAAGGTTCAAATTAGTTTAAATGTGATTATGTCGCTCCTCCCTTTTTTTTTTTTTTAACCCAGAACGCTAAATTAGAGACATCATATACAAGTTTGGTTTTTTGCCTGGTGCGTTGAGGTGTGACAGACGATATTCCCTCTGAAATGCTGTTGGGAATCCTGATTAGTAAGTAACAAGTGTGGATACTTTGATTTTTTATTTTTTTTTTCTCTCTGTGAGCCTAATAGCAAATTGCCAGATCAGTACAAAGAACAGTTAATACTTCAGAGGTGCAGCTTTGGAGCGGCACGGTCGCTGCAGGTCGTGGATGGAGCCCTCTGGCAGCAGTGCATGAACGTGAAGCTTGGGAGGTTAGTGGGGTTAGAATAGGAGAAGTGCTGTGATTTGGAGCCGTGATGCATCAGTTGGGAGAACTCGGAGCTCTTGAGGTGGTGGCTTGGAGTGGAGAGGCACAGGCCAAGGTGTGGTGTCTCCTGGTCTGTGGTAGCGCGTGGGGGTTACGGGTAAGAAGGGTGACAGGGTTTAGGATGTGGAAGAGAGGCACAAGAATGACTGCTGCAGTCGAGGAGATCACTGGTGGCTGTGGGCAGACTGCTTAGACATGATCTCAGAAACCAAAGGTTGACAAAACCAAACAGGAGTCATTGTTGTGGGTCGTGGTTGAAGTGCGTCATGCAAGAAATGCAGAAGGGAGACAGGGTGTGCTGCGGAGAAGGACACTGCTCTGGTGCAGTGGACTTGGACTGGAGCGGGCTGGAGTATGTACAGCAGAACCAAAATGGTGTGGGAGAGCTGTGCTGGGAGGAGGTGTCTGGATAGCCCTGTGGAGTCTTGTGACTTATACCACTGCTGTTTCTTTTTTTAAAGGGTTTGTGAAGCTTTAAAAATAGGAGTAGAAACAAAATGTGGGGAGGAACAGCCAGCCCCTCGATCTTCGACCTTTTTAATTGTTAGTGCCTGTCAGGGCCAGTGTGAACACAAAGGAGGTGTGGAGCTGGCAGGGAGCTTCTCTCTGTAACTGATGGTTGAGTGAGACATCTCCTCGGCGCTTGCTCCCTCAGCTGTTGGGAGCCAGTCAATAGCTTCCCCAGATGCTGCTGCGAACTTCTAATGGGTATTTTGGCTTGCCGAGCCAAGCGAGGGAGGGAACTGTTGGACAACAAGAAAAGAGACAAGGCAGCAGATGTGCCTGTGGAAGAACATTGGAAATGGGCCTTCGTTAGAGTTGAGGCCAGTATAACCTGTCCAGAGCATCCCACAGTGAGTGCCTACCGACACGCAGCCCTAACAGGATTCCAAGTAATCTTGTGAAGTGGAGCTGGGTGAGTGGTGATTATGTTCAGTGAGTTACACACCTGCTTCACCTGATACTTCCCACTCTTTAAACTGTACGTTCCTCTCCTGTGCTCTCCTTCTCGAGCGTGCCATGCCCCCTGGTGCTGGAAGGAAGAAGCTCTGCCATCTTTGGTGTTAAATAGGATAGCTCTCAGGTGCAGTCCTTGTGCTCGTGTGGGGTCGCGGGGCTCTCCTGAAGGGGTTGAAGAGGGGCAGCAGCAGCTTTGATTCTTTTCTTTTCCAGGAGGTGAGTGTCGTGCCTGCTGAACTTCCTCAGACCTGCTAGCCATGCCAGGGATTGTCGTGTTCCGCCGTCGCTGGTCTGTAGGCAGCGATGACCTGGTTTTGCCAGCCGTCTTCCTCTTCCTCCTGCATACCACCTGGTAAGTGAGAAAGGCGGAATGATGGCTTGAATTCTCCCATGAATTCTTTTTGCTATTCCTGTTTCTTGCAGCTGTAATTCTTCCTGCGCTTATACATGCGGCTGGAAGGCTTGTTTGGGGCATTTGTGACAGACACCAACCTAATTTGCAGCCTCTGGTTCTTTGGATAAGTTCTATTCTAAGTTCTAGTTCCAGTTCCCAAGAGGGAGCCTGACCAGAGCTCCCTGCATCCTCCAGTGCTACCCAAGGTTGTCCACTGGAGTTTGGGGCTGTGTTTTCTGTACAGGGGCTCAGAAAAAAACAATTGGAGCGGCAGATCCCGTGGGATAATGTGACTTGACACAGATCAGCAAATTGTTGTGACTGGGGTAGCAGGGCCTCTGGATGGCTTGTGGGGAGGAGGTTTCCAGACCAAATTGATATTAATTATAAGTAGCTGTGGGACACTGAGGATCCTCAGTAGCTTTGTGAGGAGAGCAGGTGTGGGATATTACATGCAGCTTTCTTTGGCTTTACTGCTGGTAACAAGCTGGTTTGTGACTGGCAGGTTTGTGATCCTCTCTGTGGTGCTCTTTGGGCTGGTGTACAACCCCAACGAGACCTGCTCGCTTAACCTGGTGGACCACGGCAGAGGCTACCTGGGCATCCTGCTCAGTTGTATGATCGCAGAGGTGGCAATCATCTGGCTCAGCATGCGAGGCAGTATCCTGTACACAGAGCCCCGGGACTCGATGCAGTATGTGCTCTATGTCAGACTGGGTAAGAGGCAGCGGCCTGAGGCCTCCTAATGACTCAGCCTCCACACTGCCATCTGCTATTGCAGAAGACTTCTCTCCCCACACCCTGACAAACACACAGCTTCTGAAAGACATCCAGATGGCCACTTGTATGTGATATGCATCTGAATACATCACATATACTGCACCCTGTCATTGCTGTAAGACTCTCATGCAATGCCCCAAATATCTTTCTAGCAAACCTTTAACTTGTCATCCTCATTGCGATGCAGGTACATCCTTTTCCTCTAACAAAATATGCTCCCCTTCTGTCTCGCGACACAGATCTGCCACAGTGAGATGCATCTACACCTCTCCCCCACCTTTTTTTCCACACGTTCTCCTATGGTACAGGCATACGTCTGCGTAAATCGTGGTGGTTCTGACCCCGAGGCATGTGCATGTCCTTGCCTGTCATACAGACACTAAAGTCTACACCCACCTACCTTGAGACGTATATTTGACCTCCCGACTCACATGGGATGCATCTCTCCATCCAGCAACCTGCCCTTTGATACTCCACCTCCAGGCACCATGAGATAAATAGGTTTACCACCTGCTCACTGGTCGTATCCTCTCTCTCAGTGCATATTTGTCTTCCTAAAAACATTTCCTGTTTCACTCACCCATCAACAACTAGATCAGAAGAGAGATTGTTCCTTGATCTCTCGTTCAGGGCTTCTCTTTTAGCTTATCTTCCCTCCTCTGCTCTGTTGTCTTCCAGGTACAGACAGTTGATCAGATTTTTCTGTGCTGAGTGAGGATTTTAAGAGAAAAATCTTTTGGAGATGCAGAGTCAAACCCATTCCAAATCAAGCATCTCCTGGTTTTGCATCTCTGTTTTTGCTGGATTGTTTTCCTGCAGAATTTGCTAAAATTACGGGTAACCTTGCCTGTCTGGGAGAAATTTCCACCTTTGAGTGCTAAGTGCAAATCATTAACATGAAAAGCAAACAAATCTTTCTCTCCAGTTTCCCAGACACACTGCAGTCTCCCTAGGGAAGCACGTAGAGCCTGACAGTTTCCAGACTAAATGGGGCAAGGGAGGTAGAGAGAATCCAAAGAGCCATTTTCCTGCCCAAGAAATATCCACATTTTCTTCCTTGCCTGCCTTAAACTATACATGTGTTCAGGATCTGTATTTACAGTGTGAGTCTTGTATATGCTTGTTCTGTGAGGCTTTTTACTCTTAATGGCTTCATGGGTTCTGATGATAGAAATAGGAGCGTGACCATTGTGTGGGCAAGGTCCATGTGACTGTCCCATTTTAAGCGTGTGCTGTTTAGTGCATATGAATTTAGGGAAAGAGTTTCAATATGAGCCCAGGAGAGTCTCATCCATGCTACTGCAGCGGGTCATCTCGGAGGGGAGACAAGCCAAGGCAGGCAAAGCCTAGCCCAGTTTAAGAAGGTGGGTTGGGCTGATCAGGAACTAGGTCCAGCCCTGGTTCCTTGCCCACCGCTGTTGAAAACAATTTGCTGTGTGGCTGTTAGAACTCGTCTTTCCAGGCTAGCGAGAGTCTGTAGGAAGCCACTTACAGAAAGATACCGTGCCAACATGTAGATAAGGAGGGTGGATGGTTATTCTGCTGGGCTGGAACATGGGTTCAGTCTCGGCTCCACCAAAGGCTTGCTAGGTGTTACTTAAGCAAGCTATTTACCCTTGCCATACCTGCTTGCCCACCTGTGCTTTGGGGTTGTAATGTGTAGAGAGAGTGTGAGGATGAGCTTCAGAGCAGTGTTTCCCATCTTTTTTGTTTCAGGGAGCCCTGTCAACCCCCAGTTTCTTGTTCATTGCCATGGTAACATGCAAAACTGAGGAGCCAGTAAGTGTCTTCTTAAGGACTGTGTCCTGGGAGCTATTACTGGAAGGACTGCAAAGGGCAGAGGTGCTGGGAACACTTGCTAAGAGTAGTAAGCAGGATTAATCCTGGATGCACACGGTTGGACTTGATGATCTTAAAGGTCCCTTCCAACCTCACTAATTCTATGATTCTATTATTTATTTTGTATCTTCGAAGCAGGCCAGCTGTCCCAGGTGGTTAAGACCTAGGTGCTGTTACGGGGTGATTCTTGTTAGCTCAGGGAGTCTTTCCGCTGCCGTGGGCAGAAGGTATGGTTATCCGATTCACACCTCTGCTACAGCCAAGGGCACTGTCTGTGCACGTGTGGTCCTTGTGTCATTTAGGAGTAGTTAGGATTAAGGACACATTACACTTTGGGTTCATTTTCTTGAATATCACCTTCCAAAGCATTAAGGCCCAGTCCTGCAGTCATTTATTCTGTGCAGCTGTCCTGTTAAAGAACCTGTCTTTGGGTTTCCTCTCCAGAAGACGGGGAGAGGCGGTCCTTAATCCTTAGGGAGATGCTGCAACTATCCATTGTGTTCCTTTTGTTTCAGCTATCTTGGTGATTGAGTTTGTGTATGCTATTGTGGGCATCGTTTGGCTAACGCAGTACTACACTTCCTGCAATGATATCACAGCAAAGAGTGTCACTTTGGGTATGTATTTGGAATGTGGTTTGTGTGCATTCCTGTGTACGTGCAGACATCCTCTTCTCTCGGAGAGAGCTAATTCATTCATGCATGTGAGGATTGACTGTTGGAAGTGGATCGTAGCTGTAAATGTGGTGCTTGTTTTCCTGAGACGTTATTGCTCAGAACAGTTGTTCATTTGTTTGCGCTGTCTGCACTGAGGCAAGAATTCGTGTTCCCATGGAAGGGTCTGGCTGGGGAGTCTGTAAGACCTGGTTCCTCTTCAGTTCAAAATGGCTTTACTGTTTTCCTGGAACTCCTTTTCAGTCTCAGCCAGTCTCCTGGGGGGGGTTGGGGGGTGATGCTAATGTTGTAGTCCCCCTACATACTCAGTGACTATTTAATGGCCTTCTGCATGGGCAATCTCCTAAAACAGCTGGAAAACCCAGCTGTGGTTTGGAAGCCTTTCCGGGAGGATTTCCTTCTGCTGCAGCTGGCTGCAAGAGTATTTGGGGTAACTTTATCTGCCCGGCAGCAACGGGAGAGGTGGGTCTGATGCGCGTGGTGAAAAGCAGAAAGCGAGGCTGCCGAGACTTACGGGCAGAGCACCTGACTTCTTTCTTTGCAGGAATGGTGGTGTGCAACTGGGTTGTCATCCTGAGCGTCTGCATCACTGTCCTGTGCGTCTTCGATCCGACAGGCCGGACCTTTGTCAAACTGCGCGCCACGAAGCGGAGACAGCGTAACCTGAGGACGTACAACCTGCGGTAAAGCCCTTTCTGGAAGGGTGTCTTGCTTTTTTTTCCCCGGTTCTTGACATTCTCCTCTCCTCGCTTCAGGGAGCATTCAGCTTCAGGCGTTGCTTCCCTTTGCCGGTGAGGGTGGTTTTTGGAAGAATGCAGCTCAGACTGTCAGGTGCTGTGTGTGGGCATCTGTAGCCAAAGGAGGCGAAGCAACGCGATATCTGGCTGGATTGTGCGTTAGTCACCGGGTTTGTGAATCCTCACAAGCCCCTTGAGCCAGCGCTGACCACGACAGCTTGTTTGTCCAGCCTGTAGCCGTGTTTTGCCTGGTAACAGTGAGCCAGTGCTTAGATTTTTGCTTAGGTTGAGGCAGCACCACCTTCCAAAGCCCCTTTCCTCCTTTATTTTTGTCTTCAAAACACGACCTTTTGGCCTGAGGTTTCTTGTCTTCTTGGTCTTGGCCAAGAAGCAATTTCTTCTGTGTTGGCAGTCCGATCTTTTAATTAAGAATTGATTGCGTCTTTGAGCTGCTCAGATGGGGATATGAAAGCTTTTTTTCACCAAGCAAGGCATTTTTCAGAATTTTTTTTCCCAGTAGCGGGACAACACAAACAGGCTTTGTTTTCTTACGCAGTCTTGACATATGTAACTGTCAGCGAGGAATGTGGCTTTGTAGGACTTGAGGGCATAAGGTTTTGAATGCTAAAAAATGAGGCTTTTAAGAAATACTCTGCAAACTTTGCGTTTCTAGTTGGGAATGCATATTCAGGGGGGGTATTTTGAAAACATGCTCTTCCAATGACTGGGAATGGGATCCTTCAGGTTGTCTTTCTGAGGAAAAAACAGACTTTTCTAAGGACCATGCAGCAAGTTTGGTTTGAAGGAGTGTATTTTTTTTTTAAATTGTGGAATGTAAGACATTCTTCCTAACCTGTCCAGTATGTCACTAACACTAGCCTTGAATATTTGGAGTTAGTGCCTCGTTAACCTAACGTGTGTGATTACTGCGTTGCTATCAGGATGGTCCCAGGGAGATGGGGGTGTGGATCTGGTACCCCACACTACATCAAAGCTGTTTCACTCGATGCAGTATTTTTTCCAAAGGGAAACCGAGTGCCACAGATGGCAAAGTTTTTTGCCAGAGAACTCAAAAGTAAATCAAAACAAACCCCTAAATGATCTCCCCCGTGAGGAGTTTTGAGATCTCCGACAACTGAGTGAAGGTATTTGTCCCTTGGGCCATGGCCAGGTTTTTTCCCTCCAGGCCTGTAACATTTTCGGAGAGCTTGTGCCTGCTGTGTGCCGATTTCCACTCTAGAAAGGGAGTGTTAACAGATGTTAACAAGCAAAATGCTGTGGGCTATAATGTGAAAGGGAAACATAAAATGTTACTATGTGTTCGCTACTAAAGCAATTGTTTTCAAAGACTATGTGTTGAAATTCTCCTCTTGCTTAAAGCAATCCGTTCCGAAGAATAGATTATAAAATTCTCTGCCTGTTTCTGGATTGTGATCCTGGAAGATGCTGAGGGCCAGCCGTTCCTACTGAAATCCTTTGGTCTGCAGCGATACGTGCCTTCTGATGTACGGCAGTGATTTGACCTTTGTATTATCCCTAACCTGAGCCGGTCCTCTGTCTTAACTCGTGAAAAAAACTTGATTTGTTTGTCACATTAAGGGGATGTGTGACTTTGGCTTCGTTTTTGTGGTGCTCTGCTGTAGCTGTTGGACTCTGTTACACAGTGGCTTTCCTTTACCAGTGGCATCGTGATGTGTGTGGGCTTTTATGTTCTTGCAGAGCTAAGAAAATAAAACAACAAAACAAAAAGGCTCAGCTAATTGCTGAGGCTTTTCTAAGAATCTTGCTTTAGAGCTCATGTGGAAGTTCAGCGTTAGGAAGAAAGAATTTGGGAAGAAGTTGGAGTGAAAATAGCTCAGAGCGCACTTGCTTATTCAACCCCCGCGGTGAAGTTGTGAAGTTCTTTGCATTGCTGCCCGAGTTCTTTGGCATTTGGTGGAGCAAACTGAGTACTGCCAGCTCTGGCTTAGGACACTCGTGTTCCTGTTCCTCTTTTGGAGTCTTCCTTGGAGGTCATGCGTAGCTGTTTCGAAATGCTCAGGCACAAGCTGATGGATTGCCCTGCAGGATCTGCTCCTTCTGTTGCAGCCAAATACTCCTTGACCAGCATCTTTTTCTTCCAGGTGCAACCCACTTTCTGTGCTTAGGCTTTGCCTGATGTCATCACCTGCCCGAAAACAGAAGTGGTCGGTTTTGGTTGGTCTGACCTGTGTTGAGTCAGTCTGTGGTCACATTAAAAAAAAAAGACCCTGTGTTAGAGGAGCTCTGGACTTTATTATGTCGGTAGCATGGTGCTCTGGCACAGAATCAAACAGTCACCTGCTTCAAGGCCACTAAACCTGGCTTGATCGAAGGATTGTTTGCAGGTATACCCGTCAAAAATAAGGGATTGTCGCCCTGCAAAACACAGTAACTAGGACAAGCTCACAGCAGTGGAGTGAACTCAGCTATAGTTCATTTTAAATAGGGTTGTCCAATTAGCTAATTTTGAAGCTGAAATTGAAATGTCATATAAACCAAATGTGGGTTGAGCTAAACCTTCTGTATTCAGCCGTTTTTTTTAACCTTTTCTAAATTGAAAGAGAACCTCTAGCTTGCTTTCCTTTTTTTTTGATTGAAGTTATGCACCGTACTTGAATAAAGAGTGCAAATTGTTTCAGTTCTGAGACTGTATTATGTTTAATATATTTTTTCCAAATAAGCTATTTATTGGAAAAAAAATTACACAGCTCCTCTCATACTAAGTGCTCAGAGTCTTTTGTAGCATTCCCACCCCCTCGCCCGGAGGCAGAGTTTTCCTCCGGAGCGGTAACACACCCCGCACATGATGTAGTTACCAGCAGACCCTCCTTCCACCCGGAGCGCCTGGTGCTCTTGGACACAGCAGCTTCATTACAGCCATCCCATTCAGGCAGGTCACCACGTATATAAATACAGAGGCTCGGTCCTGGCCGGGACAGCTAAATTATTGACCTTCCTGTCCTACGAAATGAGCTGAGTTGTTAATCTATATGCAGTCTCCTTGTCTCTGCTACACCAGGATAAATAAAAGAATATGGTTTAGCGGGCGTTTAACCGGTGATAGCGGAGGCTGTGTGACTTTGTATTGGAGCCTGTTTGCTTTCCGTCGCATTCTCCTGCCTGTCCTCATGTGCATATTCTGCCCTTTATTTATAGACACCGCCTGGAAGAAGGACAAGCCAGCAGCTGGACACGCAGACTCAAAGTTTTTCTTTGCTGCACACGGACAAAAGACTCTCAGTCGGTAGGTACCAAAAATCTCCTGTCCCAGAGCAAGCTGCGTGTGGGACTGCCGATACGTGGGACTCGGCAGAGCGTAGCGGCGTGGGGGTCCTGCTGTCAAGCCTGGACGATGCGTGTCTCGCTTCACTGTGAGCGTTCTTTGAGATCTCCAGGCACAAGGAGTCCAGTGAGCCCTCACGGTAACACATGCAAAGGACTGGAAATCCCTTCTGAGAGGCAGCAAGCTGAGCTACCATCAGAACGACCAGGCTTGAAATCTCACTGCACGCCGATTCCTTTTCCTTCCTTTCAGCGCAAGTAGCCTGAATGAGCGCTTGCGTTTCTGCGGGAGGGTAGCTGGGTGTTCCGTGCGGAAACAGAAGCTGATGTTTCCCTCTAGATGCAGATGTAACATCGCTGAGTAAGGCAGGTGTCTTTTCATAACGGCTAGTCCTAACCCTCTGGTTTTGAATATTACAGCACTCTCTCTGAAGGTAAACTTAAGAGCACTGAAAAGCAACGTTGTCAGTCTTAAACTCTCCTCCTGAAGTTGTTCTTTTCCTCACTGTTGCAGTGAACTGGGATAACAATTTTAAGCGAAGATATCAGTGGAAGAAATACATATTTTCACGAAGGTTCAATATTTGACAGCACTTTTTGGTCGGCTTCAGTTTGCTTAGGCAGTTTCTCCTATTGTTTGCATCAGTCTCATACACTTGAGAGTGACCTCTTTGAAAACAGGAAAATGGAAACCTCTCAGAATGAGCAAAAGAATACTGCTGGATTACTAACAGTCAAAAACTATTACTTGATACATAGATTCACATGAAGATCATTGGTTTGAAGTTTTGCTGTGCTACAGTTGGGATTTTCCCTTGCTGTTATCTGTCCAGCAGGGATGGGTAAGGGGTTTGATATTGCTTCCCCAAAAGTTAGCGGTCCGTTCTTACGGGAAGCGGTGGGAGCAGGTTTGTGCCTTAGGGTGGTATTCAGCAGGACCCCTGAGGACCTGCTGGGGAGGCGAGTACTAAGGTGGAAGATTTTGCTGATGACTCCTAATATTTAAGTCGGTCAGAATTATGAGTGTTTGAGAACTCTGGAAGGACCACGCAGAACCAGGAAATTGTTATCAAAGACAGAAGAAAGTCAAAAAGATGAGGTGATGTGTGCACATCTGAAGAAACAATTTAAAGTACTTGCATGTATATGGGCTCTGAATTAGTTACAACCTCTCAGGAAAAGAGCTAGGAGTTATCAAGGACACTTCAGCAAAGACATCAGTGCACAGCAGTGGCCAAAAAATCAGAATAACGTTTTAGCTTCAGTAGAAGGGCATAGAAAATGACGGGGAAAACACCAAGGGACCGACCACATCAGTCATGTCCTCTCTAAATATAGCCTGGTGTTTGGTCTCCTCAAAGATGCAGCAGAAAAAGGAGCATATTGAAGAGGATATGAACTTGTATAGGAAGAGAAATGAGACTGGGATTTTAACCTCAAAAGGGAAAGGTGTAATAAGATGAAGAGCTGTGTAAGAATAATGGAGAGTCAGGTGAAGGCTACCTGAACATTTGTTCATCACAGATGGCAGCCAGTATGAATTAAATTAAAAGGGTTTGTTGGTAAGTGCTGTGTAGTTATCCGCAGGATGCGCTTTCCAAAGTGTGCACGGCTGCAGGAATTGTCATAGCCCTTTTGCAGAAACCCAGCGACGTGTACTGGCATGCTCATCCTCCCAGTGGCACGCTCCCTGCAGTACTGGATGAAATGCCACCACGTTCCCAGGGAATGTCCCAGCCCCAACCTGCTGTCCCGCTGAGAAGTCAGAGCCCGGGACCGCCAGCTCTCACAGATCATCTGCCAGAGCCGCTTAGGAAAATCCATCTGGAAAACTGAAAGGAAACGAGCTTTGTGTCACAGCAGCTCAAACAGCAGCATTTCCTTGGGGGTGATTTTCTGCTCCTCCGCTTGCCTGTGCTACCGCAGGAAAGACATTTCTGGGAGCATCAGCTTCCCTTCCCCCTGCTGGCACCCCCGGGTCACCTTGTCCTGGTATCTGGAGGTGCCTGTCCTGAGGGCGCAGCACGGGCGCTCCAGCCTGGCTCAGGAGCCCTGACAGGCATCCAAACGGCCTGGTTTCTGAACAACTCTATTTTATTCAGGAATGCAAAATATTTCACTTCATGTCAAGCTGTTTTTAACAAACTTTTCATTCTACAGTGACTCTGTTCCTTTTCTTCTTTTTCTTTAGTTCAGGATAAAAGCAGATACCAGAATCTCCAAATTCCTTGTGCTATTGAATTTCCATTTTACATTCAGCCTGAGCAATTTCCAGGCTCTTTTCTTTGCAGAAACAAGCTCTGACTTTGTGTGTCCTGGCGTGACAGCGTGCGGAATGAATGCGTGTGTAATGGATCAGAAATGAATCCATTGCTGTCTCTCCTGGTCTTCGTGGAAAAAAAATGTTCTAGCAGAAGATCGTCATCCTTTGGGCTGGAAAATAGTTCTGCAGAGTGGACATGGCATCGGGGCAAGAATCTGTTCTTATGGGTCTGGAGTGAAGTTGGAAGTGTTAAGTCTCTGCAGAGCCTGCAGGGTTTGTAGCAGAACACTACGGTCAATCCTACAATATAATAATCAGGTGCTCCGGCAAAAACTCCTCCTTCGGAACAAGAACGTACATGTCGAACTTTCTTCCAGCCTTTTACTTTGGTCAGATTAAGCGGTGTTGCTGTCACTTTGGGTTAATGGGTATTCGTCATGTTTTACTTCGAGGCTGTTTGCATTTCTTGTCTGCTTATAGGAACTGCATGAAGATTTATGGGGTCAGTACTTCAAGGATACTGCGGTTGTAATGTTGGAGAGGTTAATGCCAGTCCATTTGCTCTTCAAAGGCACAGCTGGCATGGAGACCTGCACAGTTGGCACCTGAAGCCCCATTCTTAATGGTGATTTAACTTGCTTTTGTAGGCAAGTGAAAAATGATAGAAAGTAATCTTGCACTCCAGGAGTTTGTCAGAGATAAAAGAATGTAGGTCATTTCCTGCCAGACTGCTCGGGAGAGAAGGGATTTACTTTCTTTCTGAAGAGAGAGGGAGAGATCCTGCCCTGAAGATCAGCCTTTCTTCAAGCGCACAGCTCGGGCTGTCTACAGACAAGACTGCAGTTGCGTAGCTGTGGGTGCTGAGTAGAGGGTGCAAGGAAAACACAGGCTCTAAGTTCAGGATAAGCTATGGCAGACCTTGGTAGGAAGGTTATTGTTGGCAGGAGTCAAAATACTGTCCACTGGTGTGCTACAGAGCTTGGTCAGTCCCACTTTGTGTTGATCCAGCCTCTGGGTCACCTTTGTCTTCAAGCTTGCTGGTCTGAGCGATGGCCAGATCAGCATTGTCTCACAGTCCAGCGCATCTCCAACCTCCCAAACCAGTCTCACTTAAGATCTTGTGGGTTGGTTTTTTTTGGCTTTTTGTAGTACAGAGCAAAAGGGAAAATAACAATTCTCCTAAAAATATCTTTATCACTCTGCCTCATAGCCTTTGCTTGACTGTCTCAGGTCACTTCCACTTCTGTCCTTCCTGTGATGTCTTCCTTTTTTGGGTTTGGTCACCTTCTCTTCTGGGAACTCTGCATTTAATGACTCAGATCTTCTTCCAGGTTTTCCTTTTCAGGCCCTTTTGCTTGGGTGTAGTCCAAGATAAACCTGGAAAAACCTGGTAACTTGGTCAGCTCCTTCAGTACCGAGAGCTGCCGTGTCACACGTGCTCGTTGTGATTAACTCTTTGAAATCACATGGCAAAGAGTGTGATGGTGACCAATGAGCAGCTGCAGAGACTGTTCAGTGGCAGGATTCAAAAGCTGTCGCTTCCTCTGTGCCGTGCCTGGGATGGTGAGGTCTGGGTTAAGTATGGGCAAAATGATCCCGGGACAGTGACAGCATTGAAGAGGCTGTTAAAAAGGACAAAATCAGTGCTTTTTTTTTTTTTTTCCTGAATAGCCTTTTTTTTAAAAATGAAATTGCTGTTGAGGAGAAAGGATGACCCTGAGATGACACTGGATTGGGATTTGCTTGGTTCCCATCTTCCTTCCTCTGTTTTATTTACAATGTAGAGATGAAAACATTTCCTTTCTGTCTGTTCTTGTCTGCCTGGTGTGTTTGGATGTTGAGGTGGTCTGCTTGCCTACACACGAGCACCCAGCATCTTACAAATTCGCTCTCAGCTGAGGTCTCCAAGTGTGACTATGTAAAATAAATAAGAGATTAATCTGATTAGACCAGATATGGTGTTCCCTGAAGGAATCTCGTGGCTGTTTTGGAGAGAGCGCTACAGAAATGAGGCCATTGCTGCCGCATTGGTTCTCATTCTGTGTCCTGTTTTGAGGCTCCCCACACCCAAACTCCTCCTCCTAAACTCTTCTCTCCCTGGATTTTGCAGGACGCCTACTCTGAAATCGCCTACCTTTTTGCTGAGTTTTTCCGAGACCTTGACATCGTCCCATCTGACATCATTGCAGGCCTGGTTCTGCTGCGCCAACGGCAGCGGGCAAAGCGCAACGCCGTGCTGGATGAGGTGGGTGGAGGGGGCCGTGCACGGAGGCGGTGGGCATCTCGCTTGGCCTCTGACTTACCTGCTGCTCTTGTGACTCATTGCGCGAGAACCGCATGACTCTGCCCACCTTCTTTCTGCTGTGCGATGGGCCACTGCCAGTCACTGAGCCGTAAAATAAACATACTGACTTCTTTAGCAGCTTTCTTCTGAGGCTCCCAAAGGGCCCAAATGACACAGAGTCAAGCTTGTGAAACCTGTCATAGAATCATAGAATGGTTTAGGTTGGAAAGGACCTTGAAGATCATCGAGTTCCAACCCCCCTGCCATAGGCAGGGACACCTCCCACCAGCCCAGGTTGCCCAAGGCCACGTCCAGCCTGGCCTTGAACACCTCCAGGGATGGGGCCTCAACAACCTCTCTGGGCAACCTGTTCCAGTGCCTCACCACCCTCAAAGTGAAAAACTTCTTCCTAATGTTCAATCTAAACCTGCCCTCTTCCAGTTTGAAGCCATTCCCCCTTGTCCTGTCACTACATGCCCTAGTAAAAAGTCCTTCCCTGTCGCCCTTTCTAGGCAGGTGATACGGACAGATTTAGCTCTTGACCCCAAATGGGCAACTGCCTTGAAAGAGGTGGTTGGTACTTGAAAGTGAATGGGAAGATCGTTCCTCCTATACGGTGATGTGGAGAAGGCTCCAGCGTTTGGGTAAAGCTGCAGGAGGAACTTTTTGGAAAAAATCCTAAATTCCCAAGCCATTACTAGCATTGAGGTTTGTGGATTGCCAACCCAGTAGAAAATTGTTTGTTTGGGGTTTTTTTCCCCTCCCAGAGGTGGGGTTCAGACAGCAGCGATCAGATCAGGCAGAAATAATAACAGCAGAACCGGAACCAGTTGAAGAGACTGGTTGGGATACTTGAAAGTATCTTGTCCTGGGTTATGTAGTGCTTTTTGTTTCTCAGGTGTAGCTTCTGTCTTGGTGTCGCACAGAAGAATTTTTATATATGTTTGATTTACAGGCAAACAATGACATTTTAGCTTTCCTGTCTGGGATGCCGGTGACCAGGAACACAAAGTATCTGGATCTGAAAAATGCGGTAAGTCGCTGGACTGTGATCTTGCAAACTCACCGTGCTTCCCCACGTAGCCTGTTTTCTTTTTCTCAGTGGCTTCTCTTATTCCTTTCTGCCCCTCTCTGGAATAATCAAAGAAATTAAAGATTAGTACAACAGAATATAACAACACTTGCTTTCTGGAGGCTTTTTGTCTCTGGATGACTTTTAAAGCATTATCTTCTGCTTTAAAGTCTCTGTTCTCCGCTTTGTTGGAAGTGGTGGTGTCTCCACTCAGGTGGGGGAAGGCAATGTGAGGTTTCTCCAAAGCCAGAGGTCCCAGTTGAGCGCTCCATCCAGAGCTCTGTGTGGAAGTACCACCAAGCAGAGCTCGTGGAGCCTGGGCAGGGCTCCGTCTGAGTAAGGGCAGGGGGCTGCCTGGAGCGAGATGGAGCCTTCCTCCCAGGGGCTGATTGTCGGCGGTTCTCAGGATGGAAATGGCTGCAGTCTGTTCTGTGGGAATTAAGCTTTTCTTCTGGCGTGCTGCTGTTGCAGCCCTTCGTTGGGCAAACTGTATTCACCCCCCGCTTGGTTAGATGATATTGCTGCAAGAGAGTCACGACTGACCCAATCGCAGCATCTCTGATCGAGTGGTTCTGCGATTAACCTGCTTGCGGCTGTGCTGTGCTGCGTTGTGCTTAACGCTCGCATCCTGCTCGTGCTCAGCCTGTCTCTCCTTCCGCGTAGGTGCGCGTGGGGAGAGATGTCAGCGGAGTTTATAGAAGGCATGTGGTCCCAGATTTGGCTTTATGGTCCTCTCTGGGCATCTTATGGCCTGTGACTATGTGGAAGCGGTATATTTAGGGAGCTCATCTTGTTGGGGATTTAAACTGGTTTATCTTCCCCTCAGCTAGGGTCGGGTGGGGCAAAACCTTTTTTTGCAGCTCTGTTTGAGACACAGAGGAGAATTTCTCTAGAACTAATTTCTAGTTTTGTTAAACAGCTACCGAGGCCCCTCCGCTCAGGAAAACACAGGCACAGCTTTACTGAGCTGCTCTTGGGAGGGGGAGGATCTTGCCCAGCATAACCAGCTTGCTCTCCTGCAGTCACCTGGAAACGCTGACAGTGCTCTTCTGGTGGTGCTGAGAGAGAAGGCTGCTGCTCGGAAAGAAGGGGGCACGTGTCTAACTATGATGGAAGAAGGAAAACGGTAGAAAAACTCAGTGTCGAAAAGAGAATAAGGTCTTTAGCGAGTCTCTTGTCTCTTTCAGCAAGAGATGCAGCGGTACAAAGAGGTGTGTTACTACATGCTGTTTGCCCTGGCTGCCTATGGCTGGCCCATATACCTGATGAGGAAGCCCACGTGTGGACTCTGCCGCCTGGCCAGATCCTGCTCGTGAGTGGCCGTCCTGTCTAGCACTCTGCCTTCTCTTCTTCCCTTTCCCCTTCTGTTTCTCCCAGACTTAGAATTCTCCTTTCTTTCACCAGTTTCTCTCTTCATCACCCCTCCTTTTCTTCCTCCTTTTCTCTGCTGCTTTTCCCCCCCTCTTCTCCGTTCTCATGCTCTTTCTTTCTATCTCTCAGTAACTCAGTGCCTTCACACTCCAGTGTCTTTCTCCTCAGTCTCTTTACAGTTGCTTATCTGCTTATTTTGTTCAATAAGGCAGACTGTCCTATGCTCTCTCCTCTCTGGTGCGCTAAGGATCATGCCAGTCCCGTGCAGTTTGAACAGCCAGCAGAAAGAACTCGTCTGGCACAAGCCTGCTTTCACACGGAGTTAGAATAGCTGTCTTGGAGCTCAGAAATCAGATTTATCAGCAAGCCCAGATATGCAGGGAGCTGACATTTGGGTCTTTATTAAAGCATTGGCAAGACTCGGCCAGAGTTTGTGCTGTGTTCTCTGACTAATTGTTTTTCTGCCGTGCTGCGTAGTGCTCACCTCATGGTAGCAGTGCTGTAGTTCAGTTCAGGATTGCACTGTTTTAAATGTTTGCTTTCAGCTGCAATAATGCTGTCACCAGACTTTCTTTGGGGTTGAGCTTTTTTGCACTTAAACAAGCAAGTTCTGTGCTGAACTTATTAGGAGGAATATACTTTTTTGAGTACTTTTATTTGTAAAGTGTCTCATAAGGGAAAGAAGGAAAAAAAAAATAATCTGTGCTTCTGGTTTTGTTCTGGAATGATTCTAGACCTATTTTCTTTTTTTTTTGTTATAAATAGCTCTAGCTGTCAGTAAATGCTGGCGGCTTTGTGTTGAAGCAGTGTAGGACTGTGCTGTGAAGCGTAGTATCCCTTGAAGAGAGATGCCAGCCCCGCGGAGCGCTGATTCTTTGGGGACTGGTTGCACTGTAGCACTCTCTGGTGCTCAGAAGGAAAACTACACCTGGTCCCGGTGCCCCTTTTTGATGCTGAAACGGGAGTTTTGTGCTGTTCTGTGCGAGAGCTCCTACAAGGGAAGGAAATCACTGCTGCTGAGACGAGGCCGGTGTGGCATGCAGGGTCTGTCTTTCCCTTCTCTCTAGGCATTCCCCTCTAAAGCCAGTCTCTTCCACCTTCCTCTTTCCCTCAAAGCTATTTTCTTCTTCTGCAGATGTTGCTGTCTCTGTCCTTCGCGTCCCCGCTATGCACCCAGTGTCACCATTGAAGAGGATAATTGCTGTGGCTGCAATGCCATCGCCATCCGGCGCCACTTCTTGGATGAGAACATGACCTCAGTGGACATTGTTTACACATCTTGCCACGATGCAGTAAGGAGAATCTGCAACCCCCTTCATATTTGGGGCACGCTCCTAAGGCCCTTCCCAATGGGCTTTACGTGCTTCCAGGTGTAGTGGTACAAAGAAGGAAACGTAAGCCTTTTTCTGACCCTAGAGCCTTCCTATCTTATCTCTCCATCAAGAAATTCTGCCACTTGAACAGAAATATTTGCTACCGCCAAAAATCAGATCATTGAGAGGAGTGCTTACCCATAAGGCATAACCTGTCCTGCTGCTCTGCCTCCTTTTCCCTGAGCAGGAGAATAAGTGAACAGGAATGTCTCACCCGATTGTTACAGTAGTGGATCTTTTCCAGGTTTATGAAACGCCTTTCTATGTGGCTGTGGACCATGAGAAGAAGAAGGTGGTCATTAGTATCCGGGGAACTCTGTCTCCAAAAGTAAGTGCAGATACCCTTGGCCACCCTGGCACACTTTCAGGAGAGTCTGGGACCTTCCTGACTCACACTTGGTGTTTTACTTACCCGAAACATGGTGACCTTTTCTTCCAGGATGCCCTGACTGACCTAACTGGGGACGCGGAGCGCCTTCCGGTTGAGGGTCACCATGGAACGTGGCTGGGACACAAGGTGTGTAAAAGAATAGAAAACAAACCCAAAACAACAAAAAAAACCCATCCACTTTTCTTTCTGTTTTGACTTTTTAATTATAGGCCCCCAAAAAGTCGTCTTAATTGCTTGAGGTGCTTTTAAGAAGGGTGTTCCATAATTGCAGTGAAATGGGTTTGAGATGTTAAGATAAAATCCTTAGTTGTAACAGTTAAAATCACTATGTCTGTAATTAAAAAAACCTCATCCAATTAGCAAAACCGAAACTGTAGAGGGCATCTGCAGAGACCTAGAACAAAATTATGGGAGTCATTCAAATTGCTTTTTCTTCCAATGACCTTTTCAGGCTTTGCAATCAAACCCTGAGAATGCAGTTTAAATTCTGGTGCAACGGGATGGGCGCTGAACCTCGTAAAAGGCTACTGGCAGGATTGTGGCTGGGTAATTAGACTTGATGCTCTGTGTCTGCGTTAACGATCAGCACGGGGCTGGCTAAATCAATTTGCTGTAGAGCTGACCTTTGCCCCAGTCCGGCAAAGTAATGACACGCACGCTAAGTTTTAAGATTATCGGGAATTTGGCAGCCTCTCAAGACGCCAGATTGGGGAAGAAAAATCCAAACTGGAGGTTGCGCGTGTTGGAAGGAAGGCAGCGGCTGCTGGAAACGCTGCTGCCCGGGGAGACGAGCTGCTGCTGATCAGCCGGTCAGGGTCCCCTCAAGGTGCGACATTGAGCTCGTAACTCTTTGGGAGCCATGAGCTGGGAGCTCCTGCTTCATTCCTGATGGCCTGCCTGAATGCCAAACCCCTTCTTTGCCCGGAGAGGTTGTTGAGGCCCCATCCCTGGAGGTGTTCAAGGCCAGGCTGGACGTGGCCTTGGGCAGCCTGGGCTGGTGGGAGGTGTCCCTGCCTATGGCAGGGGGGTTGGAACTCGATGATCTTCAAAGTCCTTTCCAACCTAAACCATTCTATGATTCTCTGTGCTTTGATGCTCTAATTTAGGAAGTAGAGCATTAGGAGCTGATAGCATTTGAATATGCGGTTATCTTAGCTGGATACGGGTCGGATAAAGAAGCGGTTACTTAAGAAGGTGGTGGTGGGATGCTCTGTGGTCTCCAAGTCTCCCAGAGTGGGTCTTTTTGAAAACGATGTTGTCTACCTGCTCTTTGGCTACTGGGTATTTCCTTTGTTTCCCCCAAAATGAGCAAATTAATCAGCCTGGCAATTATATAGGGCATGTTATGGAAACAGAGGTGAAGGAGGAAATATTTTGTCATGTAACTGATGTTTAGCGATGTCAATCTTTACTGTTTGTTTAATGCTTCTGAAGCATTATGTCTACTGTCAAGGATTGGTTTTGTACTAATTAATTGAGCTCAAAACGACTTTATGCAATTGGTGTGATCAGCAGTTCACACAAAGAAAGAAAGGTAAAAGGAAACAAAAGGGATGCAAGGGGAATTTGTTCCATTTTTAATGTGCAGAAAAGCTTGTAATAGATCCTCGCAGAAGCTGGCTTTTCTTTTGATCTTTATGTGGAAAATATTCATATGCCAGTGACTTATATGAAACATTATCAGATCATTCCCTTTGTTTTATATTGAGTTTTTATTTGGCCTTTGTGTTATTTCTTTTTTTGATTGTTGCTGGTACAGAAATATAGCTTTATCTTAAATTATTATCAATGTTAATCTTCAGACAATGTACTGTTGATTCCCGAGGGGAAACTAATGGAGATAATAGAATTTAAAAATGTCTGTCTTAATGCATTTTTAATGTCCAGAAGTCAACTTTAATACAAAAATAAATGAAGTGTCTTGCTAACACTTACATTTAATTTGGAGAAAAGCACTTGGCTATTCGGGAGCTTCCTCCAAGTTGTTTGATTTCTGTTATTTTTCTTGCTGATTCTGTCCCGCGCACCCAGCAGGGCGGCGTGGCCTCTTATCTCCACCTGTGGAGCCCGCCTGTCGCTGTGCCTTCACGCGGTGTCGATCAGACGTCCTGCAAATTAAAACTCTTGATGTTTACATGAGCCTTCTTATCACTCCACCCGTACTGCCACTGAAAGTGTTTGATTGCTTGGGTTGCTGCGAAATGCCACAGTTAAAAAAACATATTAGGTCTCTGAGCTATTTTGGATCAAAAAAAAACATAGCTGTAACTAAGGTTTATGGGTTAGCATGCCAGAAAAAAAAAAATTGTGACAATCCCTAGGGGAAATTAACTGGGGGGAAAAAAAAATAATCTAACTTTGCTATTTTTGAAATAAAAGCCACTGATTTTATGCAAAGTAAATTTAAAAATAACCATAAGTCAAGGGTGTGAATCCATACTTAATTCTGCTGAACCTGTGTAGAACAAAACCACTAAAATGATGTTAAGGAGAGGTTTGTTTCGTGGTGTTGAGACAGCTGCGATGACAAGAAGTAGCTGCTCGAAGGAAGCCCGGAGACCTCAGCCGTGATAACAGCTCTCACGGGTTTGATAGAACAGCCAGTAACAGCAAGAACTTCCAAGCTCTTTTCTCTCCCAAGTAGACCGCCTGTGGGGGTTTTTACACACACGCAGAGCAGTTTTGTGCCTCCAAACTTCAAAGCAATACAGAATATTTCCGTTTGACTTTTCCTAGATCTCCAATCTGTTTGGTTATTTGCCTGTGAGGTTTTGAAAATTAAGCCCAGATAGTTTCATTCCTTTGAAACTTCGGAAACAGTGTCCACTTTAATGGAAAGTCTAAATGTAACGTTGCAGCGATAAAGATCTCATTCCATAATATTAAAATCGCTGTCTATATTAGAATATACTGTAATTATCAAAAATGTAGCTATAAGGCTGACTAACAGCCCATTAGTAATATCACCGTGGATTTAGGTCACGCTTTTCAAAAATAGAATCCTAAATTCATGTTAGAAATTTATATAAGTAGTCTGCCATTCACTTCTCATTAGAGTTGGAAACGGAGACTCTTTGGAATGCAGCAGAAGCTGGCTGGCTGCTGGGAGATCTGAACGCAGGCATGAAATACCGTGGCATCTGCTTTTTGATAATGATGGTAGCGCTACAGATGTCCCATTTACAGGCTCAGCAGAATCACCTGTGTTTTGCTCTTTCTCTTCAGTACTCAGATTGGTTTTGAAGGTGTTTTTGATATTCGGGCCTTTGAAAATCCCACATTTCTTTGCTTTTTGAGAGGGGGCCGTGAATTCTTTTATGTCTCCCGAGATTAAACAGTGCTCAATAATGTTCGCTTTGTACTTTAACTGTTTTCGGGTAGGGGTGTAATGGGAAATAGCAGAGGAGATGATCTCGCCTGGTTTTTGGCCAACCCAGGCAGTGGGAATTATTTGAGGTCTGCAATCACCAAATTAAAGTAGCTGATTTGTGTTTACCCATGTTCACCCTGTTTTTCAGCCTTTATAGTTCAGGCTTGCTTACCACTGAATTAAATTTGTAGTAAAGGCATAACCAGGAATTTAGGCAACAGACCAAATTCTCGTTGCTTGTTCAGAACAGATCCACTGCATTTGTAATTGCTACGCAGAGGGACAAACCCTCTTCAGATGCAGCCGTCAGCAGAGAGGATAAACGTTTAGAACCAGACTGTCAGCTCGTTTCCCATCTTCCAGCAGTTCCCAGCTTCTAGTGAATAAAAACCTTGAATAATTAGTGATTAAAGTCCTTTGACAGCTGAATCCCCTTAACAGTTGCTGCCTTCTCCAGTCCTCAGTAACTCTCCCTGTACAGATAGTGCTGCCGCTTCGTCCCCTCCAGTGGTGTCTTGGTGATTGTATCACTTTCCCAGTTCATGCTTTTACGCACAGATTTAAATGGAAGAGTACAGATTTGCAGTTATGGCACTGACGTGCAGAAAATCAAAGTTTGTTTCTGTGTTCTACCGCAGGTCCCGGTGTCTGCTGAACTACCCCATACACAACCTTATGTTTAAAAAGTGGGTTATTTTGTGTTGGTTGGGGTGGTGTTTTTTTTTTTCCCTAGACTTTGCACCGTGAGCCCAGGAATAGGGCCTTGGAGTATTACCTTAATTTAAGAACTGTCATTACCTCTAAACAGTTTATGGCTCTGGTAATCGGTGAGCCAAAACATCTGCCTAATGAAGTCTGTTCCTTAATGTGGAGTGGAGTCAGTATTCTTCCTCAAGCCTGACACGTGCTGCGTGGCGCTGGAGAGCTCATACAGCATTCAGAGCAGAAGAGTGTCTGCTAGATGTTTAGATCAGGGCTGATACGCAGCCGTTTACATCCTGTTCTGTCCTCGTGTTTCCCTCAGGGAATGGTGCTATCTGCTGAGTACATCAAGAAGAAATTGGAGCAAGAAATGGTGCTTTCTCAAGCTTTCGGACGAGACTTAGTGAGTATTCGTTTTCTTCTAGCCTTGCAGGCTACACAGAAGATGAGATTTCCCTGAAACACTGTCCCTGAATCTGTTGTACTAATTGCCTAAATCTTCCTTCAATTCCTATCCCTCCGGATTGCCAGACAGGCAACTAGTTACTCATTCCCCTAAGGCTTTTTCATTTTGAACCCACCAATAACTGCAGAGCTCCTGATTCCTTTTTTTTTTTCTCAGGCAGAGCTGAGGCAGGAAGTCCCATTTGGTGGCAATGCAGGACAGGGAACATTAAAAACAAATCAACAGGAACTAAAATCCCATCTCTATGGAGATTCTCTTTGGAGACGGCAACGGGATGCCGTACTGACTGTCTGCGTGTGCACATTTCTTGTGATAGAGAGCTATCGGAGAACCCAAGAGAGGTGTTACGAAGCAGCTTTACCTTAGTTTATATGGCAGTAACGGCGCGGTCTATGTCCCCGTTGGGGAGGGAACTTCTGAACCGCCTGATTCCCTGCTGTCACGCAGCTGTCCTTTCTCGTGCCCAAGGAGTGCCTTGGCCTGAGCAGCGCCCGTGGGGAAATCAGCAATAGCTCAAGGGAGAAAGAAAAGAGGGTAAAAGCCTCAATGGTTCCCTGGAACTTGAGTGTCGTAGCAGTCAACACTAAAGTGTCTGCCTTGTGATGTTGGGTAGATACAGGGACAGATGTGTAGGCATCTGACTTCTTTAGACGGTGGTTTTTTCCTCTCTGCCCAGAAAGCGAGAATTGATCTTAAGTGAGCTGTTACTCATGAGGATTTTTTTCTTCATGTCCTCTAGAGCTCAGTTGCTACCTGACTGGTAAGGGTATGGTGACATTTGGAGCTCTAGACTTTGGTTGCCTCCTGTGCGTGATAATAAGTATCATAGAATCATTATGGCTGGAAAAGACCTTTAAGATCATCAAGTCCAACCGTTATCTAACTCTACCGGGCCCACTTCTAAACCACGTTGCTGAGCACCGTATCTAGATGGCTTTTAAATACATCCAAGGACGGCGATTCAACCGCTTCCCCGGGCAGCCTCTTCCAGTCTTTGATAACCCTTTCAGTGGAGAAGTTTTTCCTAATATCTAACCTAAACCTCCCCTGGTGCAACTTGATGCCATTTCCTCTTGTCCTATTGGTTGTAACTGGTGAGAAGAGACCAATGCCCACCTCTCTGCACCCTCCTTTCAGATAGTTGTAGAGAGCGATAAGGTCTCCCCTCAGCCTCCTTTTCTTCAGACTAAGCAACCCCAAATCCCTCAGCTGCTCCTCATAAGGCTTATTCTCAAGACCCCTCACCCGCTTTGTTGCCCTTCTGGACCCTCTCCAGCACCTCAATGTCCTTCTTACACTGTGGCACCCAAAACTGAACACAGTACTCGAGGTGTGGCCTCACTGGTGCTGAGTACAGTGGGACAATCATGTCTCTAGCCCTGCTGGCTATACTATTCCTGATGCAGGCCAGGATGCCGTTGGCCTTCTTGGCCACCTGGGCTCAGTGCTGGCTCATGTTCAGCTGGCTGTCCACCAACACCCCCAGGTCCTTTTCTGCTGGGCAGCTTTTCAGCCGCTCCTCCCCGAGCCTGCAGCATCCATGAGGTGGTTGTGGCCCAACATCATATTCTGTTCTGTTTGAAGATGGCTTTATGTATGGTGGGTCCACCTTCTGATTGATGAAAAATAGTGTAGCTAGCTGGACCTGACCCACAAGGATGGAGAGAGCGCTTGATTGACATGAGATGGAGCAGCTGGCTTGTGTGTAGAAAATTAAGTACTGTCTGAAGCTGAACTTTGAAGAATATCTGAAAAAGTGGTATGGCCAGAATGTAAATGCCCTCCCAGATCCTACCAAAGGTTCATCTAGCCCAGTACCTTATTTCTGCCAGGTGCCAGCAACAGATGTTTAGGGGAAAAGTGTAATAAGTGAGGCATATAAGGTCTTAATTCTCCCCCGGCATTCGCCTTGCTGACTGTAACAGGCACGTTGGTGGCTTAGAGGTGGTCTTGAGAAGGAAAATGACACAAAGGTAGATCTTTCATTCTTGTGGCCTGGTCTTGCGTTCTCTGTGTGTTCTCTCATCTTACGTAGAAGTCCGGCCATAGCCTGTGGTGACCTGGGGCCGTAGAGAATTGGGTGTTGGATTCTCTTTCCCTATGTAAAGCTTACAGGATGCTGGCAGAGCTTTCAGAAAAAACAAGACTGACACTTTTCAAACACTGTCTTAGTGAACTTGTAGGGTTCTGAGCCATGCCTGGCACTCGACCCGCTCAATAACAAGAACAGTACAAAACGTTAGGGAATAGTTTCGTCTCTGAATTACTTAAGCAGTTGCCAGCTGTTGAGAGCATCTCGACTTAGAAGACTACTGTTCAAACTGCAAGTTAGGATTCCTGTTTTGCAGCCTGCACAAGCGGTGGCATTAATGAAAGCAAGTAACTTCTAGAACCAAGGAGACCTCAGATGTGTGAGCCTGGACTCAGACGTTATCAGAAGGCTGTCAGATTTGAGGAGGAGCAAAAAGCTCATATCAAATCCTGAATAACTCCAACAGCTTGTGTATATTTCCTTTCTCTTCCTACCATTTTTCTTTTAGGGAAGACCCAGTAGGTCAAACACTGATGGAGAGATGTAGGAGAGAATACCAGAAGAGAATGAATTCTGGCATCCCTTCAGAACAAGCAACGTTGCAGGGCAGGAGCGTGCTGGGACTGCCGCTGTGACTGAGACTAAACAGTGTAAATCAGAACTCTGCTTCCATTTCAAAATCTACCACACCCTCCCTAGTTCCCGTTGGTGGAGGAACTGGTTAGCTGGAGTCTGGAGTGCTGGTGTATAGGAAGGACAGCTGGGGAAAGGGACAGATTTGGGGGGTTGTAGACTTTCAGTCTGACCTCAATTTCTTTTTTTTGTTGTTGTTTTTGTTTTCAGGGGAGAGGAACAAAACACTATGGCCTGATTGTGGTTGGCCATTCCCTAGGGGCTGGCACAGCTGCCATCCTGTCCTTCCTCCTGCGTCCGCAGTACCCGTCGCTGAAGTGCTTTGCCTATTCTCCCCCAGGTGGGCTGCTGAGGTAGGTGTTGGGGCAAGAGGACCGGTGAGAGAGACTGGGGGGGAACGTAGTTGTAGCTGGATCAGATCCTGTTTGTGATGCTCTGAGAAGCAGTAGAAGACAAGTCTCTGCCCTGAGAAGCCTGCAGAAAAATGGAGGGGCAGTCTATAAGAGCTGGGGGTTGTTGGCAGTCTTTGCTCTGTGTTTGGAGTTAAGGTTTTGATGGCAGGTGGCCACTCTCGGGAATATTTGGGTTTGACTTAGTTGGCTGTGGCTGTAGCTCTGACTTCACCCTGACTAGTGGAAAATGCAAGTTGAGTGGACAAGGTGCAATTTCCTTCTTCTCTGCACAGTGCCAATGTGTCTTCTCCCCATCTGCTGTGAATATATGTACGATAAGGGAGATATTTGACCAAATGTAGATGTCTGCATGGGTTGATCTAGTTGTCTGGACTCCTTTTGCAGCTGACAAAGAAACTCGCACTTCTGGGGTGTGATTTCTGTCATTCTAAAGCGGGTGCCTAAAATAGGTCAGAGGGATTGTGCTTCTTGGGTGCCTGTTTCTCTCCCGTGGCTGTAAGGGGGAATCTAGGGTAGCTGCCTCAGCTGTCTGAAGAGAGGTATGGTGAATTCCTCCCACTGTAAATGGGAACGGACCTGCTGGTCATGTTATTTACATGGTAGCCAAACGAAAACATCACGCTTGTTTGCTGTGAAGTGTGATAAGGTCTTTCGAGTTGTGATGGATGCCATGGGGGCACTTGAAAGCAGCTATGGACTATCAGAAGCTTCTAGTGGTAGTTATAGCATCGTGTTCTAGGAGCAGCCGAGGGTTTTAAACCATCCTGCTAATGACTCTGGACGTTAGTGTGCCTTGCTATGACAGTAATCCCTGGTCTTCTGCAGCTGTAGATTAATGGCTCTGCAGAATGTTTCATGGGAGTTTTACAGCTTTCTGCTCACAGCTTCCACTCCTGAGATGCCTTAATAGCGTGGGCCATGCTGTGCTGTGTCACCTCAACTGTCTCGGTTCAAGGAGGTGCCTCTGACTGATGCTTTTGCACTGTATGTCCTGCCCAGGATCATCTCTAGATCGGACAATGTGGCATCTGTCTGTGGTGACTGATTCGGAAGATGATCTCTGGGAAGTTAGCTGATTGCAGAACCAGCTTGTAGAGTAGAAGCCTTAATTCCCTCTTATCTTGGTACTCGGGTTGCTGCAGAAAGTGGCCATCTTGGTTCTACACGGTCTTTTTAGAGTAGTCTCAGGAGCATGGAATATCTTCTCCTTCCAGGCCATTCCCAAACTATAAGAAAAACAACTCTGAGGCATTGAGTTAGAGTAGTTCCTTTTCCAAGTATATTCAGAGCCATATTCAGGTAAGGACGAAGGAGCTGCTCTGTCTGTACGAGCTATACCATTACAAAATAATGTTGCTTGGGGCGTGGGATGTGACTATCAGGCTTTTCTTTAGCAGGGTGGAAGTCCCAACAGCCTCGAGCAGCTTGGGTTGTGGTTTTTAGGACCCTGGTTCACTGTTTGGTAACCTCTCAGACACCAGTGGCAAACTGGGACTGAAGTGCAGTTTGCTGCTAGTGAAACACTGTTTGCTTCTTCTCGGTCCTGTTTCTCTTCCAGTGAGGATGCCATGGAGTATTCAAAAGAGTTTGTGACTGCAGTCGTGCTTGGCAAAGATCTAGTGCCCAGGCAAGTTGAGAAGTGTCTGAATTTCTTGATGAGTATCTGCTGTTCTATGCCAAAGTCACCCGTTTCCTATCAGAAACACCTTGGTCATATCTGTCTCCAGTTTCCTCATTTACCTGTCCTTGTATGCTTCTTACTTGTCCTCTTAGTTACCTGTATTGCTGCATCTTTTACCCGGACACCTACATTGGTGTTTCACACACCTTTCGATAGGCATATCGCTCCCCGTCTGTCTGTATGAAAGAAAAGGGTGAACATCCTGTCTCTGTAATTATACTCATTGTGGTATCTGACGTGTCGATGCCATCTTCCTGGCTGCCTGTGTTATCTCGGACCTCTTCACACTCTGCCCTGAACTAGATGTGCTGCCACCTCATTTTTTTACTGTTTGTCCCCGAATACCTATTCCATATCATCTCGTATCTCTGAACCAGCTCCCTCATTTCTCGTGTCTTGGCATTTCTCACCTCTCATCATCTCCTGGGACGTGTTCTGCTGAACGGGGCATCGGACTAGGAGCCAGACAACCCGCGTTTTACTTTTGCTTCTGCTCTGTTGTGTGACCTCAGATAAATGGTGACATTTCTGTCTGCAATATAAGGCATGTAGAATTCAGTGGAGGGAAAGCACTAAATGGTATTGAGTATGTCTTTTGGTAACTCGTATGACAGAATCTTGTCCACCCTGTAATCTGTTTAGTGCTGTCGTATAGCTCTGTGCCACCTTTCTAATGTACCTGTTCTGTGTCATCCTGTACCTGTTTCTTGCTCACTTGTTTCTGTGATTGCATCATCTCCCTCCTTACCTGTTCATTGACCTCTCTCATATCTGTCTTCACCGATCTGATTCTGCTATTCCACTTCATACTTGTTTATTGTCCCAATTGGTTTCCTGTGGCCTCTTAACCCTGGTTACTGGCGCTGGGTGATGCCACAACCCACCTCCGAAGTGATCTGCATTATGGCGTTGTTGCATTCCCGTAGTATCTTTTGCAGCGTAGTTCCTTGTTCTTCTGCGTTGTGTGTCCCTACTGTCCTGTTCCCTGCCCAGCTGGTGTAAACACATCTTCCACTTTTTCCAGAATCGGTCTCTCTCAGCTGGAGGGATTTCGCCGGCAGCTTCTGGATGTTCTTCAAAGAAGTAACAAACCAAAGGTAAGAGTAAAGATTAGGACACATGAAGGTGAGTCTCTGAGCAGTGATGGTAAACTTTTAGTGTCACACAGCAACACTGCAGACTTCTCCTGCCCTCCAGGTCCACCGTGACCGCTACTTAGGTAAGCAGAGGAGCGACGGCAAGAGCTGGAAGGCAGCTGGAGAGGTCAGGGCGAAGGGCTGCGCTCTGTTTGCAGGCTGTGTGATGATTCTGGCTCACGCGCTGCGAGTTCAGCATCGCAGGTCTAAAATAACTGAGCAGGAAATTTTCTCGTCTGAGCCTGTTTTGAAGTCTGTGTTCCAACTGTAGCTTTTCTTGGCCAGTAACAAATGGTAACGGGGTAGGAAGTACAACAGTTGTCTGCTTAGAGGCACTGCTGCGTGCTGTCTGGGTGGTGCTGTTCTAGGCTAAGCGGTCTGTTAATGTTTTGGAGATAAGAAATGTGGAACGTTGTTCCTCCCCAGGCTGCTTTACTGTTACCCTGAGATGGAAAAAATGTCAGTTGTTAAGATTTTTAGGGGTAAAATATTGTAGAAATCACCTATAGAGGGAGAAAACTGAGCTTACATTAATTTTTCATGTTAGCATTCTGTGGCTTTTGTGGTTTGGCTTATGGGTTTTTTGGTAAATTTGGGGGGTTTTAGGATTTCTTTTAGTGCGTAAAGAAAAGGCCTAGACAAAACTTTTGTCTGTTTATGTTGTATAGTCTTTTGCTTATTTTTGTACATCAAAAATTCAGATTCAATCTACCTTGTTTATCCTGGAAGATAGTCAATTCCTAGTTGGTGGACAAGTTGGTGCTTGCTCTGGATCCCTGACTCTACAAAAACCTCCAGCAAAAGAAGGAAGGATGAGATGTTGCCACTTCTAACGTTTAAATTGGGAAAGGAAACAGCTTTTCTGGGCAGGGTTATCTCTATCTCTGGGTCTGTCATTTAAGCAATCAGGGCACAAGACCTGTTTTTTTTTTTTTCTCTTTTCTGGTATTAGGTATTCAGTTTAAACCCTACCAATAGTGTTTGTGAAATGACTCTGCTTTTGTTTCTCCTCTTCTCAATATTCTCCCTCCTTTCTCTTGTGTTGAACAGTGGCGAATCATTGTGGGCGCCACCAAGTGCATACCCAAGTCGGAGCTTCCTGAAGAGACGGAAGAAAATTCAGTCACGAGTAATCGCCTCTGGACCCATCCCAGCGATCTGACTATTGCCCTGTCTGCGAGCACACCGCTGTACCCACCGGGCCGCATCATCCACGTGGTGCACAATCATCCCGCAGAGCAGTGCTGGTGAGTACGCGCAGAGCTGCCGAGTCAGCCCATGGGTTTTAGTTTTGGAAAAGACTCCCCAAGACAGGAACCCGTCTATGAAGGAGGTGATTTTTTTTCATTGTCTTACGGTGACAGTGATTGTGTCTGTGCTGTCAGAACAGATAGTTGTGTCACTGTTGGCTAGTGCAGAGTTGTGGAGCAATGGCAGCAGCGTGTGTACTTTAATATCTTCTCCCTCTGTTTTTCCTCCTGTTGCTTTTTCTGTCTCTGCAACCTGCTGTTTCTTTTGCATGCCAAAACACTGGCCTGCTCTTTCATCTCCTGCTCCCTGTTTTCCCTTCTGTTTGGATCCCAACTCCTCTTCCAGTTGCTGCGAGCAAGAGGATCCCACTTACTTTGCTATCTGGGGTGACAACAAGGCGTTTAACGAAGTGATCATCTCGCCGGCGATGTTGCACGAACACCTCCCGTATGTGGTCATGGAAGGGCTCAACAAGGTAACACAGAGAATTAAGATCAAAGGACAGTTAGTGCCCTAATAAAGAGTGCCTTGTCATGGGTCTTTGTGTACAGAGGACAAGTAGTCCTTGCCCGGAGAGCTGGCTGGTTAAATACATGAGACCATTTACTTTGGAAGGGAGGAGGAAAGAAGATTGTGCTCTGGGCCAGTCACTCACAGGTGTGAGTTGAATGTAATGCGGTCTGGAAATGGAATGTAAATCTCCAATCCAATACCCACAGTCCCAGACTAGGCCCTCCTTCCAAATTTAATGTCCTAATAATGTGAAGTTAGGTGCTGTTTGATACCTTCTCAGCTGCCCGTTACAGGCTGCAGTTCAGGTGAAAGGGAATCATCTTAGGGAGGGGATTCTGCCCCTCTACTCTACTCTGGTGGGACCCCCCCTGGAGTACTGCCTCCAGGTCTGGAGCCCCCAACATAGGAAAGACATGGACCTGTTGGAGCGGGGCCAGAGGAGGCCATGAAGGTGATCTGGAGCCCCTCTGCTGGGAGGACAGGCTGAGAGAGTTGGGCGGGTTCAGCCTGGAGAAGAGAAGGCTCTGGGGAGACCTTATTGTGTCCTTCCAGTGCCTAAAGGGGCTCCAGGAGAGCTGGGGAGGGACTTCTGACAAGGGCATGGAGTGATAGGACGAGGGGGAATGGCTTCAAACTGGAAAAGGGGAGATTTAGATGAGATATTAGGAAGAAATTGTTGCCTGTGAGGGTGCTGAGGCACTGGCACAGGTTGCCCCGAGAAGCTGTGGCTGCCCCATCCCTGGAGGTGTTGAAGGCCAGGTTGGACGGGGCTTGGAGCAACGTNTGAGCTTATGTATAAAGATTGTGGAATGGGTCTCTGCCACTAAGCTACACTTCCGAGCCATGTGGCTCTACCATGGAGATCTAGCCAAGTCTCTTCTGCCCTGCTGGTCTGAAGGCTGCTCCTGCCAGTCACCTCCCCGGCACCGGGTTCCCAGCAGGGCATTCTGACAGGATACTTATGTCTGAATTCATTGATAAAATCTTTTAATCTCCCTGTGCTTGCAGAAGGAGTTGGTAAGAAAGAGGCAAATTCAGCCCTTTGAAAGTCCTGAGCTGAGAACAGCAAAGCTGCTGTCTCCAGTAAAGCACTACTGTTCCTCTGCTTGCCTTGAATAGGTCTTGGAGAATTACAACAAGGGGAAAACAGCTTTACTTTCTGCAGCCAAAGTGATGGTGAGTCCTACAGAAGTGGATCTCACCCCGGAGTTGATCTTCCAGAGTCAGCCCTTACCTAGTGGACCCTCAGTGCAGATCGGAACCGGAGCCATAACGGTGGACAGAAGGAACAGCAGTACCAAGTAAAGATATATCTTTGATTTCTTTGAAGGATTTGTTGGCTTTAGGTGTGGGTCCTCTTTCTCTTGAGGCACTGTGATCAATGTTTGTGGAAAGGATAGATCCAAAGGCTGCCTTTGGGCCTTTTGCTCAGCTTCACTCTGTCTTGGGTCATGTTGGGGGAAAGAAATCCTGTGTATTGCTCAAGAATCTGTGAGTGCAGCAAGGTCAGGAGAACCTAGAAGTTGAGGGTATGGAAGAAACTCCTTTTTCTCCTTATCCGGACAAATGGAGTTTTCCCTGAAACCATAAAAGCAAAGCCTGCACTCTTGCAGCCAAATTTCGGTTTTCCTGTGTGATTTATGTGCCCAGAGATAACCTATATGGTGATTCTCAAAAGCTGAGGAGCAGTGAAAGCCATAAAGTTACCAAAAGATATGCATTAAAGCTACTTTATGATGTGACTTGTATGAAAGTATAAACAAGACAATCTGGGAACATGGGTACAGGTGAGAGGAGAGCAGTTGGTGTCCTGTTTCTGAAGGACAAGAGCAGGAAGCTCAGTCCAGTGGAAAGCAGGCGAGGGGAAAAAGCACGTTCTGAGTGCTGAAGGGGTTGTTTTCTGAAAGCTGGAGCATCACTGAGCGCTGACATCACCAGTTTGGCAGAGGCCAAAGGGTGGAGGAATGTCAAGGAGGTGTACAAAGGAGTGGTTTGGAGAAGAGCTCGTTCTTTGTGGTGTATGTACACAGCTTTCCTCTAGGAGCCAATGGTAGAAAGACTCCTTGCAGATTTTCAGATAACATCTGAGGCGTTGCAGGACCACGGACTTCCCAGAAGCGAAGAAAATAATTATAAAAATATGGGCAAAGACTTATTTCAAAGTTGAGACTCATGACTTGCATCACAGAATTGCCGTTTAGAGGCCAAACTTGCAAATGCAACAAGGAAGATGAGAGAAGGAAGATGATTTGTAGTCAGAGATAGCAAATTGGACTAGTGAGTGGAAACAGAAGACAACGCTATGTGTGGGAGAGGATTATTGCTTTGCAAGGGAAGCACTTCTATGGAGATTTCAGGTAGAGAGACCCAACGAGAAGCTCTGTGTGCGTGGGAAGAGGCAGGGTGAGATGGTCTGTGCGGAGTGATGGACAGCTGAGCATCCTTGAGAATAACATGAGCGAGATGTAAATTTAGAAGAAAGATAAGACACCAAATAATATGAAAATGGTGACGTTCTTGTCACAGAGAAAGCGAGCGCTTAGAGGCAGTGAAGGAGACCATAGAAAACAGAGCCGCAGCTGTGATGAAACAGCAGGAACAGGGATCAGCCCACGTTTGTGAAGGCTACGATAAGACTGAGAAGATGAACTAGGTCAAGCAGGAGGGAGAGGAGCCGCGGTTTCCATGCCAGAGCAGAGCCAAGGAGCTGCTTCCCTTTGAGGAGAGCGAAAGCAGAGGGGGAATTCTGAGATACGCGAGGGAAAGGAACGGGGGAGAGGGCAGAGAAGCTTAAGGGAAGTGCTAGATTGGAAACAGTTGTAGGTTGGTTGTGTTTTCATTCAAGGTTAGAGCCAGCTTACCGGGTCAGACTCCCTCTTTTGGGGTTCTTGAAACCTGTTCTCAGATCACCACCGCTCTATTGAAGTCACAAAGGGATCAAATGTTGGCCTAACTTAGAAGCCTTTCCCTATGCATCATGTCCTTTTGGCAGGTGCAGCAATCCGCTCCCAAGCTTGGGCTCTTTTCCCAGATATTTCCTTAAGTTCTTGTCTTGGGGGCTGTTGCTTTGGCTGCAGCTGATCCTGGCGTTTGTGGTACTATGGTGGGGGTTGCCAGCACGGAGAAGGAGGGGAAGGCATGAGACTGGAGTGGTTCCAGAGTGTGAGAAGAAAGAGAAAGTAGTAAGTGAACCGTAGGCAAGTCCTTCAACCTCTCTTGCCGCAATCCTCTCTAATACAGAGGTGTTGGGTGAGAGGGGGGTTCGTCTGCACGTGTGGAGACTGCACCATGGGTTTGGGCGCTTCAGTTAGAAGCGCTGCAGGTTTCACTGGGAGCAGAACCGCGGTCCTAAGTGAAAATGGTGCTTGAGAGGGAAGACGCTTAGCCAGGAGAAAAGGGAGAGAAGGACAAAAACCTGAGTTTGCAGAGGGAAGAAGCTGCACCTAATGTTTTCAGCTGGGAGGACGAAGAGATAAGAGGTTTCTTGCTGTTGTGGATGGCTCTGGTTAGAGCGAGGACGTGTGTCCTCAGTGTGTATGAGGAACTCTCTGCCCAAGACTCGGTTCCTCTGGCTGTTCGGGCAGCCTGCCGTTCTGTGGAGTGATGCAGCCTCACGTTGTGTGTTTCTCATTGCAGGAGCAAGTCCCATTCTGAAATTAGCTTGGAGGGGTTTTATGAGACAAAGCCGCTTTCTCCTGTGCAGAAAGACCCTGTGGAGCTGCTTCTCCTGGACACAAAGGAACGTCTCTCTGTGGAGCTGCAGGACCGTCGTGCCCCTCTCGCGACCATGGAGAGCCTCTCGGACAATGAATCCATCTACAGCTTTGATTCAAGGCGCTCCTCTGGTTTTCGGAGCATCCGGGGCTCCCCCAGCCTCCATGCTGTCATGGAGAAGGACGAGACGCACTGCTTTTACATAGACCCCGTTATCCCTGAGGAGAACCCCTCCCTCAGCTCGCGGACAGAGCTGCTGGCTGCCGATAGCCTCTCCAAGCATTCCCAGGAGACTCAGGCCCCCGACAATGTCCTCAACAGCGGTGGTACTACCCCCCAGCGACGCTGCAGCGAGGAGGGGGCCAGCAGTGAGGGGGACCGCGTTTCCTTAGCCCCTCGTGAGGAGTTGTCCCTCCAGAACGGTCGGCTCACTGATGTTCCCAGTCCCCAAGTGTTGGAGTTTGCGGAGTTTATAGACAGCCTCTTTAATTTGGATAGCAAAAGCAGCTCCTTCCAGGACATCTACTGCATGATGGTGTCAGACAGCTCCAGTGACTTCGCAGAGATGCCCAAGTCTGTCAGTGATCAGGAGATCCTGTTGAGGGCACAATACGAACCCAACCTAGTCCCAAAGCCCCCGAGGTTGTTTGCAGGCTCAACAGATCCTTCGTCGGGCATCTCTGTCTCACCCTCTTTTCCCCTTAGTTCATCTGGAGAACTCATGGACATCACTCCCACAGGCGTGAGCAGCCAGGAGTGCCTGGCCACTGACAAAATCCGGACTTCCACCCCCTCTGGGCACGTAACCAGCCCTGCCAAGCAGGACGACCTCATGATTTCGGCCCTCTAGTGTAGGATAAAAGGGTGCGGCTCTGCGAGCTGATCCCGTAGGCTGAGTGCTGGGATAATATTTGGAGGAGGTGGTCATCGGGCAGTTTGGGTCGGAGGAGACAGCTGGAAACGTTCCTTTTGGGGTGACGCAGTGGTGGCACACCGGTGTCTGGAGGATTGTGCTGGAGTCCCATGCTCGCAGCTGGCAGAAGAAGCGTTGCCTCACGAGGCCTGCTTACGCTAAGAGGGTCTGAGTCACGAAAGGTAGATGCAAGTTCCCTACCTCAGCCTGTCTCCTTTCGTTCCAGAGGCAGATTCCTTGCCCCAGGGCACCTGCTGAGTTTGGGAGTGAGATACCCCGCTTCAGGGAATCCTCTGGGGTTGAAGGGGTGGATTCTCTGAAGCTTGAGGATGGGATAGACGGAAGCGAGGGGGCCAGGCCAGCTCACCCCCTTGGTACCGTGTCAGTGGTTTTGGAAATGAGCGGATTGAGACTTTGGGCCCTATTGCACTACCATGTCGAATCTGGCCCAAGATCCAATTCGCCACACTTCCATGGGGATCGCTTTTGTAGGACATCCTCCTCTTTTAAAGCCATTGGGGCTGTATTCTCCCCAAATGCAGTCTCCCCTCCCCTGGCCAGGCGCAGCAAGAATGGGGCTGGCACTGTGTTTTCTCTCCCCTTGGGTACTTCTGTGTTCAGTGACCACCGGGCTGCTTCTGAGAGGGAAAGGACACTGTTCTGAAGAGCCAAAGCCCTCTGCCACGTCCCTCCTTTGCCAGAAAGAGCTCTCCTGGATGTCACCGTCATCGCTTCTCGGTTCCCTGGACCGCTCTGAGCTGGCGACGTTCCTGCAGGACTGACAGAATTCTCATCTCGGAGCTGCGCGGATGGATCGACTGGAAAATTTTAACAATCTTCTCAACACACAGCGTTATTTGCCGGGTCCCTGCGGAGCCTCTCCTGGATTCCGCTGGGTCCTCACACCACCCATACGCAGTAATCGCACATCAGTGCCATCCTCTGTCGTTGAGAGTTCAGGGAAAAGATGAACTTTTACTAAGTATTGAAATCTCTTGTATGTTTACAGAGCTGTTAAGCTTTTTGGAAGGTATTTATTAAGCAAACAGGGAGGCTTTTTCCCCTAAGCAAAACCCATATTCATTCTCTCCTTCCTGTGCTGTTCCCTCTGGGGACTGAGGGGGAGAGAGGATGGGCAGGTATGATCGCAAGTCCCCCGCTTTTAAAGCGGATGGGAGTCTGGGGACAAGCTGCCCCCATCCCTCGCCCACCCTCCCTCTTCTGCCTCTCGGTTGCGCGACGCCGCACTGCAAAGCTTGACCAAGTCGCGAGGAAAACTACCTGAGCACTGCTGTGCAGAGCCTCGGTGCCCGGAGGAGCCTGCCGGACCCATCCGGGCAGGCGTTTTCCGATGACGGGAGCAGGAGAGAAACTGCCTATCTAGAAAGTTCAACGTACCGTGACCTGTAGAAGGCCCTTTAATTGACAAAACACCTTCATATCAAAGCTCGGCAGAGTTACCAATTGGTCTCCCTGGAGCTCTGTCCTCCCTCACTGGAAAAGAAATTCCTATTTTAATGTCCTTATAATCACAGAGATGTTATTCCCCTCCTTAGCTCTGGGATTTCCATTGTGGGAGGATGCTCCCAGGAGCTTAGCTCATGACAAATCCCTGGGTTCCTGTTATCCCTCACCTCCAGCAGTGTTCGTTGAGCGGTCTCGGGAAGCGCCAGGCGTGGGGCAGGGCTGGCTGTCCTGGGTGCCGCACAAACGAGTGGCATCAAATGCCCTCAAGTCCGAGCGGGGACTCTTTCTAGCCGGTGTCCATTGGTGTAAATAACTTCAGGTGAACCGGACTTTGTGTCCAAGTGCTGATCTCCAGCTCAACAATTTAGCGTGGGCTACCGTGTCCCCTTCTCCTTACAAATTACAGAGCCTTCCGAAGGATAGGGGCTTCGTTAAACCGGCAGTAAAATATTGTCCCTGTGGTTTAGGTTCCAAAGGTGACCTTTTCTATCCTGTCTTGAACTGGAGGGAAGAAGCCTCTCTGAATCTAAAGTAATTTGTAAAGGAAAAAAGGCTTTTGTTCTGAGCAAGGTGAAGTTACTTTTTTCTTTATAGTTCTGTCAGAGAAGAGCAGTGTTGTTCCCCTTGCCCAGAGCTTGTATGGGTCAGGAGCTCATCCAGAACAGCTGTGGAAGTGCCATCAGATCATTCACTATTGCAATCCACGGGGTGAGGCTGAATTACTGCGCACACACCCCTAAAAAAAAACCCCACTAAAAAGGTGGTATCCAGGAATACGCACAATAAACTGGATAATTTGAGGGGAAAAGGGGAGCTGAAGCGTAGGGAGGCCGAGGCTAGCAGGCTGGCTCCCCTCCCGAGGCGGGCTGCTGACACGGGTTGAGAGAGTGGGGGGAAAAAGGAGTTCATTTCTGCCTTTAAGCCTCGGCAGAAGGTGGGTAGTAATAACACTTAGCACTTAGGCAGAGCTTTATATCTGCGAAGCACTTTACAAATGTTAATGAACGAATCGCCTCTGTCCCTGGGCAGTGAGGTGTTAGGAGATGGCGATCTCTGAGACTAGGTGGAACTACTGGTGGCCCTACCTGAGGATGAGATGACTCAAGGTGAGGACGGTGGATTAATTATCTCCCTCTTCAGAAAAAAAAAAAATATTAAATCATTGTTTCAGTAGTGACCTGATGATGTTTAACGGGTCGTGATATTGCACTAGAAAGTCACTCCTGACCTGGGTGTACCTCTGCTGTGTCCTGGAAGATGCAGTCGTTGCGTGGGACTGTTTCCTTCTCTGTGCCATTGGAACTGTGTTGCGGGGGAATGGGGTTACCTTGCCCTGGCCAGCTGTAGCAGGAAACAGCCTGGCATGCTGCATTATTTTGGGTTTTTTTTTTGCTTTGTGCTCTGTGATTATCAGGCTGCTTCTGAAGAGCCTGGAAATACCTGCTGCTTGTGACCTGGGCTTGCCATAGATCAAGGCAGTAAAGGTACAAAAGAGTTAAGGTTCTTGTTGTATCACATTATGGGTAATTCTTGTTTTCCGTCGTTCTCTCTTGAGAAACAGATCTGTTCCCGGTCCTCACGAAGTAAATCCACGTTCTTTGCATTATTTCTGCTTTAAATGTCTCTCTGTGTCTCGATTCTCATCGCTCCTTTGCTATAAGAGCATTTGGACAGGCTGATTTCCTATTTCATCCTGGAAGAGCGTATCTGGCAAGTTAAAATAAATGCTAAGCCCGTAGCTACCTCCTTCGTTTGTACTTCCCACTGTCGCCTGTTTTCTCTGCCCTCGCCCCGCTCTGCTGTGCGGCTGTCTTTGGAAACATGAAGCATCTTCAGATTTCTTAATCTCTTGGCTTCTCCTTCCTGCTCTTAAGCTTTGTGCCTTCTAATCTGCACGTGTTCCCTTGATGTTTCGCTGGGATGTTCCACCCCAGGTGGAGGCGGTGCTGGAAGTGCAGTTTGTGGTGCCTGACACCCCAGCGAAGCCCCCAACAGTTCACCCAGTTCAACGGTGCATCCTTAAAATCCCCTCTAAGAGCTTTGCGGTAGAGGAGCGGAGCCGAGGCCGTGCGGTTCCTGGAGAGCAGAGAGTGGCCTTTGCCCACCTTAGAATTAAAGCGCGGTAAGTGAAACCCTCTACACCAACGCATCTTTGCCAAAGGGGCTGTCGGGGTTCTGTGCCCTTTCCATGGTCCCCTGGCGCGGCAGATTTCAGCTGACTCCGTAATTGGCACTTACCATTGCGTGATTGTTGGTGGTCCTCTCGGCAGACTGTAGCGGAACGTAATCGTGAAGCATTCAGGGGCAACCCTTAACTTGGTGTGTGTTGAGCTCCATCCCACAGCTCGGTTAGGGACATCCTCTGGCCCCGCTGCGAATGCCCTCACGAGATGTGAAGGGTTTGGTGCTTCTGGCCATTTTTTTTTTTTTTAAAACCTATAAGCTGCCCTCCAGCCCTTTTGGGTGTGTCCAAAGTGGAATAAAATAATCCCATTGATAATATCTCGGTGGATTTTGATTGTCGAGCCCTTTGGCATGTAATGTGGGCTGGCTGTGGTTTTGGAGGCTCTTTTGCATCACTATTAATTGCTTTTATTGTTGCTTTAATTGCAGCAGTGCCAAGAATTTAGAGGGGATCCTGCTGTGCTGAGTACGTAGCAGTGCTGAACACAAACCAAACCCTTCTCCAGCACTTACCGTTATCCCCTCTCCATTTGCAACACGCATTTTCTCCTAAAACTGCCCCTTTCTCTAACCTTTCCTCTTTTCTTTGCTGTCTATTCTTGTCACCTCACCAGGAGCCACCTTCTCTCTCTTCTCGGTTGCTCTGTCTCAGGGTGATGGTGTCTCAGTCCACATCCATGATAGCACCGCTTAAGGATGGGAAAGGTGTTCCCCATGATCTCGTGATGCCCTGGGACAGTTGGATGGGGTTGTTGAGGCCCCATCCCTGGTGGTGTTCAAGGCCAGGCTGGACATGGCCTTGGGCAACCTGGTCTGGTGGGAGGTGTCCCTGCCTATGGCAGGGGGGTGGGAACTCGATGATCTTCAAGGTCCTTTCCAACCTAAACCATTCTATGATTCTGTGATTCAGCTGGGAGAGCTGCTGCCTTCCGTGGCAGATGAGGCTGTCTAAGAAAGGTCAAAGCGCCGTCAACACTGAGAGGTTCTTTAGCTATCTCTACCATTTGCTTGCCTGCTCTGTGGTCAGTATTTTCAGTGCTCATTCATAACTTCTGCAACTTTTTAAGAACTTGTTCCAAAGTCAGCTGGAGTCGTACGAGATATTTTTCTCTCTACAGAGGACTGAGATGGCAAAGGTGATTGTGGGTGTAGAGACACAAATCTGTGACTCCCCTTTCCGTACTTTTCAGGACAGAGTTCCTTAGGTCGCAATAACAACTGAAGGTCCCAAACAAGGACAGGGTTTAGGTGGGATGTCGGTGTTGCTGTCGATGAATGAGGGTGCGTACGAAGGAGGAAAAGCACCAAGCGTGGGGATACGGGATCAGCGTGTGCTCTGGAGCCGCTTCTGCTGCGGGAGAACTTGTTGCCATGTCCTGTCTATGTCAAAAGAAACAGAACAGGGCTGATCTGTATCAAGCGCAGCAAACTGGATGAATATGGCAGTACTTTTTTCAAATATCATCTCCTAATAAGGTTCCCCTCAGCTCAGTTTCGCTCTTTATAAGCCAGGCCTAATTTAGAGGGGGTTTAAAACCTTCCCTTAAGATATTAAGTCATTTTGTTTCTTCATCAGGTGTCTCTGATTTTTCAATGCTTTAGATGAACGTGGGTCCCTGCTCTCTTTCTAAAGCTTTTCCATGTTTCTGGTTGCTGCTGCTTCCCACTTTTAAATTCAGTTTAATCCTTCCTGTATCCTGCTTTTAGAGGGGGCGATGAGATTTGAGAGCATCCTGTTGATTTGTAAAATGGCCTCTTCTAATACATTCTTTATGTGCTTAGATGGTTTTTTGGCTCTTTTTATCTGCCTGCAGGCAAAGACCTATATTTTCATTGAATTCCCACCCCGATAGCCAGTTTAATTTACAACTCGGGGCATATAAATAATCAGAATTATCCCCTGCAGTGCTGATTAGTTGGGGTTAATAATTTCTCAAATGCGTGTGTTGGTGTGTTTAGAGTTTGCCTTTTGTGGCTGTATCCCTAGAGGGGAGACTGGGAGAAGGAGCATCAGTTCTATCTGACCCAAAATATACATNTCCCTCTCATGGCGCTCCTGCGCGGAGGAGGCGATGCTCCGTGTCGCAGGCAGAGCGCATCCTGCTGGAGCCAAACATTGCCCCTTCTTGGCGCCGGTGGTAAGAATGGAGAGAGAAAAAGATTGAGGCTGGGAGGTGGGACTCGCTCTGGGAGTTCTCTGCTCTCCAGATGGTCATACTGGTGTTCCAGGTCAAATCCGAGAGGTGTGTGGTGTAGGTTGTACCAATATTCATTGATTTTTATTTTATTTTTTTTCTGCTTGCCAGCTCCCGAGCAGGATGTGTGCCTGCTCCGTTCCCTTCGAGGGGGGTCCACAGCCCCTCGCAGCGGGATGCGGCGGGTTGGATGGCAGGGACGAGCCCGGGGACCTGTGGTTTGGTTGTTTCAAGAGTTTTATATTCCGGCTCTGAGAGCCAGAGCCTTCGCTGCCAGGGGTGGGTGAGTGTTAGATCTGGGGTGGACGGAGCCTGAAACCTAAACCCTATTAATTTAGAAACTCTGTGTCCGTAGAGCAGAGAAATATTTCGGGAAGGAGAGCCTCGGCTGTCGCAGCAGCCCGCTGTGTGGAGAGCGGTGTATTCTGCGGAGCAGCGAGGCTGGTGGTTTCCTTGTGTGGCAGGAGCACTGCAAACTGCCAAAATTCTGCTTACAGCCCGGAGATGGGGAAGATCTGCGCCCGGCACTTCCCCGAGAGCTGTCACGCTCGGCGCCGGAGCACCTCACCAGCACCTTAGGCTGCTTAGGGGCACGCACCTTGGAAATAGGAAACAATCGAGGTGAGAACAATTCCTGGCTTTGTCATAGGGACTCGCAGTCTTAAAAAGCATCAGCTGTCTCTGAGCACTTCACCACTTCTGTTACTGTTGTGGTTTTCTTATTTTCCCTTCTTTTCTTGAGGTTGTACTTGTTGTGCCTTTTGTTTTCCTTTTGGCTTGAGGTCCGGAGCCTCCTGCTTGGCACCAGACATCTGCCACCTTCTTTCCCTGCTTTCTGCACGCTGTTTCTTCTCTGGGTGGATGAAAGGGGAACGTCGTGTGGCCCGGGACCGTTTCACAGTTGTCCTCGCTTTCTGCCTCAGTTAGGACATGCCACGTGTCCCCACTGTCCCCTGCTGCCTCGGGTCATGTCCAAGTGCGAAGCCTGACGTGATGCGGGCTGTTTCCTCCGACCCACAACGCACTTATCCTGCCGACCTCCTCCTGTCTGGAACCTCATAGAATCATGGAATTGCTGAGGTTGGAAGGGACCTTTAAGATCATCAAGTCCAACCGTTAACCTACCCTGACCAAACCACTTCTAAACCATGTCCCCAAGTACNAATTGATTTTTTTTTATTTTTTTTTCCGCTTAGCAGTCCCTGAGCAGGATGTGTGCCCACTCCGTTCCCTTCGAGGGGGTCCACAGCCCCTCGCAGCGGGATGCGGCGGGTCGGATGGCAGGGACAAGCCCGGGGACCTGTGGTTTGGTTGTTTCAAGAGTTTTATATTCCGGCTCTGAGAGCCAGAGCCTTCGCTGCCAGGGGTGGGTGAGTGTTAGATCTGGGGTGGACGGAGCCTGAAACCTAAACCCTATTAATTTAGAAACTCTGTGTCCGTAGAGCAGAGAAATATTTCGGGAAGGAGAGCCTCGGCTGTCGCAGCAGCCCGCTGTGTGGAGAGCGGTGTATTCTGCGGAGCAGCGAGGCTGGTGGTTTCCTTGTGTGGCAGGAGCACTGCAAACTGCCAAAATTCTGCTTACAGCCCGGAGATGGGGAAGATCTGCGCCCGGTGCTTCCCTGAGAGCTGTCACGCTCGGCGCCGGAGCACCTCACCAGCACCTTAGGCTGCTTAGGGGCACGCACCTTGGAAATAGGAAACAATCGAGGTGAGAACAATTCCTGGCTTTGTCATAGGGACTCGCGGTCTTAAAAAGCATCAGCTGTCTCTGAGCACTTCGCCACTTCTGTTACTGTTGTGGTTTTCTTATTTTCCCTTCTTTTCTTGAGGTTGTACCTGTTGTGCCTTTTGTTTTCCTTTTGGCTTGAGGTCCGGAGCCTCCTGCTTGGCACCAGACATCTGCCACCTTCTTTCCCCCCTTTCTGCACGCTGTTTCTTCTCTGGGTGGATGAAAGGGGAACGTCGTGTGGCCCGGGACCGTTTCACAGTTGTCCTCGCTTTCTGCCTCAGTTAGGACATGCCACGTGTCCCCACTGTCCCCTGCTGCCTCGGGTCATGTCCAAGTGCGAAGCCTGACGTGATGCGGGCTGTTTCCTCCGACCCACAACGCACTTATCCTGCCGACCTCCTCCTGTCTGGAACCTCATAGAATCATGGAATTGCTGAGGTTGGAAGGGACCTTTAAGATCATCAAGTCCAACCGTTAACCTACCCTGACCAAACCACTTCTAAACCATGTCCCCAAGTACCACATCTACCCTGTTTTTAAACACCTCCAGGGATGGCGAATCCACCCCCTCCCTGGGCAGCCTATCCCAATGTTTAATAACCCTTCCAGTGAAAAATTCTTTCCTAATATCCAATCTGAACCTCCCCTGGCATAACTTGAACCCATTTCCTCTTGTCCTATCATTTGTCATCAGGGAGAAGAGGTCAACCCCCACCTCTTTATAACCTCATCTTGGGCAAAGCGAGTGGTTTCTGTACTTACCTTTTGGCGTACGCGACCTCGGCCGGTGCGTCACAGGTGTGTTCGTGAGTTAAAACTTCCTCTCAGGTCTGTTTGTGAGTAAAACTCTTTCTGCTCTTCAAGATCTGACTTTGTTTTTGCCACAACTCAACCCTGAAAGGGACTTAACATCTTCCTAAACCCTGAAAGGGACTTAACCTCTTCCCAACTGTCCGCTGTAGTTTTGATGTACTGATGTTTCTCTTGTTGGCTCTGGAACAGGCACCTTCCAAAGGTAAGCTCTCTTCTAAGAGACTTGGGCATTTTCGCTGCTTTCATTGCCGTCTTTGAGACCTCTGACCTCACCGTGTCATCCCATGCTCTATTTTTCATTTAGTGACATTTTCTACCTGCCCAGCATCTTTGCTGAGGGGACCTCTCTCTGGCTCCTTATTTATTTCTGCAAAATCACTAAAACGCAGAGCAGCACAGGAACAAGCCTTCATTTTGGTGTTTTGTTTTATTTTGTTTTGGGGTTTTTTTGTTTGGTTTTTTTTTTTTTTNCTGTGCTTTCCGTCACGGGCTTTGTGCAGTTCCGATGGCTCAGATTCGGAGGCACCCAGTGCGCGTGGCAGTACCGGGACGAGGGAGAGACCCAAAGCGGCGCGTGCGGCGCTCAGGGCAGCTCGGTGCCACGCGCGACTCGGGGGATGTCGTGTGTGCGAAGCGATCGCAGCACCGGTGCGTTTGAACCGCCGCCGTGCACCTTTTTGGGTCTTCGCCCCTTTGTCACTACGGCCGCGGCGCTTGCTGGTGGCCGCTCCGGTGGCAAAGTGGCTACTTGAGGCTACAGCTTCCCACCTTTCCCTCCGCAGACGCGGCGGCCGACCGAGGAGGTGATGGCCGGGGAAGGGTCTCGAGCTCCTGTCCTAGCGATAAACTTAATTACTGATGTCAACACAGGGATTATTGGTGATGGGTTGCACCTCTCCGCCTGCGTGCACGGGGCGGGAGGAGAGGAGCGCTCGGCCCTTCCGGACCCTTTCCTTTGGCTCAGCTGTCTGCTCCGGTGTCCTGCCGTGACGGCCACCAGTTTGGCCTGTCCTCCCTTAATGGCGGTGAACCAGTAGAGACGGCAGAACCAGAGGAACTTGGCGGAAACGGTTTCTTTTCTCATCTCCTTTAATTTTTGTGCACGGTTTTTAGCGGCGGCTGTGTTGGGTGGACCCCGCTGGATGGTCTCCACGCGACAGGAGCTGTCTGCTGGTGGTGGGGATGGGGGGGACTCCGCGCGGCGATGGTGTACGGTAACTCCCTCACCTCCCGCTCCTCTCTCTGACAGCGCACAACCGATGCCTCTATGGAAAAAAAAAAAACAACAACCCTTCTGCCTGCTTCTGTCCCCTCTGTCCCATCACATGCCGGGGCAGCTCAGAGTAGGGTACCTACAAATTAACTCGTTGACCCCAATCGCCTCTTTATAGCTAAAGCCTTTCGCGTTTACGGGAGAAACGGTCCTTTTAGGGAGCTCTGAGCTGCTCTGACTGCCTCGCGCAGGGCTTGGAGCACTTGCATATGCAATCTGGAGGGGGGAGGAGGGGGGGACAGCACAGGATCCTCTGTCCCCACGCTCAACCAAGAGGTGGCTGCCCATCCCGGGAATGCCACCCTCTGAATCCCTGCTCCGAGCTGCCCCGGCATGAAGACTACAAGGAAACTAAAGCACTCCTCACGTGCCATTCTCATGTGACTTTTTGTACCTATGTATGAAAGATCCAAACTAATATTGCTGTAAAGAAAGATACAGATTAATATAGCATATTATATAAAGATATATGTATATAAAAGTTTCTGTATATTGTATGGCACTGTGTATAAAATGGATGTAGAAGCATGACTGGTGTATGTGACTGTTCCCAAGGCTGCCCTGGAGAATGATGGTTGGGATTTGCCTGAGGTTACGTCCTAAAGGATTGCGTGTGAGTTTTGCGAGTTGGGAGAAACGGCGCCGCGCTCTCGTCGCAGAGGGACGAGGAACGTGGCGTTGGTGCAGCGCTGCAGCTCTCTGGGAGGCTCTGGGGAACGATTTCGGTGCCACTGGGGCCGAGCGTCACCTCGCTGGCTCTGTCTGTTCTGCATCTCGGCCTTCGACGGAGTGGGGGAAAAATGCTTTGGGGAACATCTCTGTCCCTTGAGATGGGCTTGGCGCTTCTCCGCCTGCCTTCCTGCACAGCGGTTGCGAGCTCCAGCCTGGCCCCGGCGCAGCCAAAGGAGTCAACCGCAGGAGCCTCGGCTGGAGCAATCTCTCTCCTTCAGTGGAGAAGAGAGTTAAGGAAGAAGCTCAGTGCTTTGAGTTACCAAGTACTTGAATTCACCATGCCATACAAAAAGTCCTGACTACTCCGATGGCCTCCTTCGATGGTGTGACGGGGAGGGCAGTAGATGTTGTCTACCTGGATTTCAGCAAGGCTTTCGACACCGTCTCCTGCATCATCCTCACAGGCAAGCTTAGGAAGTGTGGGTGAGATGAATGGACAATGGGGTGGATTGAGAACTGGCTGGCAGATAGAGCTCAGAGGGTTGTGGTTAGTGGCGCAGAGTCTAGCTGGAGGTATGTGACAAGTGGTGTTCCCCAGGAGCAGGTCCACCAGGGTTCACCAGGTTCCAGTCCTGTTCAATATATTCATCAATGACTTGGATGAAGGGATGGACTGTACCCTCAGCAAGTTTGCTGATGACACAAAGCTGAGAGGGGTGGCTGACACCCCAGAAGGCTGTGCTGCCATTCAGCGTGACCTGGGCAGGCTGGAGAATGGGGTGGAAAGAAATCTTATGAAGTTCAACGAGGGTAAGCGTAGGGTACTGCTTTTGGGGAGGAGTAACCCCATGCATTGGTACGGTTGGGGGCTGACCTGCTGGAGAGCAGCTCTGGAAAGCGACCTGGGAGTCCTGATGGAAAACAGGATGCCCATGAGCCAGCAATGTGCCCTGGTGGCCAAAAAGGCCAATGGCATCTGGAGGTGCATCAAGCAGAGTGTGGCCAGCAGGGCGAGGGAGGTCATCCTCCCCCTCTGCTCTGCCCTGGGGAGGCCACATCTGGAGTGCTGTGTCCCCTTCTGGGCTCCCCGGGTCAAGAAGGACAGGGAACTGGTGGAGAGGGTCCAGCAAAGGGCTACAGAGATTATGAGGGGAGTGGAGCATCTTTCTGATGAGGAAAGGCTGAGGGACTTGGGTCTCCTTGGAGGAGAGAAGACTGAGGGGGGATCTTATCAATGCTTATAAATCCTCAAAGGGAGGGTGCCAGGGGGATGGGAACAGTTGTCTTTCAGTGGTGCCCAGTGACAGGACAAGAGGGAATGGGCACAAACTTGACCATAGGAAGTTCCATCTTAACATGAGAAGGGCCTTCTCTCCTGTGCGGGTGGCAGAGCACTGGCACAGGCTGCCCAGAGAGGTGGGGGAGTCTCCCACTCCGGAGCCATTCCAAACCCGCCTGGACGCCGTCCTGTGCCACTGCTGGAGGTGCCCCTGCTCTGGCAGGGGGTTGGACTTGGGGGAGCTCCAGAGGGCCCTTCCAACCCCCACCAGTCCGTGTGATTCTGTAATTACGTTAGTGCAGTGGATGACAAGGGGGACTCTTTGGAAGGGTGTGAGAAAGTGGGAGGAGGAGAAGAGGAGACCTGAGCGAGAACACCGTGGAGGTCTGTCCTCTGGGAAGATGGGAGGTGCCAGCGTCCTTCTGCAGAAACGGGGAGCTTAAATTGGTGAGGAAGAACTTCGGGGAAGCCTGGCAGAGCGAGGGACGCATCTTCTCGTACGTTTGTAGAGCGGGATCTCGATGCCCGGTGCCGTTTACCCCATAAATGAATAATGGCCATAATAATTCATATTCTGGAAAGGGGAAAAGCTGTATTTGTGGCTTAGAAGGTGGGTGAAGGGGAACCAGCAGAACAGCTTCAGGAGCGGGAACGGGGGGTTTGGGAACAGCCGTGAGAAATACAGGCTGGAAAAGGAATGCCGGGAAGAAAATAATCCTATTAATGGCCGCACGGAATAGTTTTTATGGTTGCTCCCGAAGAGACTTAAGTACTATCAGGGAATTAAGAGCTCAAAGGTGACTGAACTACTGAGTCCCTATAAAAACGCCTATAAAAAGCGGTGGTATGTCCAAGTGCCCGCCCAATGCTTTGGGTTTGTTTGGTGGTGGTGGTTTTTTTTTCCTACCCGTAACTCTATCAGTCTCGTAAAAGGATATTGCCTCTTCTGTAAACACTTCCTCTCGTGGGGAAAGAAAAACAGAGAATTCGGGATGCTGCCCTTGTATAAACAGAAAATAATCCGTGCTCTGGAGTGACTGCTTTAATACGGTTATGAAGGAGAGAAATATACGAATGTGTGCAGAAAGGTTTGGTGGATGATGCTTTAAAACCTGTCTTAAATATTAAAAGCTTCGCTCTTGAATGTAATTAGGGACGTAGCTGCTATTCCAAGAAGATTCTCCGCCTTTTCGGTGCGTCGGGGACCGCGGGAGAAATTCGCAGCTTATTGAGAAAAGCGTTTTTTTTCCAACCCAGTGGCCGTAAAACATCCCGAACTCCACCGGAAAACGACTTTTTGAGCCAAACTGCCGCATTCCCGGGCGAGCGGAGAAAGCGAGGGAGAGCTCATGGAAATATGGAAGTGGTCAAAGCTGTGGTCTCATTGTTAATTGCTTGTGAAGGGAACCCAGCGTTGCACAAACTGGGTCATCGGCTTTTTTTTTCAAGGATGCCAGGCGGCACTTCGCTTAGAAAAGAGGGAAAAAACCAAAGAAAAAAGTAAGAAACAGTGATTTGAAGGTGATTGTACAGAAAGCATATTTAAAAAATCGCGCTACAAAAGGTTATTTAATTAATCTGTACCTCTCGGAAGAGAGAACCTTCTGATCGGTTATATTACACAAAACCTGACTTGGCCAAGCGATTTTTTTAATTTTTTTTTCTTGGAAACAGCGTTAAGCTTAAGGGAAATGTACGGAATAATTTATGTACGGAAGGATTTGCGGCTGGGTGGTGTTTGTAGCTCTCGGCGCTTCGATGCCGGTTAATTCGGCGCTTTCAATTAACGGTCTGATGGAGAAAAGGGGGGTGCTGCTTGCAATGACAGGGCGACGCTCGCTCGTCCGACGATGCCGGATGGGTCCGAAGGGACGGGGAGCCGCGTCGCTCTGCCGTAGCCTAAGGGAAAACCGGGAAAACCGTACGAGTGGGAGCGCGGCGGGTGGTGGCGTAGGAGAGGAAGAGCGCGGGTCGGCTCGCGACGGGCCACGGCGGCGGAGGCGGTGCGTACAGACGGATGCGCCTCGCGCAGCGGCGCCGGCGGGTAGTGCTCGGAAACCACACACCTGAGAATAAACACCCTCAGGAGATCCCATATAATTTTCCCTGCCCGTTCAGCCATCTCTGCTTACGCTGCCGTTCTGCCAGGAACGGTGGTGCTCCCTTGACAGGCAAGCCCAGCTTTTTTTTTTGGGAGGGGGCTTGTTTATTCCTGTTAAAGTTGGCAAAAGGGCTTGATCCAACCTCCGGTTCCTCCTCGGGAGGCGCAGAGGTGGATGGGTGATGTTTCCCTTCCCGTGGCCGGGCCGGGGGTGCCCCGTGTGGGTCGGCGGTGCTGCAGCAGAGGGTGCTGTGCCCGCGCCTCGGGCGCCTTCCCGGTGCTCAGCTCAGCACCCCCCCCCCGGCACCGAAATCCTGCTCTCCGTGCTTGCTCCGCGGCTGGCGAGCGCGGGGAACAACGACCATGGAGGTGAGGGACTGGAAGGCGTCGGGTGTACTGGGAAGCGGCACAAGCTCCGTGGCGCGCAGTAGTCTCCTTTCCAACCTGCCCAAAAAGTTTTCAACTCATCTTTTTTTTATTTTTTATTTCTACAAATGCTTCTCCTCTGCCCTAATTCTAAATCCCCAGTGGTGCCAGTTTGACTGCGCTGGTCTCCCGCGGTGGAGAGGTCTCCCGGAACGGGTGTCCCTCGTTGACGACCGTCCTTTATTTATTTATTTTATTATTTTTTAAAATCAATGGTGGCGTTCTCTCCATCTTGGGAACGAACCTCTTGCAGTTAATGAATAACCGGCGAGGGATTTATCAGTGCGGTTCTCTTGCCAAGAGGAGATAACAGAACGAGCCCGCAGAGGACTGCTTCCGCCTCCAGCAGCGTGGGAGCTGCCTTGGGTGTGTACGGGGCGTCGGAGAAGGGCACGACGCCGTCCTCGGCTGTCTTCCCCACCTCCGTGGGCTGATAGCGAAGGAGCTTTGCAGTCAAAGCGTGAGGATCTGGCTGAAGATAGAAGGCCAGTAACATCCTGGGGTGCATAGAGAAGAGCGTGGCCAACAGGTTGNGGTGGTGGTTTTTTTTTTCCTACCCGTAACTCTATCAGTCTCGTAAAAGGATATTGCCTCTTCTGTAAACACTTCCTCTCGTGGGGAAAGAAAAACAGAGAATTCGGGATGCTGCCCTTGTATAAACAGAAAATAATCCGTGCTCTGGGGTGACTGCTTTAATACGGTTATGAAGGAGAGAAATATACGAATGTGTGCAGAAAGGTTTGGTGGATGATGCTTTAAAACCTGTCTTAAATATTAAAAGCTTCGCTCTTGAATGTAATTAGGGACGTAGCTGCTATTCCAAGAAGATTCTCCGCCTTTTCGGTGCGTCGGGGACCGCGGGAGAAATTCGCAGCTTATTGAGAAAAGCGTTTTTTTTCCAACCCAGTGGCCGTAAAACATCCCGAACTCCACCGGAAAACGACTTTTTGAGCCAAACTGCCGCATTCCCGGGCGAGCGGAGAAAGCGAGGGAGAGCTCATGGAAATATGGAAGTGGTCAAAGCTGTGGTCTCATTGTTAATTGCTTGTGAAGGGAACCCAGCGTTGCACAAACTGGGTCATCGGCTTTTTTTTTCAAGGATGCCAGGCGGCACTTCGCTTAGAAAAGAGGGAAAAAACCAAAGAAAAAAGTAAGAAACAGTGATTTGAAGGTGATTGTACAGAAAGCATATTTAAAAAATCGCGCTACAAAAGGTTATTTAATTAATCTGTACCTCTCGGAAGAGAGAACCTTCTGATCGGTTATATTACACGAAACCTGACTTGGCCAAGCGATTTTTTAATTTTTTTTTCTTGGAAACAGCGTTAAGCTTAAGGGAAACGTACGGAATAATTTATGTACGGAAGGATTTGCGGCTGGGTGGTGTTTGTAGCTCTCGGCGCTTCGATGCCGGTTAATTCGGCGCTTTCAATTAACGGTCTGATGGAGAAAAGGGGGGTGCTGCTTGCAATGACAGGGCGACGCTCGCTCGTCCGACGATGCCGGATGGGTCCGAAGGGACGGGGAGCCGCGTCGCTCTGCCGTAGCCTAAGGGAAAACCGGGAAAACCGTACGAGTGGGAGCGCGGCGGGTGGTGGCGTAGGAGAGGAAGAGCGCGGGTCGGCTTGTGACGGGCCACGGCGGCGGAGGCGGTGCGTACAGACGGATGCGCCTCGCGCAGCGGCGCCGGCGGGTAGCGCTCGGAAACCCCACACCTGAGAATAAACACCCTCAGGAGATCCCATATAATTTTCCCTGCCCGTTCAGCCATCTCTACTTACGCTGCCGTTCTTCCAGGAACGGTGGTGCTCCCTTGACAGGCAAGCCCAGCTTTTTTTTTTGGGAGGGGGCTTGTTTATTCCTGTTAAAGTTGGCAAAAGGGCTTGATCCAACCTCCGGTTCCTCCTCGGGAGGCGCAGAGGCGGATGGGTGATGTTTCCCTTCCCGTGGCCGGGCCGGGGGTGCCCCGTGTGGGTCGGCGGTGCTGCAGCAGAGGGTGCTGTGCCCGCGCCTCGGGCGCCTTCCCGGTGCTCAGCTCAGCACCCCCCCCCGGCACCGAAATCCTGCTCTCCGTGCTTGCTCCGCGGCTGGCGAGCGCGGGGAACAACGACCATGGAGGTGAGGGACTGGAAGGCGTCGGGTGTACTGGGAAGCGGCACAAGCTCCGTGGCGCGCAGTAGTCTCCTTTCCAACCTGCCCAAAAAGTTTTCAACTCATCTTTTTTTTATTTTTTATTTCTACAAATGCTTCTCCTCTGCCCTAATTCTAAATCCCCAGTGGTGCCAGTTTGACTGCGCTGGTCTCCCGCGGTGGAGAGGTCTCCCGGAACGGGTGTCCCTCGTNTTCTGTGATGTCCCTGCTCATTGCAGGGGACATTGGACTGGATGACCTTTAAAGGTCCCTTCCAATCCAAACCGGTCTATGACACTCAGTCAAAGCAGGCCACCTCTGAGAGAGACTGTGAGGACAGATCTCCCTGGGGTGACCAAGCTGTCTGTATCGGCCCTTCTAGTGGTGTGTTTTGGGTCACACCTGGAAGACCAAGTTGCTTGTGTGTGGGATGTGTTGTTGTATGAGCGTGTGCTCTTGCATCGGTGCTGTGGATAAGTGAGTGCTGATCTGTGGGGGCTTCACTGAGGATCAGCAATGTGTGATCACAGCCCAGAAGGCCAACTGTATCCTGGGCTGCATCAGAAGAAGCGTGGCCAGCAGGGCGAGGGAGGGGATTCTGCCCCTCNACTCTGTCTGTGTCGGCCCTTGTGGTGGTGTGTTTTGGGTCACACCAGGAAGACCAAGGTGCCTGTGTGTGGGATGTGTTGTTGTATGAGTGTGTGCTCTTGCATTGGCACTGTGGATGAGCGAGCGCTGATCTCTTGGGGCTTCACTGAGGATCAGCAATGCACGATCACAGCCCAGAAGGCCAACGGTCTCCTGGGCTGCATCAGAAGAAGTGTGGCCAGCAGGGTGAGGGAGGGGATTCTGCCCCTCTACTCAGCTCTCGTGAGACCCCACCTGGAGTACTGCATCCAGCTCTGGAGACCTCAACATANAGAGAGGAGATTTAGATGAGAGATTAGGAGGAAATCCTTGCCTGTGAGGGTGGTGAGCCCCTGGCGCAGGTTGCCCCGAGAAGCTGTGGCTGCCCCATCCCTGGAGGTGTTCAAGGCCAGGTTGGACGGGGCTTGGAGCAAGCTGGGCTGGTGGGAGGTGTCCCTGCCCAGGGCAGGGGGTTGGAACTCGGTGGTCTTCAAGGTCCCTTCCGACCTAAACCATTCTATGACATCTTCCTCAACTTTGATAGTCCGTTATGTTCACAAAGGCCTCTGTGCCCGTCGCTTTGACATTTTGGTTCTGCGCCGTGTGACAGCAGTTGTTCGCCAGCAGAGCCAAACTGGTCTCCTGCTGCCGCTGTGTGTTGATCTCAGACATTCTGCCCCAAAACCACCGGGAGGTGTNGGGAGGTGTCCCTGCCCAGGGCAGGGGGTTGGAACTCGATGGTCTTCAAGGTCCCTTCCAACCTAAACCATTCTATGATATCTTCCTCAACTTTGATAGTCCGTCATGTCCACAAAGGCCTCTGTGCCCGTCGCTTTGACATTTTGGTTCTGCGCCGTGTGACAGCAGTTGTTCGCCAGCAGAGCCAAACTGGTCTCCTGCTGCCGCTGTGTGTTGATCTCAGACATTCTGCCCCAAAACCACCGGGAGGTGTCTCTGCTTGGCTTCTCCCTGTGTTTTGGATGCCAGCAGAGCTCCTTGGGAACGGAGGCTCTTCGCTGAGCCTTTTTTTTTTTTTTTGCACCCTCTCGGCTGAGGAGGAGGCTCCCAGCAGGGCTCCCCGAGGTCCCAGTTTGCCTGGAAACTGGCAGGAGTCGCCTGAATCGTGAGCGAGAGGTGGCGCGAGCCAGCGGCGTTTTGTTTAGGTGACTGCACGACTTCCATTATGAACCGTCCGCCTTCGGCACAGCTGGCGGTGGGGCCCCCAGAATAACCGCGCTCGCCGAGGAAAGGGAGGGGGGGGAAGAAGAATCGCGGCAGTGTTTGAGGCGAGGGAGATGCTACAGCACAAAGATAAAAGCTTTCGGGCAGCTTGGAGGGAGAGACCCACGGAGAGGAGGGGAGATGTCGGGGGGGGAGACTGGGAGGGGGAGGAATTAAACGGACCGGGGTTTCGTGGGGTGGAGTGTTGACTGCTGTGCCGACTGCCTCCGAGAGCGCCGGAGGGAAGGATGCTCGCTGTGGAAGGCCAAAAGAGGACGGAGGGTAAGGAGAAAGGGTCTTCAAGGTGGGAGTGCAAAACCCACGGGGAGAAATCAACTGGCTGGACTTGCGGTACGGCCCTGGTTCTTCAGTTTGGCCTCTGTTTAGGCTTGCTCAATCCAGTTACGTCAGCACCGTTCTAGGGAGAATGACTTTTGGGAATCAGAATTGTAGAATGGTTTGGGTTGGAAGGGACCTTGAAGATCATCCAGTTCCACCCCCCCTGCCCTGGGCAGGGACACCTCCCACCAGCCCAGGTTGCTCCAAGCCCCGTCCAACCTGGCCTTCAACACCTCCAGGGATAGGGCAGCCACAGCTTCTCTGGGCAACCTGGGCCAGGGGCTCACCGCCCTCAGAGTGAAAAATTTCTTCCTAATATCCCATCTAAATCTCCTCTCTTCCAGTTTGAAGCCATTCCCCCTCGTCCTATCACTCCATGCCCTTGTCAGAAGTCCCTCCCCAGCTCTCCTGGAGCCCCTTTAGGCACTGGAAGGGGCTCTAAGGTCTCCCTGGAGCCTTCTCTTCTCCAGGCTGAACCCCCCCAACTCTCCCAGCCTGTCCTCCCAGCAGAGGGGCTCCAGCCCTCGCAGCATCTCCGTGCCCTCCTCTGGCCCCGCTCCAACAGGTCCGTGTCAAGGAGTATGGAGAGATGACTGCGCCCACCGACGCTTCCCCCAGCGTGGCCTCGGTGCGTGAGCAGGGAGGGCTCTGGGAAGCGCTGGGGCTATGGCGAGGGGCGCACGGAGAGGAACCAAAGCCCCTCTGCCCGGCGGCGGGTGCCCCCCTGAGGCTGTGCGGGCGCGGGGTTTGCTTTCGGCGAGGCAGGCGGTTCCCAGGCCGCGGGCAGAGCAATCTGGGATGTGCCTTACGCCGCCGTGATAACAGTATCGGTGATGGTGAAGCTCACGAGGCCGATGACCCCGGAACAGATGACACTTGGCTTCATGCTGTGCTAACGTTACGTCTCGCCAGCCTCTGCGTGTGGCCCTTCTGCGTCCTCAGACAAAGCCCCATTACAGGAGCGGGAGGAAAACTCCGAGTTCAACGCGGGGAAGTTTGGTAGAGCATCACAAGAAGCAGAGAAGCGTTAAGGCTCTCATCCCTCAGGTGCCCACCTCAGCGGAGATGTCTCAAACAATCTTCTGCTTGTCCCTTTGGGCTGTGCGGACCACAGCGCTCACCGTTGCGTGAGGTAAGAACGGGATGGAATAACCAACATCCAAAACCCTTTCCAGAACCTCTTGCCAGCCGGCTTGTTCCCTGGGCCACGTGTCCTCTGCCTGATGACGGCTCTTCTGTGTGCCACCTGCGGTATCTCGCTGGCAGATGTCACGGTATCGGTGAAAATCTGATCCTCATCTCACCTGCCTTTTGCCATTGAGACCCCAAAATAATCCACTTCTTGGAGGTACTGATGAAGAGATCCCGTGTTGGCCTGTGCCTGCCAACCTCCACGCGCTGCCCCCAACCTGGGTGAAATTGCCGAATAGGATTTCTCCATCCTATCGTCCCTCCTCTCTGCGTGCCACCACGCTACGCGTTACCTGGAGGGACTTCAGTCTCAGATGTTGGCTAAAGTTGTTAGAAGTCCTTATTTTCCCCACGCAGGTCAAATTCGGTGGTGAGCTGGACCGCCCTGCGTTGGAGGGTGGCACGGAGATACATCCACCATCAAATTCAACAGGACCTGAACTGGACTCCATTATAAATTTGTTTCAGAATGAGGAAACGCAGTTGAGGTAGGAGTCGTCTGGGATGTATGGCTGGCCCAGACCATGGTAGATACGTGCGTGAGATGGCTTCGTTGCCAGCTCCGTCATTGACCGCATTCCCGTGGAGTTACTCATTGAAGCCGGAGTCCTCACTCGAAGGTTTTTGATCTCGCTGTGATGGCGCTGAATTCGCTGGCTGCCTCAAAAGAAGCATTGTCGCACCAGATAAGAGATCAACAGCTCTTCCCCGGGGAAGTCGGGTGGGGTCAAGGAGAGAGGTTCCTCTGTCCCGCGCGGCCGAATCACTGTGGGAAACGCAAGTTCTGAGCGAACTCGAGCCCTCAACAGATGTCACCTCTGCAGAGCACAGATGAGGCTGCATGGACCGTCCCCAAATAAAGCCTTGACACCGGGTCTTCCTCACCCAAACAGCCCCTACCCCTCGTGCTGGTACGTGTAACACGGGTAGGAGCATCAGCACCTCCTACAGTAGATGGGTTCTCTTCTCTGTCACCTACGCCACGTCACGCGCAGCCCCAGGTTGGTGTCAGTGGAGGTGGCTTCCAGGTTACATCTACACCGCCCCGAGGGCGAGTCCAAAGAACCGTACTGCCGTGTGCCACCAGAGGGGCCATCACCCGTGGGTGACACTGGCCACCTCGCGGAAGGGGACGATGGGGGCTGAGCAAGGGACCCGCTGCGATGTGCTCCTGAACTGCAGCTCTTAACCCTCCCGGCACCTGCCGAGAGCAAAGTTCTGCGCTGCAGACAGAAATTACTGATATTTGCCACAATAGCGCCTTCTTTCTACAACCTGGGGAGGGACTTCTGATCAGGGGGTGGAGCCACAGGACGAGGGGGACTGGTTTTAAACTGGAAGAGGGAAGATTTAGATGAGATATCAGGAAGAAAGTGGTGACTGTGAGGGTGGTGAGCCCCTGGTGCAGGTTGCCCAGAGAAGCTGTGGCTGCCCCATCCCTGGAGGTGTTGAAGGCCAGGTTGGACGGGGCTTGGAGCAAGCTGGGCTGGTGGGAGGTGTCCCTGCCCATGGCAGGGGGGTGGAACTAGGTGGTCCTCAAGGTCCCTTCCAACCCAAACCACCCTGTGATTCTACGATACTGAACAAACGGATATATGCCCACTCTGAGTACATAAGACATAACCCGTTAGTACGAGAAACTGAGTCATGCAGCATCTCCAGCGTCGAAGCTGCAGCTCGTTTGGCAGCTGGTGGCACGGTCCCATCAGGAGCGAACCTCCCATCTCCTCACCCGTGGCGGCAACTGGATCCATAGCTCTGGGCACGTGCCCGCCAGCATCGCCTGTGGCCCCCGGCGAGGGACGGAGGTGTCTGTCCGTGCTCGGTGCCGAGGAGGGAAGATTAAAAGAGCCTAAAACCCCTTCCTGAGAAGCCCCGTTGGGGTGGGGAGAGGGATGGAGTGTGGGGGACTGTTGAACTATTCATGTGGGGTTTTTTTTGTTTTAAGCTGGACTTTGAAATTTAGCGCTGGAGGGAGCACCAGCCGCACCTTCCGTGAGTAATAGCCCTCCCCCCCCCCCCCCCTCTGCTTCCCCCCCCC
>VUYV01000436.1:270597-329204 GCA_008711295.1 Anarhynchus alexandrinus
ACGCACGTTCGTATCTTTCTCTTATAGTGAAATACGTTTTTCCTTCTCCCAGGTCATCTCCTCTCCGAGCGGCGATTTCCCGCTAAAGAAATGTCTTCCCGTACGCTGAAAAACCCGCAATAATTCGGGAATGCCCTTTCCTTTGCATGGCTCCCATGTGTGCGGGGTCCGAGCCCGCCATAACCGACCCCACCGCATCTCAGAAGGAAACCTTTCGGTGTTTCCCAGTGTCAGACAGAGGATTCACTGCTCTCTCTTCCCGCCGACTTTTGGGGAGCGGGGGCTGCGCTGGCCAAGGGGCGGAAGAGAGTGAGTGGCTGTTCTTCTCCCAAATCCCGGCGCTTGGCCGGCGAGAGCACCGCAGGTCCCGTCTGCGGACCAAGGCTGGGTTTGGGTGGGGGTGGGTGCTCCCCAGAGCTCGGGTCCGGTTGTCCACCTCTGGTTTCCTCAGAGATCAAGAGATGGACCTTTGTNCGGCGGAGGGGGAGATGGCGGAAAGGAAAGCAAAGGGCGCGCTGTGATGGGGGGACGGCGCTTCTGTCCCCCGGCGCTGCCGTCGGCGCAGCGATAGGACATCAAAGTGACACTTTTTGCCTTCTCTGGGTTCGGATCTCTCTGGTATCTCCCGGGGATTGCACCGTGCTGGGTTCCCAGCTCATTGCACTCGAGGACCAGCTGCTCTCTCCCCTTTGGGGAAGGGATGAGGTTGGCTGCGTCCCTCGGTGCCGTCAGCAATACGTTCCCAACCTGTCCTCTCCCTTTAATTAGGAGACAGAGAGCTGAGCAGCACCGAGAGGCAAACGCGCAGGTGAGAAGGACGTAGACCATCCATCCCTTTGCTCAATTCGGCCCCCAGGGACGGGGCGAAGATGGGTGAACCAGCCCCGGGGCAGGTCCAAGGGGGACCTGGACATCAGGAGATGTGGCTTATGTTCCGTGGGCTCTCCGCTTGGACTGGGACCGGCGCAGCCCCCGCTAACCTCCGCCTTCCCAGTGCCAAGTTGGGAGTAAGNGCCATTCCAAACCCGCCTGGACGCCATCCTGTGCCACTGCTGGAGGTGCCCCTGCTCTGGCAGGGGGTGGCACTGGGGGAGCTCCAGAGGGCCCTTCCCACCCCCACCATCCTGGGGTTCTCCGAGCGCGAGGCTGGCTGCCAGCGCGGTCTCTGAGCCTCCTCGAGGTGGACCCCGTCCCGCGTTGGGATGATCGTCGCCGGGCTGGTTTGTGTCAGCAGAACTGCTGAACGCGTTCGGTGGTGGCCGGGACCATCCCGCCCGGCAGAGCTCGGGCAGGCGGTTGGGAAAACTTGGAAGGGGAGAGCGTGGGATGCTGCGGGTCCTGACCGGCGGAGGTAAAGGAGCTCGGTTTGGTCTTTCCATAGTACGGGGAGTGTTTACCCACAGCGTTTGTATTTCGTATCAAAGGCAAAGTGGGGAGTTGCGAGCGTCTGACCCTTGGCTGGCATCCTGCTAGAAACCTTACCTTCCTCCCCGCCTGCCGCCGGCGTAAGGGAAACACTTACGCCAGCGCTCAGCTATTCGGGATCCCTCTCTCTCTCTCTCTCGCTGCTAATTTATGAGATAAGAGGTCGTTAAAGAATGTATATCGGGAAGGATGTGCAGAGCAGGGATTGGGGAGGGGGGGGGGCAGGGTTTGGCAGGCGGCCGGACGGGGAGAGGGCGAGAAGTGGAGGGAGGATAACCAACGTTAAAAATTTGGAGGGTTTTTGGGGGATGGAACCGTAGGTGGGAAAGACGGTTAAGGAGAAAGGGACAGATTTCAGCGCGGGCGCGCACGTCCCGTGACACGAAGAAGTCCTTTAGAGTTTGTCACCGAGAACAAGTGGCCGGAGCGGTCGGGAGGGTGTGTTTGTCGGGCGGCCGTCTGTCCATCCGTCCGTCTGTGCTGCTGGAGGGGGTCTCCCGAGCCTCCGAGCTGGGGGTGAGCCAGCGAGCCCCGGGCGTTCTATCAGCGCGGCAGCGAGCGTGTTTGGATGAGGGAACGGCTTCGCGCGCGTTATGTGTGCGTTAGCGGTAGCGGTTACCTCCTCGGTGGCTTTTATTGCGTTTTGGGGAGCACTTTCTGGACGTGAGGAGGAAATGCCGCCCTGCAGGAGGGGGTCTGGGCCGTTGCCCCGTATTCCTGGGATGAAGAAATGTAAAACAATGGGGCCGAGGCAGAGCGCTGACCCCAGGACTCCCCGGTTTTTGCACCTTGTCCGCCGCGCCGCGTCCTCGGGGTCGGCTCTCCGCGCGCTGTGGGTTTGGCGGTGGATGGGAAGGAGCGGAGAAGGACTTCAACGGTAAAACTTCAAGTGTAAAACAGCGAAGCCACGAGCTTTGGGGCAGAGGAATGACGGTTCCTCCTCAGATCTTGCCGGCACCTCGCGGTGGGGTGACGCGTACCCGGTGCTGGCAGCGCTGGTGACCCCACCTGCCAGTTCCAGCTCGCCGGGGCTTCGCTGACCCCCGGGGACACTTTCCGTTTCTATGGGGCAGGAGGTCGGAGGATTTCGCAGAGAAACTGTTTTGGAGTCTTCTCGGCTGCTAAGGGGTGCAGAGGGGAGAGCGGTGGTTTCGTGAGGCTGAAAACACCGGGAGCAGACGGGGCAGGAGGACAGTAGACCTGGAGCCTCCGGAGCAGAGGCTGTGGTGTCTATGGTGGTGCTGGCTGGTGGGTAGAAGCCACCCATGCAAACCAGGACAAAAAATGTATGGATTTTAGGCACTTGGGCTTGACGTAGCAATGCGACTACGGCGGATCAGAGCATCTAGTTCCTTCGAATTACATGAAAGAGTGGCTTTTTGAGGGGAGCTGTGCTTCACCCTCTGCCTGGCCAGAGGCTGGCTGGCCTCCGCGTCCCCCAGATCCATCTCCCAGCTCCGACGCTGGTGCTGGAGAGATGCTTTCCTGCATCTCCTGCACGGAGCTGCGCGGGTGCGACGCGAGGAGAAGCCGAGGGAAAGCACCCGGGGAGAGGCTGTGGAGCATCGCCGGGGGCTCCTCTGCGAAGAACCCAACGTGATGGGGGCCGCGGGTGCTCTGAGCCTCCAGCGGGCTGCCGGGAGGAGCGGGGTTGGGGAACGGCGGTGGCTTTGCGGTGTGACAGTCTCTGCGGGGCCTGGCTGGCGCCGGGGGGAAGGTAAGAGGCTTTGCGCGGAGCGCTTTGCCGGCCGGAGTTAGCCCGTGACAGAATGGTCCTGGGGAACCTGGTACAGCACAAACACATGACCATCCCTCCTGGTAATCCCCTCGCAGACCCAAATCCCAGCGCGGAGCGGCAGCCTCCCAACCTCCTCCCCGGCCCTCCCACTCTTCCCCGAGGGAATAGAAAAACCAGCACCCCCACACACACACGTCCCCGGGGAACCTGGGCACGCTGAGCTAGGCAGCATGGTGACGGAGGGAGAGAGCGGGGACGCGGCGGGGGCTTGACGTCTGCTCTCACCATGCTCAGGATGCGCTGGATCCGAGCAGGTAACAGCACAGATCCCCCGACCCTCCCCCCCGGCTCGGCTCGCTTTTCCCCTCTGCCTCTCCAGCTCTCTTTCCGATGTGGTTATTTTCCGGTCTTCCCCTCTCTGCCCTCCATTTCAAGCCTCTCCTGCCCACCCGACTTGGTGTCCGTCTCTGCTCAGCCGGTGCCCTCAACGGGAGGAGGTACCATGAGGACGCTGGTGAGCCCAGCCCCATCCCAGGGCCTCAGCAGAGCAGACAAGAGAGAAAAATCATAGAATGGTTTAGGCTGGAAGGGACCTTGAAGATCATCCAGTTCCACCCCCCTGCCCTGGGCAGGGACACCTCCCACCAGCCCAGGTTGCTCCAAGCCCCGTCCAACCTGGCCTTGAACACCTCCAGGGATGGGGCAGCCACAGCTTCTCGGGGCAACTTGGGACAGTGTCTTACCACCCTCACAGTCAAGAATTTCCTCCTAATATCTCATCTAGATGTCCTCTCTTGCCATTTAAAACCGCTCCCCCTCATCCCATGACTCCCCTCCCTGATCCAGAGTCCCTCCCCAGCTCTCCTGGAGCCCCTTTAGGCACTGGAAGGGGCTCTAAGGTCTCCCCGGAGCCTTCTCTTCTCCAGGCTGAACCCCCCCAACTCTCCCAGCCTGTCCTCCCAGCAGAGGGGCTCCAGCCCTTGAATCATCTTCGTGGCCTTCTCTGGCCCCGCTCCAACATGTCCATGTCCTTCTTATGTTGGTGTCCCCCGAGCTGGAGGCAGCACTGCAGGGGGGTCTCCCCAGAGCGCAGCAGAGGGGCAGAACCCCCTTCCCTTGAGCTCATCACCAGCAGCCTGCAGCGCTTGGCTGAGGCCCCAGGGGCCATTCCTGGGCACGGGGGGAAACTGCCACCTCCGTCCCAGCGGGACCGACAGCAGGAGGTTCCCCAGAGCCATCAGCCAAAGCTCTTGTCCTCGTCCGCTCCTCAGGGCAACGCTGGTGCAGAACGTTCTGCCGCTTCCAGCGTTGTCCTGTGCCCGTGTTTCCCTGGGGTCTGCCCTCTCTCCCCAGTTTCCCCAAAACTCCTTTTTCTTGGATGGGAAAAGGACGGGGAGGGGGGGACTTCCAGATGGAGTAAGGCCAAGGAGCTGTTGGTGGGAGGGTGGATCCCTTCGGACGCCTGATAAGGGCCGGGTTGTGATTCAGAAGGAGCGAGGTGAGCACACACCCGCGGAGGCTCCGTCGGGGACGGGGAGAGGTACTTTGCCCGTGTTCCGGTTAATGTCCCTTCCCGTGGGTCGGTGTCCCGGGAGCCGTGCCTGGACACGGCCCAAGGAGGGGTTTTGGGAGGAGGTGGCCGTCGGGGCGGGTTAGGAGGGTGTCCTTGCTGGAGGTGTGACCAGGCTGATGGAAACGGGCGCCTCGGTGAGTCAGAGATCCGGCTGACCCGCCTGCTCCCCGTGCCGGGGTTGCGCAAGGGTTGCTTCCCTGCGAGGATACGGGGAAGGAGACGCCGGGCAAGAAGGAGCTTTGTTGGGGCGATGGGTAGGTGGGTTTTCCCCTCTGCCCCCCGCACCATTTTCTGCTGGAGCGCAGCAGGGGATGGTCTTCTGGGGCCAGAGTCATCCCTGCTGCCATGTCCCTGGCTGCAATAAACCCGGAATGAAATGGCTCCTGGGCACGATCAGCCTGGAGAGAGCTGGAGAAGTGCCACCCCACCCCAGTGGCGCGCTGGGAAGTCGCGTAGTTCGGCGGTCTTCTTTTTGCTTTCTGCTTTCACCCCGTTTTCTGCCCCGCTGTCATTCTCTGCCCGTGGTCACTTAGGGAGAAATAAACCCAGAAGAGGCTTTTCCGAGAAGGGAAGAGCGATGGGGCCCTGCTGCGCTCGCCCTCCTCTCCCTGGGGACCCTATGGATTCCTCCCGGTGGGGCGAGACCCGCGGGATCTGGAGCTGGGGGCTGTGCCAGGAGGGTGCCAGGCCGCGGGCGACGAACCCCCGGCCCGCAGCAGCCCTACAGGTCTCAACCCTTCTTCTATGCCACCCAGAGAGGGTCCTAGACCATGGGGTGGCATCGCTCCCCTCCGTCCCTGCCCGGGGATTCCCCTGTCCCCGGGGGACGGCGTTGCTCCGGCGGAGCTTGCTGGGTAACCCCGTTGCTTCTTTCCAGTCCTGTTGTTGACCGGACTTGGACTTTGCACCGGCTGATAAGAACCCCGGTGAGCTAAATGTGTCTGAGGAATGATTAACTAGCGCGCGCGTTGCCAGAGGACAGGGGAGCAGCCGGGACCGGAGACACAAACAGGAACGGGCTTGTGGCTTTTGGGCCCGTGCCGGTGCTTGCCAGATGCCCCTCCCGTGGCAGAAGCTCGTGGGGTGGCATCCTTCAGGAGAGAGGACCCGCACCGTGGATGGGCTCCTCGGTGGCTCTCCTGGCAGATAGTGGCGCTGGGGATGGACGGAGAGGGATGAGACGCTGTCAGAGCGGGGCAGGCGCAGGGTCCAAGGGAGGAAGAGGAGGAGGAGGATGTGTAGGGAAGAGAGGCGCTCTTAGAAGTAGAGGGTGGGATGCGTTGGACACCACCCTTGGCTGTCCGGTAGTTCCCACTGATGGTTTCATGGATATGAACAACATGAGAACATGAACAACAGAAGCTCCACTGGAGCCGGCGATGTGCACTGGCAGCCCAGAAAGCCACCGGCACCCCGGGCTGCATCCCCAGCGGCGTGGCCAGCAGGGCGAGGGGGGGGGCTCTGCCCCTCTGCTGCGCTCTGGGGAGAACCCCCTGCAGTGCTGCCTCCAGCTCGGGGGGTCCCAACAGCAGAAGGACATGGACCTGTTGGAGCAGGGCCAGAGGAGGCCCCGACATGCTGCGAGGGCTGGAGCCCCTCTGCTGGGAGGACAGGCTGGGAGAGTTGGGGGGTTCAGCCTGGAGAAGAGAAGGCTCCGGGGAGACCTTAGAGCCCCTTCCAGTGCCTAAAGGGGCTCCAGGAGAGCTGGGGAGGGACTCTGGATCAGGGGGTGGAGCAACAGGAAGAGGGGGAACGGTTTTAAACTGGCAGAGGGGAGATTTAGATGAGATATGAGGAAGAAATTGTTGCCTGTGAGGGTGGTGAGCCCCTGGCGCAGGTTGCCCCGAGAAGCTGTGGCTGCCCCATCCCTGAAGGTGTTCAAGGCCAGGTTGGATGGGGCTTGGAGCAACCTGGGCTGGTGGGAGGTGTCCCTGCCCATGGCAGGGGGTGGAACCGGATGATCTTCAAGGTCCCTTCCAACCCAAACCATTCTATGATCCTATAATATACCCTCTTATTCCTGCTGACTGGCACGCTTTGCCGTACACTTGCTTATCCTCCAGACCTTCCATCTCCCATTGGCACCGTTTGCCCCTCACAGCAGGGACAGAGGATGTCTTCTGTCTGATTTGGTGGCGGTGGATGGTTTGGTCAGCCCAGGACCCCATGCTCCCCGCCGTCTTCCAGCACGGTTGAGGGAAAGGCTTCCTCCCCATGGGGAAAACGAAACGTGATGCTCAGGGTCCACCACTTATCTCACTGAACTTTGTCTGGTTTGATGCAGTTACTCAAAATGGCGAAAGGGAGATCTGGGAGCGGGGCCGGGGAGAGCGGCCAGCCCCGGCTGCGAAACGGAGCCGCCGGCTTTGTCGCGGAACGAGAGCGAACACGTGCAGATTTTGCTGGTTTTTGGGGTGGCGGGGAGGAGGGCTGGTTGGGACGGCCGAGGCTGGAGTCTTAAATAGCCTGGGTGTGCTCGGATCCGGGATTTGAGGGTGGGGGCGGAGCAGGGGGAGCGGTCCTGGCAGCGCCACGTGGCTGTGGTCGTAGTCCCGTGGGCCATCCAGGACCAGGGCCACCCCGCAGGGCTGCGGGCAGCGGTAGGAGTCATTCCCTTGGGTGCAGCGCGGCATCGCTGCTTCTCTTTCACATCCCAGTTGCCGGGACAGACTGGTCGTAGGAAGGCTGGCGTCAATCTCTGCAGTGGTTTAATTTTTCTTAGCCTTTCTGGCTTATCCTATATTTTCCTTTCCCCCCCACTCTTCCCCATCCCTCATCCCTTTTGCTCCATCCAGTCTTCTCTTTTTTCCACCGCTCTCTGTTTTTTTGCGGTGTTTTGAAGGAGATGCACTGAATTATGCCCTCAGTGATTGCAAACTGCATCGGTAGGAAGAGCAAAAAAAAGTGGGGCTGTGATTGCAGACACAGTATATTTATTTAAAAAACAACCCCCAAAACAGTAATTAAAGCCATTTTTGCTGGGATGGATATTTTTTATTATTATTATTAGCTCTGTAGAGCCTTTTGTCATCGCCCCAACATTGCAGCAGTGTATTCTTGCGGGAGTGTCGGAGCGTCAAACTGATTTGCTTTTCTTACCCAAGGAGAAGACGACAGTAACTGGTGGGGAGGAGACAATGCAGAGGGCGTAGGGGTGGGCGTGGGAGAGGATTAGTGGGAGACGCAGGTTGGGTTTCCAGAAGAATCGGAGGCTTAATTCCCGCACGCTCTGGGTCTGCGTGGACGGCGAGGACTACAGAGCGTGCCGAGCCGCTCGTGCTGGCAGCCGGGAGAAGCGGCCGCCACGTAAAGAACTACGTTCGCCTTAATTTGGAATATGAAGATGCGCCGAGTTTCTGCCTGACGATACTTATTAATGGACAGCTATCATTTATGAGTTTTAATCCCGTGTGCCGATTACAGCCGACCGCCAGAAATCTGCATAAACAGGAAACCGAACAGCTTATCAGCCTGCTCCATCTTGGCTTATCTCTTCTGTTATGACAAGCGAAGGTTATGGACGTGGATTCAATAAAGCACTAAAAAGGTGCGCTCCGACTTTATTGGAAGTGAAACACCCGCTGAAGTCAAGCAAAAAGCTTAAAAACTCTGCGTTATAAGGGCCGCGGAGCCTTTTCGTAGTTGGCCGCTCGTTGACAATGTCATCAACGCTCCGCTCAGGATAAGAACAGAAACGCTCTTTTGCCCAATGAGGTCCCATCCGAATCCAAATCGGAGGTCAATGAGAAGTTCTGGGTAGGGGGAAGCAGGAGGACTGCTGGAGGAGGACTTAGAGCCGCGGGGATGATCCGAGGGCTGGAGCGCCTCTGCTGTGAGGACAGGCTGAAAGAGTTGGGGCTGTTCAGCCTGGAGAAGAGAAGGCTCCAGGGAGATCTTATTGCGGCCTTCCAGTCCCTAAAGGGGCTCCAGGAGAGCTGGGGAGGGACTTTTTACTGGGGCATGGAGTGATAGGATGAGGGGGAATGGCTTCAAACTGGAAGAGGGCAGGTTTAGATTGAACATTAGGAAGAAGTTTTTCCCTGTGAGGGTGGTGAGGCACTGGCACAGGTTGCCCAGAGAGGTTGTTGAGGCCCCATCCCTGGAGATGTTCAAGGCCAGGCTGGACGTGGCCTTGGGCAGCCTGGTCTGGTGGGAGGTGTCCCTGCCTATGGCAGGGGGGTTGGAACTCGATGATCTTCAAGGTCCTTTCCAACCTAAACCATTCTATGATTCTCCCCTCCCTCCTGTCTATTTTAATTCAGTCTTTGCCAAAGGGTGTTGGCACGGAGAGGTAGATGGTGGGGTGTTTTCACATGCGGCACGGTGGAGCGTGGAGCGAAGGGAAAGGGGTGATAAATGATGTTTCAAACCTCATCTCATCGGTGTTGAGGGGTTGAAGGGACACAAGAAATGGCAACGTGGGGGCTTGCAGACTGGGGAAGGGTTTCACAGCCCAAAATGAGAAGCTTGGGTGCTGGAGGTTGTGCTGGTGTGCAGGGGCTTGGGAAGAGGAACTGGTCAAAAGTCAACCCAGTCCAACCGGATGGTCTTGTGGAACGTCAGGGTAGGGACCTTTCCTATTCTTCTGCTTTTAGACACAGGTGCTGTGGCTCTGGTACACCCAGGAGGCATCTGTGGATGCAACAGATCATGGGTGATGACTGACAGAGACTTTTACCATGAATTTCCAGCACGGCTTTCTTAATTTAGTCAAGGCACAAATTTGTAGATGGTCATCATGACATTGGGCCGTGTTGGGCTTTGAAAGAGATGAGAATGGTACCGGTGGGAGTGAGCTGTGATGTGTGGCGAGGTTGGTACCAGCCACCACAACTATTTGCCACCGCTGGTGCAGAGCAAGGCCTTGGCAGGAGGACATCACGCGTAGGCTGGAATGCTTTCAGCTGGCTCTCTGAAGGAGCAAAGTGGTGGGGTTTATGGGCCTTTTTTTTGTTGTTTAAACCCTCTTCTCTGCAGTTTTGGAAACCAAACCATGTTGAGAGTGAGCTTTGAGAACTAGATAGTAGGAATGGGGTGGAGAAACTTGGTCGGATGTGTCCTTGTTTTGTGTTTTAGGATGCGAGTTGCTCGGCGTCAGTCAATGGTAGCGAGTGAAAAGGGGACATGAGTTTTAGGAGCACAGGGTGCTCCGCGGGGATAGTCTCTGCCTGAAGGAGACTTGTGGAGGTCTCTGGTGTTGCAGAACGAAACCCCAAGTTTTGTAGAAGCTGGTGGTTCTTTGATCGGCCTCTTGTTTCCGTGGGTCAGGGTGGTGGTTGTTGGTTTAAGGCTTTTGTCAATGCAGGAGAGCCACGTTCAATCTTTTTTTTTTTTTTTTTTGCTGTTTCACAAACTTTATAGCCCTCAATAAATCCAGAGGCTTTGTGTCAATGAGCGGTTGGGAAGCCTCATGTCGTTAAGGTGCCCTTATCGCTGCCTGTGTCACAGCGGGGGCGAGCTCCGAACCTCTTTGGGTTGGCAGTGGGAGACAGGCCAAGTCTTTATGGTCAAGGCCAGGTTGGATGGGGCTTGGAGCAACCTTGACTGGTGGGAGGTGTCCCTGCCCATGGCAGGGGGGTGGAACTAGATGATCTTCAAGGTCCCTTCCAACCTAAACCCAACCTAAACCATTCTATGGTTCTGTGATTCTGAGGTTAAGGAACGGTTTGTCACTTGTGTGTCAGCTTCCAGAGAAGCTCCCTTCACGGCTGGGGACTGTCTGAAAGACTTGGGGCAAAGGATGAACCCAGCGTGCTGTGCTAGAGGGAGGTGTCCGCTGGGAGCAGGACAAAGTTGGAGCTCTCCCTGCTCCCCTTCCGTGGACAACTCGTGATTTACGGAGCTGCGGTTATGTGCTGTGAATGAATTTTGCTAATAGAACTCTCCTAGGAGGAGCGGTGAACTTCAGTGGGGAGAAGAAAATATGAAAATAGTGTTAAAGGTGCTCCTGAACTGCTGAAAATCTTAAATCGTCTTCTAATCACTGAGTTACCTCTGAAACCTTTGTCCATAACTCAGTGATGTGGAGAACCGGAGGGACAGTCGGACAGTGAGTGGCCCATGGTTGTGGTTTTCTGTGCTGAGAAAGTTTGGGTTTGTCTCCATGAGCTTCTCGTGTCTGTTGAGACACTGTCTGCTGCCTCTGTGTTGTGTTAGATTGAGAGCACTGTTGGTTCTGCAGCTAGGAGGGGCCTCCAAGATAACTGAGAAGTAGAATTCCTCTTAGAGCATCACTTTGAGGGTAATTTTTTGTACTTTCCAAAAGATGGTGACCAGTAATGTTAATATTTATAGTTATTGCGGTCAGAGATGAGGGCCTTGGGCCTGCTGTGGCTGTGCTTTGCAAGCGTGGAGGAGCAGATGGTCCCTGACCTGCATGTTTTACCTCCCTGTGAGGAGCAACATCTTCTTTCGTGGCTGACACTGTCACAGCTTGCACTCCAGGTGCCATATTCTCCTCCCAAGACTGAAACTCCCCCCCCAGCAGTCTGCTCTCTCCAACGTGCCTTCATATATGCGAGGACTCAACCACTGCTTGGCCTCCTGGTAATGAACACACCAGACAGGGACTTCTGTCAACCTTCTTGTGCATCCCAAGCAGCGGCATTTCCACCTTTTTTGCAAAGTCTCCTCAGTATTTCCATGTCTCCTTCCAGACATGGTGGGCATGTGGTTTCCAGCAGAGGTGGGCCGTGGATTCCAGCAGCGGTGTGCAGAAAAGGCAGGAGCGTTTCTCCATCTTCTGCTCCATAGTCCCCGTGTGCATGGAGGACTCTGCGGTCACTGCCAGAGCGGGTGGCTTTGGCCCAGGTACCAATCCTTGGGACCTCAAGGTGTGGTGTTCCAAAGCCACCTCAATAACAAGGGTATTTAGCGATCTAAAGATGCTGCCGGTACCGTGAGCGTTGAGTGAGAAGACGCAAAGTGGATTTTGCAGGAAGTTCAGGCTTTCTGCTCCATTTCCGATGAAGTCAGCCGGGACTGCTGGGCTTCAGCCCAGCTGGAGCTGTGGCCCTTGTTTTGGGGGAAAGCAAAAGATGCATCTGGGATAAAAATAATTCCAAACATAGCAGGGACACCTCCCACTAGACCAGGTTGCTCCAAGCCCCGCCCAACCTGGCCTTGAACATCTCCAGGGATGGAGGTGTGAGTGATGTCAGGTAGTCAAGAATGGAGGAGTTGGCTGATGGAAGCGGCGGTTGGCTGATGGACGTGGCAGTTGGTTGATGGACCAGGCAGTTGGCTGATGGACATGGCAGTTGGCCTGTGAGTGGCTGTGGTTTGAAGAAAGTGAATGGCCCAGCCATGAAATCCTTGTGCTCTTCAGCAGAGTAGGCACTGGTGGCGGAGTGGGGATAAGAACAGGAGTATTCAGGTCAGGCTCTGAAGAGGGCAACCAGGCTTGGAGGAGTGTGGGGCTGCAGCATCACCTCCTCAGTGGAAGTGATGAAAGTCCAGACGCACGGGGCAGAACCCTGAGGAGCAAGCTGGGAATGAATGACCTTCTGCTGACCTGGACAGAAGGCTCGAAGAGGTCTTTTAATCTATTGATCTAATGACTCATAAAATTTGTGTAATTTCCTTGCGTTCCCACTCTTCCCTCGTGACCGGGCTCTTTGTCACCGTTCTGGTTGGCAGCGAGGCAGACTTGTTCGCTCAGGACCTACACGCCGCTTTCCCCGGCAGGTGCTTTCGAGCAGCAGGAGCGTGTGAGGTGGTAGAAGGAACTGGGTGAGCGGTGCCGGGAAACAGCAGCACTTACTGCTTGTCCTCTGCGCTGGAGGGAGATGGAGGGAGCAGAGGAGGGATGGCTTCCTGCCCAGGCCGGGGACCAGGAGACAGCTCTCGATTCCGTTCGCAGGTCCCTGACCTTCCTCACGCGCCTCTTCTGCGTTCAGTCCTTTATGAGAAGGTCTTACCCATCGTTGTCCATCCCTTGTGCTTCTGCATTCCCAGCTCAGGCCGTGCTGCCGTGAGGTTCACCGAATCCCAGACTGGTGGGGGTTGGAAGGGCCCTCTGGAGCTCCCCCAGTGCCACCCCCTGCCAGAGCAGGGGCACCTCCAGCAGTGGCACAGGACGGCGTCCAGGCGGGTTTGGAATGGCTCCAGAGTGGGAGACTCCCCCACCTCTCTGGGCAGCCTCTGCCAGTGCTCTGCCACCCTCAAAGCCAAGGAGTTCCTCCTCGTGGAGGACACGAGGTTGATCTTGCTTTGGGCACATCTCACCCTTATTTCAGTCCTGGTATTTGCCTCCGTTTTTCTAATGGATGGAGATGACCCGTTCTGCTCATCAAGAGCCTGAGAAGGCGTTCTGCCCGCGGGAATGTGTGTGGTCAGTGCCTCCCACCGCCCCGAACCTGGGGTGACCTCCTCATCCTCTCCTCCGTCCACTGCCCTCCCCACCCAGGCTCCTCGCGCAGCGCGCCAGGCACCTTCCCTCTTGGGTTGTGCCGCTCCAGACAGAGCTCCGCTTTGAAGCGAGACCCAGAAGAGAGAAGAGAGCTCGCGGGGTGGGATGGGATCCAAGCAGCACGTTTGGTATCCCATTTGTGTTGTCTGCGGACTGTTTCCTAAATCCCCAGGGCAGGAACCACGTTCCGGTGCAGGAGACAGCTCACAGTTAAGTCAGAAAATGCAAACAACAGATTTTTTTTTTTTTCCTTTTAAAAAAAACCCAAACAAACCACAGTTTCAGTCTGAAAACCTCTATGGGAAGAGCCAGCGTGGCAGTAATCCCTAGGGACGCTTTTTAAAGTCATTATTTTAATTGTGTCGTTACTTGCTATTTATTGTGGGTGCGTAGAGAAGCTTTGCTCAGCTCAGGAAAAGGCGAAGCGTGAACGGAGGGCCCCGGAGATGCCGTGAGGGCTGGAGCCCCTCTGCTGGGAGGATAGGCTGGGAGAGTTGCGGAGGTTCAGCCTGGAGAAGAGGAGGCTCCAGGAAGACCTCAGAGCCCCTTCCAGTGCCTAAAGGGGCTCCAGGAGAGCTGGGGAGGGACTTTTTACAAGGGCATGGAGTGATAGGACGAGGGGGAATGGCTTCAAACTGGAAGAGGGGAGATTTAGATGAGATATCAGGAAGAAATTGTTGACTGTGAGGGCGGTGAGATACTGTCCCAAGTTGCCCCAAGAATCTGTGGCTGCCCCATCCCCGGAGGTGTTCAAGGCCAGGTTGGACGGGGCTTGGAGCAACCTGGGCTGGTGGGAGGTGTCCCTGCCTGTGGCAGGGGGGTTGGAACTGGATGATCTTCAAGGTCCCTTCCAACCCAAACCATTCTGTGGTTCTGTGAAGGTGACCGAGTTAGTCCATGAACACCATGTTGAAAAGTAGCTTTCTTGGAGCAGAGGGCTCTGCAGTCTGGTAGTTAAGGGTATGGAGATGCATTGTGCAAACTAAGATGAGGAGCTAAAGGGTGGAAGTGGATTAGCGTGGCCCCTTCCTCATGGGATGAATTCAGAGTTGTGTTGGACTAGATGATCTCCAGCAGTCCCTTCCGACCCTGACCATTCTGTCATTCTGCATCTGCCTGAAGGATGTGTCCCCTACAGCGAGGAACTCTGGGCTTGGCGGGGGGCACCCCAAGTAAAACTCTGGGATCTGTGTGATTTGGGGCTATAACAGTCCATATTGTTTTAAGATGGATGAAATCAGAGAGCAATAGTGTCCGCCGTGTCCTCCGGTCCACCTCAGGAGCATGAGCAGAGCCGGAACTCCCCAGAAGGGCACAGCAGCTCGAGAACCAACCCTGAAGAAGAGCCGAGCAGCAGAGCAGGAGGGTTCTCGGTGGACCACGTACACCACCCCAAGGTTGCCATCCAGCCCCGGGTGTGCCGGCTGCGAGAGCGCCTACAAACACACCGCCTGCGCCCCGCAGCTGCCAAGCGAGACTGGGACCACTGAAGCAGGATGCGCTGGATCTCCTCCTCGTGGAAAGAAATGACGGCCCTGGAGCTGTGTGCCTGAGTGGTCCTCTTCTCTTGGTCGCGGCGCTCTGCTCTTAGATCTTGGGACGTGGCCTTGGGTCGGGGGAGGTTGGTGCCACGTGCGCAGCGGAGGTAGATGAGGACTTTCTGCAGCGATGGGAGAGGAAACCTGTCCTGGTTTGAGCGATTTCTCTTCTAATGCCTGGGAAAACTGCGTTTTTAGAAGACTCGAGTGTCAGAATTGGTGAAAATATTCACTTCACAGCCAGCTGTGGTGTGCGGGTTTCAAGGTCTCGGTGTTTTCGAGCTCACCAGGTGCGGGGATGAGGAGGAGAGACCCGGGCGCTTGACCCAAGCTGCCAACAGGGTTAGTTCATACCATGAGCATCACATTCCATATAAATTAGAAAGTTTGCTGAGGAGTTCTCTCTCTCCCATGATGGCTCCATCCTGAGAACTCCTTGCCCCGGTGCCAGAGCCCTGAGCCCTTCCCTTCCTCCCGAAGCCGCAGCGCTCACAGTGTCCCACATTGGCTGTCCCCTGCGGGGAGTGCACCGCTTCTATGGATAGAGTGGACTGAGGATAATCCATGTGTATTTATATTGGTATCGGGATCAATATTGCTTCTTTAGTGTTATTAATGTTAATTTTTTATATTTCAACCCTCAGGTTTCCCTGGTTTTTTTCCCAATTCCCCTTCCCGGGTGAGGAGGGCTCATCGGGTGAGAGAATAATTGTCTGAAGGCCAACAAATCATTGTGGGTTCCTCAACCCATAACAAAACCCGACGGCGTAAGACGCTTTTGGTGCCCTTTGTGATTTTTATGGGACTGGACTCCGGGGCAAATGCCGTCGCAGCGCAGGGCTGAGCGGGAGCGCTGTAGGGTCGCACGTCCCAGCTGGGCGAGAAGAAGGAAAAGCCCGATGACCCGACCCTCCTGCTCGCGATAGATCGCTGTTGGTTGCACAAAAGCAGCCGTGGCCCTCCCCGAGCCCTGGCGAGAATCCCATCTAGATAAATCGCTCTGCTTTCTTCCACTCGGCCTCCTCTGGAGGCTCTCCAAACTGGACAGGAGAGACCTTGTTGCCTCCCAGTTAGAAGGGAGGAACGAGACGCCCGAGCTGGACGTGGTGTTCCAGGCGATGCTTGGCTGCCTGTAGGTTCGTATTCCGTTCCTGTTTGATTATTAATCTTCCCAAGGATTGTTTGGTGCTGGGGGGTTTCCAGGAGAGGTGGTGCAGCTCCAAACCCCGAGTCCCCCTGCGTGGGTGGCGCGCGCATCTTCAGAATTGGGCTGAAAAGGCGTCTCCGGAGTGGCTCCTGGATCGCCGAGTTTCCTAAAGAGCCTGGAAAAGGAACCGCAAGCCCAGCGGCGTTGGTGGCCCCGCAGCGAGGTCGGTGGCCAGGGGTTGTGTCCCTGGGCTCTCTCCCCGGCGCTAGCGGAGCAGCGGTGATCTTCGCTGCTGCGATGGCAATAGGGAGCTCCTGCATGTAGGTGTTACCCCACAGAGAAAGGTGACTCCTGTCCCCCAAAAAACTCGCGATCTAGGTCAAGTTAGCGGGCTGCAGAGAAGAACACACAACCTTTGGCTTATGTCTCTTTTTTTTTTACTGCCCAGTCCTTTAATTGCAGCCTACTAAAGCCTGGTGAAGAAAGGTGGTCAGTGTGCCGTAATCCCACTCCGGGCACAGCCAGAGGAGGTGGGCACGTGGTGATGGAGGAAGGTGGGCACGTGGTGATGGAGGAGGTGGGCACACGGTGATGGAGGAAGATGGGCACGTGGTGATGGAGGAGGTTGGCACGTGGTGATGGAGGAAGGTGGGCACGTGGTTGATGGAGGAAGGTGGGCACGTGGTGATGGAGGAAGGTGGGCATGTGGTGATGGAGGAGGTGAGCATGTAGGTGATGGAGGAAGGTGGGCATGTAGTTGATGGAGGAGGTGGGCACGTGGTGATGGAGGAAGGTGGGCACACAGTGATGCTCTGCATGGGGTCCGGTGAGCCCACCGGCAGGAAGGAGCCTCCGCAAACGGGATGCGGAGCCTGTGCCAAAAAAAAAAAGCCTTTCCCCATTCCCGTCTTCCTCCTGGGCTTGGGGGAAGAAGGCGCGAGGGTGGCAGAGCCGCCCTCATGCGGTGGTCCCCGAGTGCTGGAGATACCAGATGAAGTAGCCTTCTCTGGTCCTGTTGTCCCCCCCCGCCCCTACCAGCCCTCCAACACCCTCAGACCAGAGAAAGGAGATAAAGGCGTTGTCTTCTGCCTCTGCGGGACTCCAAACAAACAGGGCAATGTGCCCCCCTGGGCAGGCACCTTGGACCCCGCCAAATGGCGACGCTTGTGTGGGCGCTGCTGTTCCTGCCATCTTAGGGCATGAATGGACAAGCAGGGCATTGACGGCCGCGGGGACACACACAAACGCGCCACTGTGTCCCCTCTCACACCTTCCCCTCCTCCTCCTCGGCCCCGATGGCCGGAGGACAATGGCTCTATCCACGCCAAGGTTCACAGCTGGCAAGGGCGGAGGAGAGGCCAGGACAAGGATGGAGAGCCGGAAGGAGAAGGGATTCGGGAGGGTCCGGAGGGATAACGGCTCGGGGAGGGATGGGACAAGGGGAGATGGGGGAATTGGAGAGGGGCTGGAAGAGGAGAAGGTGCGGAGAGGGCAGCAGGGAGCAGGGAGTAGAAAGAAGGCGGCGTGGGAGGGAGGACAGGGCTCGGTCATCTCTTCTGCATGGAGCTGCCCGCCTTTTCCCACAGGATTCCCTGAGGGACATGCTCATGTCCTCCTGTGGCACAACAGGATGCTTCCTGAGGGACATGCCCATGTCCTCTCGTGGCGCAACGGGATGGTTCCTGAGGGACATGCCCATGTCCTCCTGTGGCACAACGGGATGGTTCCTGAGGGACGTGCCCATGTCCTCCTGTGGCACAACGGGATGGTTCCTGAGGGACGTGCCCATGTCCTCCTGTGGCACAGCGGGATGGTTCCTCTGGCTCCTTGCGCCTCTTCTGTCTTGGGATGTCTCTCACCACACGCCTCGTCCTCCCCAAGCCTGGGAGGTGGAGAGAGGACATTATCTCTCTCTCTATACACCTATACCGGGTATAGACACTGGCTCATATCCCCATCCTCCTCCTCTGTCAGGAATAGCAACGCTGGTATGGGAACGAGGGTCGCTGTGGGCTACGGTAGATGACTGGGGACAATTTCCAGCTTCTCTGAAGGCGTCTTTTGGCAGATATCTTCTTCTGAGCATGTAAGCTAAGGAGTTGTGGGGCTGTGTAAGAGCAGAAGGAGCTTTCTGGGGGAGGTGGAGATGCTGCTGTGGACGGTGCTACTGACTCTGGACACGGGGCTGCAGGGTGGCCATGGTTTGTTTGTACCTCGTAGCGGTGTGGTTCATTACTCCGCGTGTTTTGACGCTGACGCTGGTTCGCTCTTCAGCCAGGTTGTTGCTCCAGGGTCTTCGTGGCCGTTGGAGACCCTGGAACGCTTTTTGCTCCCTATGGTAAAGCTGAGGTCTTGGCTAAATCCCACCAGTCCCGTATCTCCATCCCTTCTGATGCACTACTTTCCCTGCATCCCACCCTGAGCTGGTGGGGGACAGTTTCTCCTCTCAGTGGGGTCAGATGTGGGATGCTGTCTGGGAGCTCACCGAGAGCTGCCAGGGAGGAGGGGGGGGTCAGATACGGTCCAGCTGGGTACGGTCCTGGCCTCTCCACGGAGGAGGTGTTGGGTCCATGCTCAAAGCCCTTCTCTGTTCCGCCATTCATTCGTTCCTTTCAAATACGTGACACCCAAATTCGGCTCCCGGGAGCCCACAGGTTCTGGGTAATGCCCAAATTCTCGCGAACCCCCATCTCCTCAGCCCTGGGTTTGGTGTCTTCCCCAAGATATTGCCCCATGGACTCCCGGAGCTCAGCCTTGGCTGTGTTTCTGGTGTGACTTTGGCTCTTGGTTCTGCTCCGGCATGAAGAGGGGATGCACGAGCTGCCCCAGTGCTTTGGAGAGCCAGGGCTGTCCTCAGTGGTGGGGTGGCAAGGGGATGTCCCCGGGATGGGACACGGGGTGGTGGCTGTACCTCTGCATTGACTGGGACAGCCCTACCTTTTGTGATGGGAAGGAGCTGCGTTTGCACGGGTGCGGGAGAAGGGTGTCCTAAAGCGACCGAAACCGCTCGGTGACGGCGTTTAGGCGTGAGTAACCAACCCGTGGAGCTCAGCGTAGCTCCATCACCGTCGCATCAGGTGAAGGTCCCAAACCGTGGCATGCATTGACACCACATAAACCTTTCCACCCCCGGCAGCCCGTGCAGACCCCGGCCGGCTGTCCTGGAGGGGCCGGAGGAAGATGATAAGAGGGGTTGGCCTGAGGAGGGCCTCACCCCATGGAGGAACCGTGCTGTGGCTCAGGGAGAAGGTCCGGGGGCCCCTTTCAGTGCCTGGGACAGCCGGGGCTTCGCTCCGGGGTGGTCCCGAAAGCGCTTGGAGGAGAGACAGAGGAGCGGTCTGGTTTGGCGTCCCACTCGGGTTACAGGGAGCCCCCCTTTTGCTGGGAGCGACTGGTTATCGTTACAGTCAGGTAATAAAGAGCATTAATTAAGGAGGAATGCTGGGCCGGTATCCGGGGGGGGAGGCACAAGGCTGCGGGGTCGCCGTCCCTCCCGCCCGGAGGGGATCTTCCCCCGGCTCCGTGGAGCCATGGGGAGATGGTCCCTCTTGTCCCTTCACAAGGAACTGCGTCCCCGCGGCCGTGTCCCCAACGGGACAGGATTCTGTGGTGGTCCCTCGCGGGGGACATCGCCAGCCAGAGCGAAGCAGGGCCGTGGCGCCGGATGCTGCGGGGGCTTCGGCCTGCCGATGGAGGAGAACCCCAAGCTCTGAAGCGGAGGGCTGAAGCCCCTGCAGCTCCTCGGGCTTAGGCGGTGTTTGGTTAGCCGGCCATGGCACGGATTCCTCGTGCTCGTGGCCAGGCCGGCAGCCAATCCGCCGGGCCCGAAGGATAAACAGGGGGAGGACGCAGAAGGAGGGGTGCTGAGCGGCGCGAGGCCCCGGGAATGTGCCGATGCGGCAGCCCGGCCGCCGCCGCCGCCGATTGCACAACCCCTCTCGTTGCACGGGAACGTGCTCAGCGCCGCGGCTCTGCAACCTCATCGCGGCATCATCGGCCACCTCGGCGTGGTGTGCTGCTGCTGAGCTTCACCGGCAACGCCGTGCCCTACTGGGCAACACCGTGCCCTACCGGGCAATGACGTGCCCTACTGGGCAATGACTGGTGGGCCTTCATGCCCGGCATTGCGATTGTTGCGCTCAACTGTGTATCCCACCAACGCTCGACACCCAGTGTGTGCTGGAGAGCCGCTGGGAGAGGCGACGCCGCACCTTGCGGTGTGGGACCATCAGCCTGGGGTCTCCTGGTCCTGTTCCACCGTGCACCCGCCGGATATTTTGTTGGTGCCTCCCTGTTCAGCGGTGGTTTGGTCGCCAGGGTGTCCCGTGCCTCAGTTTCCCCATAAACACCCTCCCCTGATGTGCTTTGTGTTGGGAGGGCGCCAAGAGGAGGTCCTTGGGCAGGTGCTTTGCTGGTTGCGGTGACCAGCTGAAGGACCGGCCCAAAAGGGAGGGGATTCTGCCCCTCTGCTCTGCTCTCGTGAGACCCCACCTGGAGTACTGCCTCCAGCTCTGGAGTCCCCAACATAGGAAAGACATGGACCTGTTGGAGTGGGGCCAGAGGAGGCCCTGGAGATGCTGCGAGGGCTGGAGCCCCTCTGCTGGGAGGACAGGCTGGGAGAGTTGGGGGGGTTCAGCCTGGAGAAGAGAAGGCTCCGCGGAGACCTTAGAGCCCCTTCCAGTCCCTAAAGGGGCTCCAGGAGAGCTGGGGAGGGACTTTTTACAAGGGCATGGAGTGATAGGACGAGGGGGAATGGCTTCAGACTGGAAGAGGGGAGATTTAGATGAGATATGAGGAAGAAATTGTTGCCTGTGCGGGTGGTGAGCCCCTGGCGCAGGTTGCCCCGAGAAGCTGTGGCTGCCCCATCCCTGGAGGTGTTGAAGGCCAGGTTGGACGGGGCTTGGAGCAAGCTGGGCTGGTGGGAGGTGTCCCTGCCCATGGCAGGGGGGTGGAACTGGATGATCTTCAAGGTCCCTTCCAACCTCAACCATTCTATGACTGTATGAGAAGCTGTGGGCTCTCCAGCATGCTCCAGCCAACCGTGCTGTACCACCAGCACCATGTCCACAAGCCTCTCCGCTGTGCGGTGTCGGACGGCTCCCCGGCCCTCCCCGCCTGCCCTTCGCACCGCGTTTCAGGTGAAGGTTTGGACCCAGCGGGGTGACGGCCCTGGGCCCCTCTGTAGGCGAAGGACTTCAAAGCAGAGGGCTGGTGCCACTATCTCCTGCAGTTTGCTCCCTCTCCTGGCCGTGCCGCTCGCCGGGCACTGCCCAGCGTGTCCCTCCATTCGAAGGCAGCACAGCAGCGTTGCTCCAAAGCTTTGGGACCGCAGATGCTTGTCCCCATGGTGGCATCGAGGGCGGTGCCGCTGGGGCGCTCCTTGTCCCATCTGAAGTGAACGCGGGGCGGCCTTACAGCCGGTGCCATCTGCCGCGTGTCGGGCGAGCGTTTTTGGAGAAACAGCGGGGATTTCGGAGCAGCCATCCCTCGTACCTGTCTGTTTTGGGACCCGGGCAGGACTGAGGTGGCAGGAGGGGCTCACCAGGGTCTACGGCTTTTAGTTCGTCTTAATCGCAGTCCTCTTCTCGCCGCCTTTCGCAGCGCTCGGCTCGCAGCGCCGGTGCTTCGTTTGTCACTCAAACCCACCAAACCCCCGGCGGGTCCCTGAAACCCAGAACAAAACTTCACCCTCCGATACGTGGCTTCAGTGCCCCTGGAGGGGGGGTGGGATGCTCCGGGCTTGGCACAGCCTCTCCTCTTCCTCCTCGTCACGGATGTCCCCCCCCAACCCTTCCCTGATGTTCCCCAGCCCGTGAAAAGGGTTGACCTCCTTGTCATCTCCAGGTTCCCACATCTGGTTCTCGTTAGCGGATCCCAGGATGAAGTTCTTCAGCTCTCTCCCTTCCTCCCACCCCCAGGTGACCCAGGCAGGATTACGGGCGATTAGAAGACAGGCAACAGAGCAAGAAGAGTTGGGGGAGGGACTGTTATAAATAGAAATACCATAAACTTATCAGCCTATCACTTGTGGTAAATTCTGGGTTTAATCTCTCAGACCCGTAAATATGACGACTCGCGGGGGCCAGACGCCGTTAACCCTTTCGGAGCTCCATCTCTGATGGGAAGCGGGATGCGGCGGAGCACCTAAAAACGGGCCAAGGGGAGCAAGTTCTCGAGCGGGGAGGATGTCACCGGGAGGGACGAGCTGGCAGAGCCACGCCGGCAGAGCAGGGGCAGGGAGGAGACGGCGGCGCGGGAAGCACCTCCGGTTGGATGTCAGCCGTTGTTTGGAGGTTTGGGGAAGGCAGAGAAAACCAGTCCAAACATTGGGATTCCTGACATTCTCACACGTACGGACGGGGGCCTCTGCTCGCCCGGCTCTGCTCACGAGGAGGGTGCTGCGGGTTTAACATCTTCTTGTTCTTGGGGCAACAAAGTTTAATTTTGGGGGGATCTCCTCAACCCTTTGGCGAGGGAGGGGTGAGAAAGCGGAGCGGAGACGTGGTGTGAGAGCGGGGTGGCAATGCGGGGGCCGAGAGGAGGACAAGGACGTAGGGAACCTGGCAGGTTTGGGACTCTCTCTGCAGTGGCACCACCGGCTGAAGGAGTTGTGAAATGGAAGGCTGTCCTGGAAGAGTTGGCCCTGAGGAGTCTCCGTGTCTGTACGGGGAGGGCAGCGTGGTCGAAGTGGCTGAACCACTCGGTCCTGGTACCCTCCTGCCCTGGGAGGTTCGGTGTGTGCGGAGCGCGCTAATAAGGTGGTTTTTGGGATGCTTCTCTTTGGGCAGCTCTGTGGGTGCCTGCAGCACCTCTCCTGTCATGGTGCTCCGGGCTGGAGCTCATCCTGCTCAGCTGTGGGGACATCAAAGGGTGATGAGAACTCTCACGTACTTAGAGCTGGTGCAGAGGAGATGCTTTGTGGCGATTGCTGCTCTTCTTGCCGCAGCGAGAGGGCGGACGGGGGAGCTCAGAGCTTCCCTGGGCTCCTCCGTCCCTCTTTTGTTGGGACGAGGAGATGTGGGAGTCCGTCTCCCGCGGAGCCGTGTGGGTGTTGAGCTTCCCAGGGTCCCTTCTCGGTGGCTTCCCGCTCCCTCCTAATCCCCACTTTGGAGGGGGAGGGAGCGTTGTTAGTGTCGTTAGGAGCTCGTGACTCAATGGAGTAGTATTAGCTTTTAATTAATCACCTAAGCTGGCTTTTGGTAAGAGCCCGGCCTGCGCGGAAGCTACGGGCGGTGGGACATTCCTTGTGGAGGTCTACCAGCGAGACCCACTGCCCTGACATCCCCGGTTTCGCCCGAGCTGGCGCGAGTGCCTCTGTCCCCCAAACAAAGTCCTTCATTTTTAGTGGGCAGCCCCTTTCCCAAGGCACACGCGCAGCCGGACCCCACCGTGGCTGTTATCGCGTCGCAGCTCCGCAGCAGCGCAGCTGACGCAGCGCTCGCGTCACGGCGCTTATCTCACCCTCCGCCTGGGTCTCAGCTGAGGGCTCCTGAAGGTGACTTTTAAGACAAGGTAGCAAAGAAATAGGAAAACCCAGCACACCGCTGTCTGTTGAGGGCCTCCTGTCCTTTCCGGGTAGGTCCTCGGCTCCTCTTCTACCATGGAGAAGCTCCTGGAGATTGGAGGTGTGAGGGAAACGTGGTGGGGTCAGACTTTTCTTGGACAGGCTCCGTAGCTTATGGAAAGGCAGCAAAATTGGTAAAGTGCCTTTTTTTTTTTGCTTCTTTGAACCTGGGTCCCCACCCTGGAACTTGGCATGAAGATGTGTTTTCTGATAGCTTTCGTGGTGGGTGTTTGCCAAACACATCCTGTGGTTTATAACGCGGTGTCTTTGGCCACGAGTGGGGCAGCGGAGAAGGGGGAGTGCTCACCCCCGGGCAGAAGGGCTTCAGCCGATGCGAAGGGGTCACAGTGGCCAAGGAGCGTCTGCTCGTAGAAGAGGTGTCTTGGCAGAACCACGCGTGGTGAAGTGTCAGGAGCAGGCTGTGGCAGATGTCCTTGGGGATGAGGGAAGGAGACAAGCACTCATGGTGCTGCCCATCGATGAGCTATCCAGTCATAGAATCAGAGAATCGTTTTGGTTGGAAGAGACCTTTAAGATCATCAAGTCCAACCATTAACCCAGCACTGCCAAGTCCACCACTAACCCATGTCCCTCAGCACCACGTCTACATATCTTTTAAATCCCTCCAGGGATGGCGACTCCACCACTTCCCTGGGCAGCCTGTTCCAGTGCTTGACAACACTTTTGTTGAAGGAATTTTTCCTAATACCCAATCTAAACCTCTCCTGGTGCAACTTGAGGCCGTTTCCTCTCATCCTATCACTTGTTCCTTGGGAGAAGAGGTCAACCTCCCCCTCACTACACCCTCCTTTCAGGTAGAGAGCGATAAGGTCTCTCCTCAGCCTCCTTTTCTCCAGACTAAACAACCCCAGTTCCCTCAGCTGCTCCTCATCGCACATGTGCTCCAGACCCCTCACCAGCTCCATTGCCCTTCTCTGGACATGCTCCAGCCCCTCAATGTCTTCCTTGTGGTGTCAACCATAACTCCAAGCAGGACGACGGCACGGTTGCTACCATGTCGTTGCAAGTTCAGGAAGCAACTCCGGATGCATCCTTCCGTAGCCAGAGTTCCCATGGGGAGAACATCACCCCCTTCTCCCCACCAGTCCCCGGGCTCTGCCGCGGAGGCGTGGGGCGCACAAAGGGTTAGGTGGCCGGCGAGTGAACGGCTACCCATTTCCCGCCCCCATCTCTAGCCAGGGTTACCAAGGGAGAGATCCCTCCGTCCGCGCGCACACACCCTGTCCGCTTGGCAGAATTCCTAGCTGGATTTATTTCTGCCGATTTGCTTGTCTTGGTATGAAAGGGATTTGCAGAGGGGAGAGCTGCCATTGGCCAGGGTTGGGTTGAAAAAAAAAAAAAAAAACCCACAAAATAACCCCCCGTTCTGGGTTTTGCGGTTCAACGGTTGACCTTTCGCCAGCGCATGGGCTGCGGAGAGGGGAGGGATGGGGGGAAGGTGAGGGGTCGGGGTCTTCTCCTGGCCGAGGGACGTCGTGCTTCACCGCGGAGCCGCGGGGGTCTTTTGGGAAGGGCCGTTTTCCTTATCTGAGCCCTCGGGGAGGTGGGGGGAGCTGGGGAGCTTCTCTTCCACTTTCTTGGCGGTGTCTTTGGCACCGAGGGCTGGCACCGACCCCAGAGGGCTGCAGACTCCCACTTCAGAGAGACAGATAAAGAAAGCACTTTCTGTCAACAAAACCCAGCCCAGCGTCCCCAGAACAGGAGAGAGGAGGAGGAGGAGGAACCCTCCGGGAGAAAGGAGAGGGAAGTCCACCGCTTGCCCGCGGAGGAGAGGAGAGGGAGGAGGGCTCCTGCAGGGTGGGGAGCTCATCCAGAGCTGTCATGGCAGCGGCGGAGAAATTCCAGGGCGCTCTGCGAAAAGGAGGAAAGGGTCCAAAGGGAAGGGAACCTTCTTTCCCAGAACACCCCCTGAGCTCACGCGTGCAGCCCTTCCCTCCGTGGGGATCGGTGTCTCCGGTGGGGAACCCCTCCATCAGCCCCGGCGAGGCCAACGGCGCCTGCAGCTTCGCTGACGAAGCTGTTGCAGGGCCACGTCAGCGCCCAAGTTGGTGGTGGTGGTTGGGCAAGACCTGGCTCTGGCGCTCTCTGGAGCCATGTGTCTCGCATAGCTCAGGCCTGACCCCACCATGTCCCTTCTCCCACGTGTCCTGAGCCCGCTCCTGGGAAACCCACGTGTCCTACAGCCAGAACATGGCTCAAAAACTGCTGTAGACAAACCCCACCTGTGTGGTCCAACTTCCCAGGTAGTGCCACCGCCCTGGCTTGTCCCACGCGCCCCATCTGGTTTTATGCTGGGTATGGACAGACGGCAGTCCCCAGACTGAAGGATCTGCTGGTCTTCTCAGATCAGTTTCTTGGCTCGGCAAAGGTCTGGTGGTGTTTCTGACCCACAAAGCGAGGGCCTTTTGTGTCCTTCTCAGGGCTGACGCTTCCACCTCCTCTCCCCTTGCAGGCCACGACATTAATGGAGCTCTGGAACCATCTAACATCGACACTAGCATCCTGGAAGAGTACATCAGCAAGGAGGACTCACCAGATATGTAAGTGCTCCGCAGCAGGAACAGCGTTGGCTGGTGTTTTCGGTGGAGGGATGTCAAGCAATTTCCATCCTAGAGTCCTCCTCTACCGCTCTTTCCTCCTTTTCTCATTTCTGGTTCTTCCTCCTGCCTCTTCCTGGCTTCTTGCCTTTGAATTCCCCCAGTCTCTTCTGTCCCCTCTTTTTTCCCCCTCAAGACTTTTCCTTAATGTGAGTAACGGGAAAGCAAGCGCGGGGAGCTCGGTGGGGAAGATTAAATCTCCACGTAACACGAGCGTGGAGAAGGGCCAGGGTCTCCCCGCGTGCGCCGACGCTGGCAGAGCCGGGGGGAGTGGACCTGGGTAGCCGTCAAGTTGACCTGGGCCACAGGGTTGGAGCAGGACCTTTGGGGCTGCCGTGACAAAGCGGCCAGTCTGTAAGATGAGGCACGGTGAGCAGGTCTTGCTGTCTTCACAAGCTTTGAGGTTGGTGTCCTGCGCACTTTTGGCCTTTCCAGCTCCACAGGTGGATTTTGCACCTTTGGGGTTGGATCCGTCCCACCAACCCGGGTGACGGACCTGCCTCCCTGTACGCTCCTGCTGCTGCCACCACAATGCTGCCTGGTTTGCCATTTTCTGGGGGTCCTGGAGCGCCCGAGTGGCTCCGTCCCCCGTTGCTGCGTGGCTGGGGAGGGGTGGGCAGAAAGTACCGTCTTCCTGTCCCTCTGCTGAGGTTGTCCCCTTCTCTCTCCCAGCTGTTTCCCTGACATCCCTGCTTCAGCCAGCTATGCGCACCCCCAGCCCTCCAGCTCAACCACCATCAACGCGCCTCCTGCCAGCTCCATCGCCAATGTGACCAACCCCGCTTCCAGCGGTTCCCTCCACCTTCCACCCCCGGGCAGCCAGATCCCAATCCGCCATGGTCCTCTTCTGGCCAACCCTTGTGGACCCGGCTACGGTGCTCACCTCAACTGCAATAACAACAATGGCATGGTGGTGCCCAAGGGCTACCTTGGTGGCCATTGCCTAAACAACGTGGTCCCTCCAATCAAAGCAGAGCCCAAGGCCTCCTACGCACCTGGGTAAGTGGGGTTGGGGTGGCAGAACAAGGGCAAGTGGTGGGACAAGTGGTCCTCCAGCCTGGTGGGCCCTGGAGGGTTGGTGTAGTTTGTCCCACAGTGCCTTAACTGCTGGCGACGTCAGTCTCTGTTAAGCCCTGGCGTCACGGAGAGATGCTTTTTTACAAGCGTAGGTCCTGAAGTTTCCTCAAAGGTTGTTTGGAAGTTCTGCTCTGTTTGCATTGACTTGGAGAAGATCGGTAACATCTCCCACGTCTGCAGGCGGTGGTAGAGCCGTCGGCTCTGGGCGACCAGGATATCTGTGCTGCTCATCTACAGGTGTGTGATGGGAGAATATTGCAGCACTGTATTTTTTTTTAAGAAGGAAGAGACACAGAATAAATTTGAACAAGACAAAATTCAGTCTCCGGGATGTTCCCATGACTATCCCAGGGGAAGGTGTTGAGAGATGGACTTCTCTTGGCCTGATGTTGTAGGCACTCTGCTCAAGAGAAGGAAAAATGGCATCTGAGCAGGATTTGTGCTCCTTCGCAACGCGCTCTGGATGCAGCCATGGTGAAGGGGAAGAGGATGACCTGGTTTTAGTATTGCTGATGGACTCAACCGGGCAATTAGTCCTGGCAGGAGAAAAGATGTGGTTCCTGCTCTCTGGGATGGCCTTGCCCAGAAGAGGCAGGAAGGGAATGACCATGGCAGGCTGGGAGAGCGCAGCGACATGGCAGCAGCCATCCGCAGCGGCCGAAGGGGTCAGACAAGAGCCCATGTCAGTAGAGAGTGCTTTGGCAGGCGTGGCACGCGGAGAGGGTATGGTCCTACGGTGGTGTCTGGGATAGGGGCTGACACACGTAAAGCTTTCCTGCCTGGAGACCCAAAGGGAAGAACGTGTCTGGTCTCTTCCTCCTCGTGCTGATTGATGAGAAGCTCAATATGCACCGGCAACGCGTGATCGCAGCCCAGAAGGTCAACCATGTCCTGGGCTGCATCAGAAGAAGCGTGGCCAGCAGGGCGAGGGGGGAATTCTGCCCCTCTGCTCTGCTCTCGTGAGACCCCACCTGGAGTACTGCCTCCAGCTCTGGAGTCCTCAGCATAAGAAGGACGTGGACCTGTTGGAGTGGGGCCAGAGGAGGGCACGGAGATGCTGCGAGGGCTGGAGCCCCTCTGCTGGGAGGACAGGCTGGGAGAGTTGGGGGGGTTCAGCCTGGAGAAGAGAAGGCTCCGGGGAGATCTTAGAGCCCCTTCCAGTGCCTAAAGGGGCTCCAGGAGAGCTGGGGAGGGACTTTTTACAAGGGCATGGAGTGATAGGACGAGAGGGAATGGCTTCAACCTGGCGGAGGGGAGATTTAGATGAGATATGAGGAAGAAATTGTTGCCTGTGAGGGCAGTGAGCCCCTGGCGCAGGTTGCCCCGAGAAGCTGTGGCTGCCCCATCCCTGGAGGTGTTGAAGGCCAGGTTGGACGGGGCTTGGAGCAACCTGGGCTGGTGGGAGGTGTCCCTGCCCAGGGCAGGGGGGTAGAACTAGATGATCTTTAAGGTCCCTTCCAACCTAAACCATTCTGTGATTCTATGCAACTGCCTGGTCTGTGCTGCTCTCCCCCAGCCATGGGGGGGTGAAACAAGAAGATGATCTGAAGTTGGACAGATGAAAATCAGCGTGTAGCAGCATATTCATCAGCAGGAGGCCTTGGCGGTTGGCGACAGTCATACCAGGAGGAGCTGTGCCATGGTCCAACCTGCAGCACAGGTGATGGGTGGCCCTGGAGCACTCTCTGCACAACCAATCTCTGTGCCTTCTCCAGTGGAGATGGTGGCTGTACGGGGTGAGGAGGCCAGGATAGCTCCGAGGACTGCTCATCTCTGCAAGCCCCCGTCTGGCTTTTCTCCCTCTGCCATGTGCCCTCTAGTGTTGCCAGCAAGTACGGCGTGGCAATTCCCAGGTTGGGAAGCCTCCAGCACACTGAACCAATGATTGAGCCGTAATGCAGCTCCGTTGGGATGACTTTGGCCCTTTGGATGAACCTGGAAAGATCTTTCAGAAAGAGACAAGCTAAACAAAATCTCCCCTTTTTTTTATTCCCACACCTGGGAGTTCTCCTTTGCCCAGAAGACTACGTGCTGCTTCGGGGGAGCCATGCCCAAAAGCATGACGTGATGCCTTGGCATGTCCCTTTCTTCTGCATGCATCTGGCGTTCTCCAGAACGTGAGGAGAGGTCATGAGTAAGGATCGTGGTTTGCCATTAGAGGTGGAGACCTTGGTTTAGATGCAGATGAATTGGGTCGGCTTTGACGGCAGCATTTCTTCAGCATCCCAGAATGACTCTTCCCCATTGTACGAGGCTTTTCCTACGTGTTGGATACCAACAAACTCGTCCCTTGGACTGGGCACATCCACACTACCTCCCTACGTGAATTCTGCAGTGTCCACTTTTCTGCCGCAAGGCCTTTTCCAGCCTCCAGGATTCCCTGAATTGTCCCGGGCCCTTGTTATTGGCCCAAACTTGGCTTGCTGAGGCACAAATCCTCCTAAATTCATGGGAAATACAGTATGAAGTCATGGCCGGCGTGGCAAGGAGCCTGGAACTGGTGGTAGATGCTCCAGACCAAGCGTAGGAAGAGAGTGGTGGAAAGGTGCCACGAGTGAAAGTGGAGGTTGAGGGAAGCATGGTGAGGGCTCTTTGTTGGGGTTACCCTACCTCATCCCCCTCCAGCTACTGCTGTGTACCGCTTACTGTGGAGAACCCGTTTACTGGGTCTTGGGTTCCTCCGGTGCAGGAAGGTGCTGGTGGGTGTCCTGGTTCGTAGCTGTAGCTGTGGGTGCCATCAGGAGCAGAGTTTCAGAGAGGCGTGAGCGTGGTGGACTGCCCCTTTCCTCCCCGCGGCCCTAAGGCCCTCGTTGGCTTTTTGGCCAGCTTTCGTCCGAGCAGCACTGGTTTGTCTGGGATTATTTTGCAGCCATGGAGCTGGTGGTGTAAGACGGGGGGGATGGAGAATGCTCCCCGTTGAAAATCCAGTTGTGATGAGGAATGAGGTGTTGGGAGGTGAGGAGGAAAACAGCCAGGTTTGTCTTTGATGGAGCAGACATCACCAAGGTTCTGAGCTGTTGAAACCTGCTGGGACTCGCTGAGGCTGTGTGACACCAACAAGACCAGGTACAAACGGGCAGAATCTTCCCGCTGAAGGTCTCCACAGGATGGAGCACGCTACAGATGCCAAAGTGAGCTCTTCACTAGAGCATAGGCAACCACTGCTCCAGCCACCAAGGCCACTGTCCCCCTGCCCATCTCTGCTGCAGCTTTGCCTTGCAGTGACGGTGGCTCAGCCTAGCTGGGAGCAGGACCTCAACATTTTCCGTACTCATGATCTCCAAAACGCTTCTAGAGAAGAACCGGTGTCCGGGACAGGCAAGTCCCTTTACTTGTGCACCAGGGTGGTGGAAATTTTACCCTGTGTGAGGTCCAAGCTTCTGCTGCGGTGGGCCGCGTGTCGAGGAGGGGGCTGCGAAGAGAAAGAAGAAAAATTGGTTCAAATGAATTTCCAAGGAGGTGCTTTGGAAATGGCTGAAGAACCCAACTGCCCGGAGTCTCTGCTGGTTCGAGGTGGAGTAAGGAGACGCAGGAGGTAACCTGCAGTGCATCTGCGCTGCCACCGCACGGGACAGGGCTGGTCCTCGGTCCTGCCGTCCCCGAGCTGTGGGCGTGCTGGAGGAGGCAGCTGAGAGCTCCCCCTTTTATTTGGTGGCGTTTGGGGCCAAATCCTGCTCCTGGTGACGGTGGAGTAGAGCCGGGGCGATACAGCCAGCAGCTGTGGTGGTGCTCAGGTTCGTACAGGTCGCAAGGCAGAATCCATCCCGTGGGCATCCAAACCTTCACCTTTGGGCACCAGGTCCCCCCGGAGCCTCCCATTTACCCGTGGCGAAGCACACGGTCTTTCTCCAGGGAAACGGATAAATTGCTGTTCGGCTTCTTCTAAACTGGAGGGCTCTCCTTGGCAGGTCAACAAGATGTCCGTCCCTGCTCCTGAGGTCCCAACTGCGGGGACCGGGGTAGCAGTGACGGCCCCGAGCTCGTCCCCGGGGTGACGGCGATCTGCTGCAGGCACGGCTGGGATTTCCAACCGGAGCCTGGAGGGTGCTGGGATCAAACCGGACTTCTGGGTCGTGCTGGAAGTTGGTTTAAAATGACCTTCCCTTCTCTTTTCCCCGTTGCTCCGCAGCACTTTACCTGACTCTCCCCCGGACTCGGGATCAGAAGCCTATTCCCCTCAGCAGGTGAACGGTAAGTGCTTGAAAAGAGAGAGAGAGAGGAAAAATAATAATAATTATTATCTGCAAGAAGAAGGGTTTAGGTTGGCCGATGCAGGATGAGAAGCCATCTGCTCTTGCAGTGGTCTGTCCTGCCTGGGGGTCCACGGGTGCAGTTGTGCGTGGACCTGTGCCACGCTGCTGGAGTTATTAGTTGGGGAATGGTTGTCTACAGCTCTCAACACACTCAGGTGTTGAGCGTGCTGGGGGATAAAGGTCTAAGGGGGCTGTGGTGCCCAAGTCCTCCATGTCCTGCTCCCCACTGGAGCCCCAGGCTCAGACCCTGGGGTTGCCATAGAGCCCCAGGCGTCTACAGAGGGTCCTTAGAGATGCTGAGAGACAGCTGAGAGAGTTGATGTTGTTTAGCCTGGAGAAGAGAAGGCTCCAGGGAGAGCCTTTCATACTCAAAGGGGGCCTACAGGAAAGATGGGGACAAACTTCTTAGCAGGGCCTGTTGTCATAGGACAAGAGGTAACGGCTTTAAACTGAAAGAGGGAAGATTTAGACTAGATCCAAGGAAGACATTTTTTATGATGAGGGCGGTGAAACACTGGCCCAGGTTGCCCCGAGAGGTGGTAGATGCCCCATCCCTGGAAACACTCAAGGTCAGGTTGGATGGGGCTCTGAGAAACATGATCTAGTTGAAGATGTCCCCGCTCATTGCAGGGGGGGTTGGACTAGATGACCTTCAAAGGTCCCTTCCGACCCAAACTATTCTATGGTTCTACAATAATAATAATAAATCCAAACCCCAAACCCAACGTCCTCCCCCCCTCTTTGTTCCGTGCAAGTGGTTGGCTCTGAAATCTTTATCGGAGGGGAGAAAACAGGCGGCTGCAATACGTGGGGAGATTATCAGTTAGTAAATATCCCTCGACTTTCGCCTATTGTTCTGCTGCCGGTCTTTGCGAGGCGGGGGAGAGCGAGCGAGCGAGGGAACGGGAGAGAAGGCGAGGTGGGAATCGTCCGCTTCCACGGGGAGAGATCGGCGGCGTGGCTTGTCCCCGGGCAGGGTGGGATGTGGAACCTCCGAACCTCCTCGTCCTGCTCTCCGCCGAGCGAAAGGCGAGGAGCGTGAGCGCGTCCCGGACATGGAGCTCGGCTCCGGGAGACAGATATGAACCCGCCGTTCAGCCGTAAGTTCTTTCCCAGCCCTTCCCTCTCCTCCAGTGGGGCCAGTTCATCTTGGGGGGGGAGGGTGGGGGGTGTCTTCTGCTGCCCCTGCAATGAGCAGATAGAGCTGGGTCGCCCCACGTGCTGGCAGGGTCACTGCCGGACCCTTCTGGCTCCTCCTGGGGAAGCCACCGAGCGTTGTTTGGTTCCTCTGGTGACCTTCACTGCTCTTTGGTGGAAGAAACTCCTTGGGGAGGAAGGAAGGTGGCTTCTGGTCTCCCTTCCCCCTCGGCAGCAGCACCCTCTTCCCCAGGCTCCAGCCCAATCCCCACCAGGAACAGCGCCTGCTCTTTTTTTTTTTTTTTTTNAGGTCAAGAGTTCTGTTTATCTTGCTAAAAAAAATCCCTGGAATTCCTCCTGGCCCTTCCTTAAATATAACAAAGAGGCCGGGTTGCTCACCGCGGGAGAGAGCTGCTTGGACATGCTGGCAGAGCAGCACGGAGAAGAGGCTCCGGAGAGCCCTCCCGTGAAGCAGCTCCTTCCTCCTGAGATTCCTGGACCCGGTTGTCCTCTGGGAGCACGGAGCACGGGTCCTGCCTTTGGCAAATGCGTCATCCCCCGTCCCCACCCTGGTTAGAAGCCCGTGGAAATTGCCGTGTGCTGCGGACATGGTGGAGACGCAGCGTCTGCTGTGAAGGGCACGTTCTCGGCCACTCGGCCATGGGGTTGTCCCTCAAAAGCTGCGCGAGGTCTCCCAGCTCGTACCCGAGCCCCCAGCGCCGAGGCTGACCGGGCTGCAGGGTCGGGACGTTCGCTTAAGATGTTGTCAAGATGGGTTCCTCGCAGCGGCACCGCTGCCTCGTTGAGCTTTGGTAGGCTTTGCTCCCAGTTACGGGGGTGGAAGTTGAGCGCTGGTCAGGGCGGCAGGAGCAGAGCTGGGTAAAGGGGATGGCGTGCCCGATGCCGTCACTACCCAGCTGAAAAGCAGAGGGATGCTCTGTCCCAGGGATGTCACCTGTCAGCTCTGGCCATTGCATGAAGGCAAGGTCCCGATCTCCAAACTCCGGAGGATGGAGACCTCTCCTCCTCCTCGAAGCCCTGGTGCTTGGCTAGGATGTCCCTGAGATGGCTCCAGAAGGCAGTCTGGCCCCGGAGCAGGACCCTGCCTGCGAGCACGGGCAGAGGATTCCAGTTCGATTTGTGCTAGAAAAGGGCGCTGAGAGATCTTGGTGGGCAGCGGAAGGCCTTTGAGTGGAGCAGAATGGGTGGGCGGGTGGCAGCGGCCCTGCCCCGGTGGCCTGCAGTAGGAGGGCTCAGCGTAAATACGTTTTGCTTCTCCGGACCTTGCAATGGGAGGAGTCTTCCGAGTCCTGGTCAAGTGCTTTGGCCTCATTAGTCAACCACTGACTGGTTGTTCCGAGACCAAAGTCCATCCAGCCCAGCATGGCTCAAGCCTGGCTGGTGGCACCCGCTATGGGGAGCAACCTGGCCAAAACCCAGCAGATCTCCTTCCTGCTGTCCCCCTCCGTGTCCCCGTGGGCTGTGACAGGCTTGGCCGGTCCCTGGCTGTGTTTCCTCCCTCCTGCGATTTGCTGGTGCTTCAGCTTAATGGGATGTCCACAGCGGGGTGCAAAGAAGCTTTGTCTCATACCCCGTGGCCAAGTGTCCTGAGATGCAGTCCCTCATTTCTGCGGGGACTTCGGCACACCGTGGGGACACCTGAACGTGCAGGCTCATGCAGACACGCCTCCACCCGTTAGGCAAAGGCTGCGAAACCCGATGAGCTTTGGCCGGGTGAAGAAAAGGTGGGTGGAGGCTGGTTTGGTGGGGCTGGAGACCAGGCCACGTGTTTCCCACGGGCAGGGAACACCGGCCAAGAGCTCCTGTTGGCTCAAGCCGCACCGTTTCGTGACTGCCCCGTTCCAGTTTCTCCTAGGTGATGTGCTTCGGGTGGGCGTCAGCACCCGCCTCGCCACCAGGTTTTGACCGAACCTGTCCAAATGGGCTTTGTTGGCACAGATGTGGTGCCCTGGATCCTGGGGAGGTCTCAGGAGGGTGACGTGAGTTTAGCTGATCTTTTTGGTGGTGTTTAGAGGACCTGTCAGTCTCCTGAGCAAGCACAGGCTTTTGGAGCACTGTTGAGATCTTCTGGATTAGTGCTAGGATGGAAGGGAAGGACTTCCATGCAGGAGAAACGGTGAACTTCCACACGAGGCTTCCGTTAACCACTTCTCCAGGAGCTGCCTGTGAACGGCCTCAAATTCCCACTCATCCACATCCAGGGTGTTCGCTCACATTTTCCTGGGAGATTTTCCTGGGAGGTAACTTCTAAAGTCATATTTTCCTCCGCCTGACGTCTTCAGCCTGCGCTCTTCTGAGACGTGTTGTCTCACGGGTGAAATCTTGAGCGCGGAGCTTTCTGTGCGCCTCTTTTCTTGTGTGGATCTGCTGAGGGTCTCTCAGCTCATTTCTCACCCGTCTGGCGCGTGATCATCCTTTGCCTGTATTTTTTTTCCCCCGCTGCGTTTCTTCGCTCGCAGAACCCGGCTGGGGAAGGGTCTGGTTTTGCTAAAGAAGCGCGTTCCGGGTAAAAACTTCCTTCTCTTTACAGTTTCTTTCTCCTCTTTACGGCTTCTGCGGTGAGAACAGAGAAACTGGAGTAAGAGATGGTTGCGATTCACCACGCTCAGATCTTTGCCTTCCAACTTGCTCGCTCTTTGGTGAGGGTGCGTTAAAAACCTGAAAAACCTTAAAAATAAGCTGCTGAAATGATGCCAGCGCTGACGGTTCCCAGAAAGTTGGAGCGGGCGCTTAATCGTGTCATTATGGATTTGCGATGAGAGCGGTGTTGGAACTTCCCCGGTGCGGTCACTGGTGTGCGCAGTGCTGTCGGCAGCGTCGTACAGAGTCCTAAATTCGGAGAAGACAGAGATCGTGTCCTGCTCCGTCTGAGATGAGCGCTGAGCCTGTTGGGGTCTTGCCGACGCAGCGGCTTTTCTCACCGACGCATGCGTTTTTCGTCAGTAAAATTACTCGGATTATTTCCTGTGGGCAAATCGCTAATTTCCAGTCATTCTCGAGGCGCGTTGGGTGAGAATCAACCACTGTGCTTTCCTTCCCGCGCTTTCCTTTTTGCTCATAGCCTCCGGAAACGTTGGGGTTGTAGTTAAAGCCCTCGGCTGAGCGCTGTGGATGGAGTTTGCGGCCAGCTGGAGAAAGGGAGGTGGATTTGCATGCCCCTCCGCGCCCCAAGCGTGGCTTTTCATGGCGATATAGGCAAATCGACCCTAATCGTGGCACGGCTATGGTATCCCATTCCAAAGAGAGGTGGAGAAAGGTGGGATCTCGTTTGAATGTCCCTTTTTGTTTATTTAAATGTAGAGATCAAAGTCTCCTTCTGGTTTAAATTTAAAAAAAAAAAAAGAAAACCAAACAAGTAAGCGCCTCCACAGAAGTCCTCAGGGGTGATGCTGATGAGCTGGAGGTGTTGGGGTTGTTCAGTTGTCTCTTCTTTTCTCTGGTTGTGCCCAAACCTGTTTCTGCTCTCATCGGAGAAGAGCACAGCAAGTGTCCTTGCACGGTGGTGCTCCAACGCAATGACGAGTCTTCTTTGGTGCCTCTGGCCCAAGCTGGGTGTGGGCCTCCTGGGGACATCTCTCTGGTGGGACAGTAGAGGAGACCAGGCAACGCACCGAGCTGGGACCCCAAGCTCTCAGCTGACCTGTGGGATGAAGCCCACCTTTGGCTTCTCAAGGCTCTCTCTGTGGGTGAGAGGCTGGTTTCTTGGCAGGGTGTTGCAGCCCACAGCTACAAGGAGCTCTGGCGTCATGAAGTGGAGCAACTTTGCCACAAGGGCGTATTGTGGCATTGAAGGCTCCGGGGAGACCTTATTGTGGCCTTCCAGTCCCTAAAGGGGCTCCAGGAGAGCTGGGGAAGGACTTTTTACAAGGGCATGGAGTGATAGGATGAGGGGGAATGGCTTCAAAGTGGAAGAGGGGAGATTTAGATGAGATATGAGGAAGAAATTGTTGCCTGTGAGGGTGGTGAGCCCCTGGCGCAGGTTGCCCCGAGAAGCTGTGGCTGCCCCATCCCTGGAGGTGTTGAAGGCCAGGTTGGACGGGGCTTGGAGCAACCTGGGCTGGTGGGAGGTGTCCCTGCCCAGGGCAGGGGGGTAGAACTGGATGATCTTCAAGGTCCCTTCCAACCCAAACCATTCTATGATTCTATGACTGTTGGGCGCTTTCCTCGGGCCATGCCCAGAATCAGTAAAATTCAGCAAAGTTCAGGTGTTTTCTCTCCAGCTCTGCATTTCCAGGCACAGGCTTCCGACCCCGTTGCTGACCTTTGCCCACAACTTGAGCTTTCTTGGTCCTCGCAGTTCCTCGGTGCTGCAGCAATATTGTGGTTGACGGGTTTTCTGTTTGAAGGGAAATACAAAGATGACACGAAAGCTGCCTGGGGAATCCTGAAGACACGCTTTCCCCGCAGAGCATCCACGCGAGGCACTAGCAAATATCGAGAACGTTTGTGGGCATCTTCCCTGTTGTCCCTCAGCCTTGAGGAACTGGTTGCCCTTTGAGTTTTGGTCCTTTGAACTTCAAGATGATGGGCCTTGCCTGCTTCCTTTGTGCTTACCCCTTCCGGTCTCACCTCTTCTCAGAGGACGTAGGGCACAAGACACCCGGTTTCATGGTGTCGCGTGTCCCTTTATCCCCTGGGCGGCCAGGCCCCTGCTGTGTCCTCGCTCTGTAGATACCGCTTGGACAGACGGTGTCTGAAGTTGACAGCCACGGCTGCTGACAGGAGAAGGGAAGCACGGCTGTGGTTCTCATGCTGGGGAAGCCTGGGGGTGTCTGTGGGGTGCTGGGGTGTGGGGAACCTGGGAGGAGAAGTCAGCGCGGGGCAAGGTGGCCATCGCGAGGCGGATGGGGTGGCCGTGCTGAGGCGAGGCAGGAGGCGCATGCAGGTATGGGTTCATGGAGGTAACCATGGTTGGGATGGTTCACGGGGAGAACATCAGTGCTGGTCACAGGCTTAGGACACGCAACGCGTGACCCTACCTGCTGCTCTAACAACCATCGCTCTTTCTCTCTTTCAAGATCCCCACCTCCTCCGGACCATGACCCCCGAAAACATGTGCCACATGACTCCCCCTTCTCGCCTGGAACATCCTCCGCCGCCGCCGCCTCCTCCACCTCCCCACCTTCAGGGTCCCCCCCCGCCGCCGCCGCCGCCCCCTCACCCGCACCAGCAGCAGCACAACCCTCACTACCCCGGCCTGCAGCGGGACATGTTCATGAAGGCTGAGCCCCTCATGCCACCCTACGGCATCGGGCAGGGCATGGCGCCTGCCGACCTCCACCATGCCCAGCAGTCGCAGATGCTGCACCAGCTACTCCAGCAACACGGAGCAGAGTAAGGCCTCGGGGCGCTGGGGCTGCGCAGCGTTATTTGGGGAAGCGGGGAAGGGGGGAGGAGGGAGTGGGAGGTCGGAGGCTTGCAGAACGCGAGAACAACGTGATTGGGTTTAACTGCGAGTTATGGAGTGTGACTTGGTTGTGTGGGAGCGAGCTGGGGAGGCATCGAGGTGGAGATGTGGAGGTAGTCTGGAGTAGGACCACAAAGATGCTGCGAGGGCTGGAGCCCCTCTGCCGGGAGGACAGGCTGAGAGAGTTGGGGGGGTTCAGCCTGGAGAAGAGAAGGCTCCAGGGAGACCTCAAAGCCCCTTCCAGTGCCTAAAGGGGCTCCAGGAGAGCTGGGGAGGGACTCTGGATCAGGGAGGGGAGCCATGGGACAAGGGGGAATGGCTTCAAACTGGAAGAGGGGAGATTGAGATGAGATGTTAGGAGGAAATCCTTGCCTGTGAGGGTGGTGAGATGCTGGCACAGGTTGCCCCGAGAAGCTGTGGCTGCCCCATCCCTGGAGGTGTTCAAGGCCAGGTTGGACGGGGCTTGGAGCAACCTGATCTAGTTGAAAATGCCCATGCCCATGGCAGGGGGGTGGCACTTGATGATCTTCAAGGTCCCTTCCGACCTAAACCATTGTATGAGGTGACCCAAAGTGTGGCGCGGGGGTTTGCAGCGCACGGCTCGGAGTTGGGCGGTGGGGCCAGACAAGAGGAAAGCAAAGACGTGGCTCAGTGTGCGGATGGCACAGAGCGTGGCGGTCACGGGGTGGGTGGGAGAAGGTGGTTGATAGTCCTGAAAGAGCCCGTGGCTCCCTGTGTCGAAGGTTTAGGTTTTCCTGTGGGATCCCAGCTTTTTCCTGGTCACGGGCTGTGGGGCTGTTCCCTCCCCACCTCTCGCTTTTCCCGCTGAGCCTTTCCTTGCCCCCGCGGGTCTCTGCAGCCTCCCGGTGCACCCTGCCAAGAAGCGGAAACACTCCGAGTCCCCCCCCAACACCCTCAACGCACAGATGCTCAACGGGCTGATAAAGCAGGAGCCGGGTATGGGGTCCGTGCCGCTCAACCCTGACAGAGTCCAAACTCCTCCCTGGCACCAACCGGGACCGCTCTCACCAGGTATGTGGGGTTTTTCCCCTCTCCTCCCCAGTCCCTTTCCTCTTAATACCCCCAGTATGCAAACCCTTGCTGCCAGCACGGGCACACCGCTTGGGAGGAGGGCACGCGGCCACCGTAGGGTGGCCAACCCCCGGGGTTCACCCCAACTGGGCTCCCAGGAGGAGAGCAGGGCGCTGAGCTCGTCCTGGCCCATATCTCGCGCCCGTGGCGGTGTCCCGGCAGTCGGGAGACAAGGTTCAGGTTGGCCGCGCAACGCCGGTCGCTTCCTCCTGCTCTCACCCAGCGGGATGTTCTGTGGGAGTGATTGAACTCAGTGTTTTGTCCTCACCACAGGCCTGATTCAAGATAACGACAGCTTGAATGGCTCCTACTTGGATCCCAACTACCAGTCGATAAAGTGGCAGCCGCACCAGCAGAACAAGTGGGCGACTCTCTACGACGCCAACTACAAAGAACTGTGAGTGATTCGTCCGCCTTCGGAGGAAGTCGGGTTCACCTCTCATGTATCGGTGGTGAGGGACTGGGGTCGAGGGAATCGTCCGCCCAACGTGGGACGGGGATCTTCCTGGGCTTCCCCTTGTCCTCTCCCATCGCCGGCTGATCTCTGCTCGCGTGTGCGGTGGTGGAGATACGCTCCACTGTGCCTTTGCCATTGGGAAAGTTACTTTTCCGTGGGGCTGACAGAGGATTACGAAATGGGGCTGGCTCTGGAGGAGCCAGAAGAAGGCAGTTGGGTAGCTTTGGTGGTGGCAGTTGGGCAGCTTTGGTGGTGGCAGTTCATCAGCTTTGGTGGTGGCAGTCAAGCAGCGCCTTAGACCTTCGTCTGCCACAGAGGGTTGGATTGGCAAATCCAGCCGTGCCCCGAGCGGGGTTTGGACCAGCAGCGCCCCGTTCCTCCTTCCTGGGCTTACAGAGGACCTGGGTTTTAAAATAAGTCTTAGGATTTCCTAGACAACGCATAGCACGGATGGCTGGAGGTAATCTGGAGCCACTTGAGCGCGGCTCGAGAGCAGCGTAGAGAGGAGCCGGAGGCGGCGGAGTGGGAGCGGTTGATGGGCAGAGGAGGGAAGGAGGAGACAAAGAAAAGAGAGGGGAAGGGGTTGAGGAGAGCCAGGAGGGGCAGCGAGGCAGCGGAGGGGTTGGGGTGGCCGAGGCGGGGGGGAGCAGGGGGCGGCGTGGGGCTGGGAGCTGGAAGGAGAAGGTGGGGCAGAGGAGGAGGGTGGAGGCGGCGGGGTGGACGAGCTGCGTAGGGAAAGAGGAGCGCTCAGGAGGAAACCGCTCTGGATCCTCCCTGCATTCCTCGGAGGTGACAGAGAGCTGGCAAGCGGCGGGGCTGGCTTCCAGGAACCGCTCGCCGAGCAAACGAACCCCCCCACCACCACCACCCCGTTTCCCCTCCTCCTCTCCCTGCGCCGCCGGGGGCTGGTAGGGGTCTTCTCGCTGGGGACACGGAGGAGGGGGTGCTCTGTTGTCCGCCATCCCAAATAACCCAAGACGATTGTCACACCTTGCGCGGACGGTGCTCGGGACGGGGAGCCGAGGACCCCAGGCACCAGTCGTGGGGGATCTGGGACGTGCGAGCCCCAGTCCTCCCGCGCGCAGATCTCCTGCTCAGCCCAGCCGTAGTCCTTGCGTCGCCTTTAACGCGGACCTGGTGGTGACTGGGGCACGCTATGGGTTGTTCCCCTGCAGAGAGGTTGTTGGAGTTGGTTACTTCTTTGGTGACGTGCTGTCACTCGCAAAGAGGGTGTTTGGGGCTGTTTCCCCAACCACGGCGGGAGAGGGGTAATTTGGGGAGGTGGTTCCCTCAGTTTTACTGACCTGTTTCCATAAAGGAAGCATCTCCCACCTTCAGGTGGAGTAGCAACTTCTTCTGGGACTTGTGAGCAGCTCCGAAGCCCAGTCCTGCAGACCCGTCCCTGCTCTCCACCATCGGTTTGCTTTTCTGTAGGTTGGGGGACGGGGGAAGCCGACCATCTCTTGCTCAGCGCACACATGTCCCCAGTTCCTGCTGTCCCGCACAGGGCAGTATTCGCGTCAGCTCCCACCTCCTCCGACCGCTGTCTGGACACGTCGTCTCTATCGTTTGGTTTTCAACCAGGACCTGGGCGTCACTGGGCAGGTGTGATGCTGCCATTTGCCCACCTGCCAAAGCCACCTTAGGCTTTGGCTGCACTTCTTGCTTCTCCCAGACTCTGTTTTTGTGCCAGTGCTGCCTCCAGCTGTGACCCTCAGTGTCTTTGCCCCATGACATAGAATCACAAAGTCATAGAATGGTTTAGGTTGGAAGGGACCTTGAAGATCATCCAGTTCCACCCCCTTGCCACAGACAGGGACACCTCCCACCAGCCCAGGTTGCTCCAAGCCCCGTCCAACCTGGCCTTGAACACCTCCAGGGATGGGGCAGCCACAGCTTCTCGGGGCAACCTGCGCCAGGGGCTCACCACCCTCACAGGCAACAATTTCTTCCTGATATCTCATCTAAATCTCTCCTCTTCCACTTTGAAGCCATTCCCCCTCATCCTATCACTCCATGCCCCAGTAAAAAGTACCTCCCCAGCTCTCCTGTAGGTCCCCTTTAGGTACTGGAAGGAGATAAGGGAAAGGTAGCACAGACAGAGCCACTGGAAGGTTTTCAGAGGTTTCTCTAAAAAAGGGGAATTACATCCTCAGAGCATTTATTTCTGACACACTAATAAGGAAGCCTCAACCACTGCAGGAGGTTGCCCAGAGGGCTTGTGAAGTCTCCATCCTCGGATGTCTTCAAGACCCAACTGGATTAAGTCCTGAGCGACCTGGTTTGACCTCAGAGCTGACCCTACGTGGAGGAGNATCCCCTCCCTCGCCCTGCTGGCCACGTTTCTTTTGATGCAGCCCATGGTGCCGGTGGCTTTCTGGGCTGCGATCGCACATTGGTGGCACACGTTGAGCTTCAAAGGGCTTCTGAGAAGCGGAGGTGCCAGGAGAAACAGATTCCCCCCTTTTCTAAGTGGGGCAGCGCTCGGTCACAGCCTGTCAGTCCCTGGAACGACCTCTCCTCCACCATCGATCTCCGCAGAGCTTTCCCTCGGTGGCAGAAGCGCAACCGACACCGCCGGCAGCCAGCAGGGTCCAGAGGGCTCTGCGCGTCGCCGCAGCGGACCTTCCGCACGGCCTCTCGCTTTTCTTTTCCACACAATGAGGTCCCCCCCTCTCCCCACCTCCACCGGCCTTTCCCTTCCCTCCCGCTGTTTACCCGCGCTGGGTAAACGGTCCCGCGTCCGAAACACGTCACGGCTCTTTCAGCTCCTCACGGACCCTTCGCAGGTGTTACAGTCCCTCTTCCCGAGATTCGCCCCTACAAACTACGCAATATTTTCTGTCGGGGGCACAGAGACGTTACCGGAGCGCCGCACGCCGCAGCTTTTAACTTCTCCTGTTCTTCGTGATGGGCGCTTGGGATCGCTTGCCTAATACCTGCTTGTAGGATTTAGGGCGAAAGGCAGGGAGAACCTACTTCTGTGGCATTTAGGTCATCAGCCCCTTGTGTAAGGGATGAATTCCTTTTGGCTGACTTCATGTAGATTTTAGGAAGCCACGTGCGGTTTGTTGTGGCGCTGGATTTGGCCAGAATTAAGGGTTAAGGTCGAGGGTTGAGCGAGTAGTTTTTAGGTACGCACTGCCTCAGTGGCCTGTCCCTCCTTCGCGGTGGGTTTGGGGCCGGGTAGCTCTGGGAGAAGCCTGTGCAAGCTGAACCTACATCTCTTTCTAAACGGAAGATCGCTTCGTGCTCCTGGTACGGCGCTGCCCCAGGATACGTGGTGAAACCATGAGAAACTATGAGGAACACCGCAGGATCGATCTTCCCTTCCTTCTTCTATAATGGCTTTTTTTAGGTTGACTAACCCAAGTTTGAGCAGGTGGGAGTCTCCTCCTTCCTCTCTGCCTTTTGGGTGCACTCAGCCAACGAGAAGGATCTGTGTCCCTTAGAGAGCCGCGAGTATTTCATAGAATCATAGAATGGTTTAGGTTGGAAAGGACCTTGAAGATCATCGAGTTCCAACCCCCCTGCCATAGGCAGGGACACCTCCCACCACACCAGGCTGCCCAAGGCCACGTCCAGCCTGGCCTTGAACACCTCCAGGGATGGGGCCTCAACAACCTCTCTGGGCAACCTGTGCCAGTGCCTCACCACCCTCACAGTGAAAAACTTCTTCCTAATGTTCAATCTAAACCTGCCCTCTTCCAGTTTGAAGCCATTTCCACCATTTAGTTTCCTCTGAGATGATAAACCAAGGACCGGCCATTCCCGGTCTGGTTTCTGCTGGAAGTTGTCCTCCAGTTTGTATGTGCTCTTAAAGTTTCCTGCCCCGACAGGGAACATAGGGTGGTTTCCCCCTCCACCCTGTGATCCAGGTGCCCTCAGCCTATTCACAGCCTCAGGAATTTGAATCATCTGCATCACCTGATTTTTTTCCTACTCTCCTTCTTAAGAAAAGGGACCCGAGAGCAGGTTAAGGAGGGAGACCAAGCTTTTGGGATGCTGTGAGCCTGTAGGAAGCCGTTCAGGTTCATACCCCAGAAGAGTGTTTCTCACTAGTTGAGAGCTCGTCGGTGTTTTAACGGCGATTGCTGCACACGGAGCAGCTCTGTGCCCTGGCGTGGGAAGAAGATTGACTTCTCCAAAGCCATCCCTGCAGGTCCACCCTGCTCGCAGCCTCTGGGGAAGGGGATTTTTCACCCTTTGGGGTGCTTCCTCCTGTTCTGCCGCAGAGAAAGCCATTCTGGTGGTTACTGCTGCATGGGAGAGGTCCAGCTCTGCTGCCGCATCTGGGCAGGAGGACACCTTCCGTTGGGTTAGGGGAATAATGGCTCGGTCAGTACTTCATTTAATCTGGTTTTCATAGAATCGCAGAATGGTTAAGAGTTGGAAGGGACCTTAAAGACCATCTAGTTCCACTCCCCTGCCATGGGCAGGGACATCTCCCACTAGACCAGGTTGCTCCAAGCCCCGTCCAACCTGGTCTTGAGCGCTTTTTGAACCGATCCAGAATAGTTTATGGTCGTGCCTGTGGATTTATGTGTAACATTCCATGCTAAGTATAATCTTACAGGGCAAAAAACTACAATTAAATGATATTCCATGCTCCTCCTCTTGCCCACACAAAATTGGGTCCCTTAGTGGTCTCTCTCTGCCAAGAGCAGGGCTCAAATGTCTCAAAGTCCGTCCTGTTTGGAGGTTGATCAGCTGAGAAGGAGAAGATTTTTCCAGATTTGAGGTATAGATGATGTGGTCTTTCTGCTGCGAATGAACATCTTGCAGGGAGATGCTGAAACACAGCAGGATCTGGGAGTTTGGGATCTAGGAATCTGTGTCAACCAACGGTCCCACCTTGTCTCCCTGCACTGCTTGTGAGGGGGAACTCGAACTGCCGGGCTCTTGCCAGACTTGGGACAGGGTTTTGCGCGTATTTTCCCTGTGCCCATCAGCTCCCTGATCTGCTCAGCAAAGGACGAGGGCTTCTCAGAACAAACCATGAAGCGACGCCTCCTGAGAACAGGTCGAAGCTAGGTGGTCCCAAACTCTTAGAATCGTAGAATCGTCGAGGTTGGAAGGGACCTTGAAGGTCATCGAGCCCAACCATCAACGGAATACTGCCAAAAACACCCTAAATCGTGTCTTTGGCTAAGGATGAGCGAAGGGTGCGTGTTGAGGGCAGCTCACAGCGTCCTCCTTGCCATAAGGCACCTGTTGCGGGAGGAATACGCGAGGAGCTGAAGCCGGCGGTGTAGCTGATCAGATTCACCACCAGCACCTACAAATCTACTGGCAGCCACTTGCCTTCCCCCTTCCACCGCTTTGTCCGTCCACGTACGTGGGTGCCACTCCGGCTTTTCTTGCCGGTTTCTTGCGGAGAGGCTTCCTGAAGAGCTAAACGCAGTCTCGTTAGCGCCGGCGGATGGTAAAGCTTAAGGAGACCTTCTCTTCCACCAGTTCCCGCTGGAGCTGCTCTCGGTGAAGGTTCCAGTAACCAACGCGGAAAGTTTTTTGTTCCTCAGAAGTTTCCTGACTGTGGTTTAGTGATGGTCAATAGCCCCGTGAGAACTTCTTCCACCTTCTAGCCGCACCGGTCAAGCCCATTTAACACCTCTCTCCTCTTACGCCGTGAGCGTAGGTGTCACGTCAGAGCGTATTCGTATCTCGTGCCTGTGAATAAGTGGAAAATTAATAATTAATGGCTCCTTCTCAGCCACTGCTGTGGCTCGATGAGATGGGGACAGCACAGTGAGGTGGGGATGTGAACTCATTCTGCGGTTCCCAAGTAGCTTTACTGCCTTCTAAGAGACCCGTGCGGTGAATTTGGTTGTGTGAGTGGCAACAGGTTGCCCATCCCCGCGCAGGTTGGCGCAGCCCTGCAGCCGCCGGCAGAAGCGCAAAGGGACGTTGGGCTCGTGTGTGCTTCACGGGTTTCGTTTCAACGCGGACTTCCTAGAAGTAGGCCGGATTGAGGAAACGGAGGAAAGGAAGGGAGGGACAATTGCTGCGCGGATTCGCGTGGAGGTGCCCTGGAGATGTGTGTCTTGGCTTGCTGGGCAGGTGTCTCAGGCTTTGCCGCTGAGCGCTGAGGAATCTTGAGTGAGACCGAAGTCTCTGGATTAGTTTTATTGACAGCATGTTTCTTCTCGGCCTTTTTTGCACTGGTTTTGCGCGGTTTCGGACTCGCTGAACCTTCCAAAGGGTTAGCTGGTTTCCAGCAGCGGTGCCGAAGAGGCCTGGAACCGGGCGGTTGGCTAATTTCCTCCTGGGAGCAGGAGTCATTCATCTCCCTGACAGCGCGCTGTGATAAACGCCGGCGGGTTCCCTCCTCCCGCTCCCCCTTTGTTTACAGCTGGAGGTACGGCAGCTGGCGAAGGGTAGCGCAACGCTCAACAGAAACCTCTCCACGCTCAGCCCGGAGCCTCTCTGCCCTGACCCTGGGAACCCGGCTGGTGCCAGTCTCTTCCCATCAAACAAACTGGTGCTCTCCATGCGTTCTCTTCCGGAGCTCCGGGCTGCAGGCTAAATTCGTGCTTTCAGGCTTGCACTCCTTGGTTGGAAGAGATGTCCTCGTAAACAGCACCAAACCTGGCCTGCCTGCAGATCCTGGATCTCACCAAGGGGACGGAGGTGGTGTGATGTGGTCCAGTCCTGCTGGATGGATTTGAGGTTAGGTGACACTGTGTTGGCCCTGTTGGCCAACTTGGCTCATCCCATGGTGATGGATCACTGAGGTCTCACTCTCTCCTGTATCTCAGGCAGCTGAATCATAGAATGGTTTGGGTTGGAAGGGATCTTAAAGATCATCTAGTTCCCACCCCCCTGCCACGGGCAGGGACATCTCCCACTAGACCAGGTTGCTCAAAGTCCCGTCCAACCTGGCCTTGAGGGACCTGGCCTGAAGGGACCACCAATGGTGCTCAGCCGTGGCTGTGCTGGTGGGGGGTGTTAGTCTGGGATGGCAGCGTGGTGCTGCTCAACCATAGGTTCCTCCATCCTGGTGTTTGAATCCTGGAAGAGAAACAAAGCAGGGACCGCATGGCATTAGCGAGCGGTCCTTCAATTAAGGGGCCTCCAGACACTATGTCTTAGGAGTGGATGAGAAATTGGGGAACCTGGAAGGAAAGAGGGGAGAAATGGGGGAGATTTTTTCTTCTGGAGAGGTGTGCGAGCATCCCACTGACAGTCCTGCTCTCGGCCGCGGATCCCAATACGGTCCCCTTCTCATCAGAGACGCGGTTGTCCTCGCGGAGGGCGAGGGTGCTCCCTGCCCCTCTCGCTGTGGATGCCAGAGGTGGCTGTGGGGAGGTTGTGACCTCTCACCCTCGCTCGGATTGGGAGAAACCTCCTCTCCTCTCCTCCTGCCCTCCGAAGTTCTGCCTTAATCTGCTTTTGGCAGCTGGGGGCATTTTGGCTAAAATAATCCGTTTGACCCCAGACCTTTTCTTCCTGACGCTTCGTCCTCTGACCCCTGGGAAAACCCAGCGTGGCTTTGGTTGCCCCCGGGGCCGTTGACTTGTCAGCGGTTGGTGTCATCCCTAACCTCGGGAACCGCCTCTGCCTGGGGGTCTCCTGCCTTTCCTTCTCCTACCGCCCCGTTCCCGGCAGCCCCCCATCCAGAGGGCACATCCAAGGAGGGGGCACGCTGCCGGCACGCTGCCCCAGGACGGGCTCCGGGGCAGGGCGGTGGTGGCTCTGAGGTCCCTGTGGGTTAAGATGAAGGAGAAGATGGGTTTTATATCCCTGGAGTCCTTACGGTGCCTCGGGCGGTGATGGCCCCCCCACCCTGTGGCGGTAGGGGAGTGGATTTGCTGCTTCCCGGTGGGATTTACGACGCGGGAGTCTGAAAGTGGCGGAATAGGAGATCCAGGGGATACCCAGCCCCGCGCACTGGGGCAAGCTGGGCTGAAGGCAGGGGGCTGGGGAGATCCGTGGTCTCTCTGATCCCTGGAAAACAGCTTCTTCCAATCTACCCCAGCGCAGACATCCCACCTTGGGGGACGCGCCGGCCGCGGCCGTCGGGAAAACTCAGAGCAAAGGTATCTCTGAGAAGGGGACTCTGGAGGGGACCGGGCACCTCTAGAAGACAGAGGAAGGGCAGCCCGAGTGTCTCCCCTCTCTCAACGCGTGCGTTTAGCAGCCGTCGGTCTGAGTGACACGAACCAGAGCGTGTTTTGGAAGCATCGGTGGTTTGGGAGTTCCATCAGTCCCTCCCCCTCCTCTGCTTTCTTTCTTAAAACCAGTGGGGTGAGCGGCAGATGCTGGGGGTGGAGGGAGGCAGATCTGCAGGCGGAGGTGGGTCTGGGTCAGGAAAGGCTCCGGCACCCCTGGGATGAGCGTGGTGGGTGCTGGGACCAGCCCAAACCGCGGCATCCCATCAAGAAGAGCCAGACGGAGGAGCGGGGAGGGGAGGCTGGGAGGAGGGCGAGAGCGGAGGGGAATTCCTCTCGTGCTTCTGGGCGAAGGGAGCGCTCTGCTCCCACCGTCTGGTTTGTGTTCGGGGCACGGCGCGTCAGCCCCGGGTCCCTCGGGTGCAAGAAGTGAGTATTTACTCGTGGCCGTCCCGATTATTCCGGGCTGCCTGGAAATTCCCCGTGGGTTTCGCCCACGTTTAACCCCTCAAGCGTGTGCGTGGGGAGAAGGGCTTTATTCCCAGAAGAAAGGAGGTGACCAGCCCGGGGACACCAGGGGAGCGAGAGTGACCTTTCCCCATCTCCTGCTTCCCAAAGCCTGCTGATGTCTGCCTGGTCCGTCCCTGTCGGTCTGTCCACCTCCCCTCCCATTGCTCTGGGCAGTGGCCGGCTGTCCGTCTGTCTGTCTGTCTGTCTGAAGAACTGGAGGTGGAACTCAGAAGTGGTTTGCTTTTGTGGAAGAGCGCGCCGCGATTGTGAAGCGTGATGTCAAAGCCTAGGCTGAGCTCCCCTCGACCTCCACCGTAGTTCTTCAATTAAAAAGCAATGGGATTTGAGGGGGGGGTTGATGGGGCGGTGGGACGAGAGGCATCTCCTTCCTCCTCCCCACAACCCCGCGGAGGGCACGCAGCGTCCCGGGGGCCCACCAGCCCAGCTCTGGGGTTTTTGGATGGTGGGAGAAAGGGGACTGGCTGCAAAGGCCATATATTTCCCTTGTTCCTATGGTAACCGGCCCATTAAAGAGATGTAGATTAAACCTCCACAGCTGGTGTGTGTTCATCAGGCAGCCAGGGCCTCTTCCTCCTCCCTCTCCTCCGCCTCCTCCTCCTCCTCCTCCTCCTCCTCCTCCTCCTCCTCCTCCTCCTCCTCCTCCTCCTCCTCCTCCTCCTCCTCCTCCTCCTCCTCCTCCTCCTCCTCCTCCTCCTCCTCCTCCTCCTCCTCCTCCTCCTCCTCCTCCTCCTCCTCCTCCTCCTCCTCCTCCTCCTCCTCCTCCTCCTCCTCCTCCTCCTCCTCCTCCTCCTCCTCCTCCTCCTCCTCCTCCTCCTCCTCCTCCTCCTCCTCCTCCTCCTCCTCCTCCTCCTCCTCCTCCTCCTCCTCCTTCTCCTCCTCCTCCTTCTCCTGGAAGCTTTTCGCAGGAGCCGGAGCAGGTGGTAGTGATTTTGGGAGGAATCCAGCGGGCAGGCGGTACCGCCTGGAAGCAGGACCAGCGCAGGTGACGTCAGGAATGCGACGGGTGAAGCCAACGGAGGTGGGGGACCCCCTCGTGGTCCCCTGCTCCGAGGTCAGCCCGAGCTGCTTCTCCCAGGCAGCAGCATTGGGGCAGACTGTGGAGCTCGGTACCTCCAGTGCGTGTTGGGCCAGGGCTAAGCTGCCGCACTTTTTAGGAGCAACGCTCAGAAATGAGATGCTACTCTGTCGTGGGCTCATCTTTTTATATGTTTATAGGATTAATACTATAGCGTAGCATCTAGAGGGGTGGTTGCCCCACCATCCTCGTCAAAACCCCATCATAGGAACCGTGTTCCTTCCCACTTGAAGACCCACCTAAAGCAAAGCTTGCAGCTTCAAGGAGATGGGGACCTTCTCCGAGCTCTCATCCCGGCGCGGCAGGATGGGTTGCTGCGTGGCAAGGTGTTGGGTTCAGCCAGTCAGCCCTGGGGGCACCCAAGAGTGGCACCAGTGCAGGGCGGGAGGGACAGCACCAGAAGCTGTCTCTCTTGCCCCAACGCGACCCTCCTTCCCCTCCCATGTGCCTGTTGTGCCTCGGGATTATTTTGTGGCCGTACGTGTGGGTAGAGGTGGCCTTCACAGTCCATGGGGAGGTGGGACTGTTCATGACATAGTCAGTGTTTGTGCATGGTGGGATAAGAAGATGAGCTGTCTGGTGAGGTGTCCACCGGTGGGGTGCTTCGTGTGCATCCACACCCCAGGATGTGGCCGTATACCGTGTCGTACGGACCCCTTGTTGCCTCTGCTCCTGGGTGTTGCAGCTCATGGTCCTGGTTTGAGCGACACAGGACTGATTTCTCTTCTAAAGCCTGGGAAAACTGCGCTTTTAGAAGACTTGAGTGTCAGAATCGGTGAAAATATTCACTTCACAGCCAGCTGTGGTGTGCGGGTTTCAAGGTCTCGGTGTTTTCGAGCTCACCAGGTGCGGGGATGAGGAGGAGAGACCCGGGCGCTTGACCCAAGCTGCCAACAGGGTTATTTCATACCATGAGCGTCACATTCCATATAAATTAGAAAGTTTTCTGAGGAGTTCTCTCTCTCCCGTGATGGCTCCATCCTGAGAACTCCTTGCCCCGGTGCCGGAGCCCTGAGCCCTTCCCTTCCTCCCGAAGCCGCAGCACTCACAGGGTCCCACATGGGCTGTCCCCTGTGGGGAGTGCACCGCTTCTATGGATAGAGTGGGCTGAGGATAATCCATGTGTATTTATATTGGTATCGGGATCAATATTGCTTCTTTAGTGTTATTAATGTTAATTATTTAATCTTATTCTATTAAATCTGTTTATATTTCAACCCTCGGGTTTCCTTGGTTTTTCCCCGATTCCGTGGGGTGTGGAGGGCTCATTGGGTGAGAGAATAATTGTCTGAAGGCCAATAAATCATTGTGGGTTCCTCAACCCATCGCACTCATCCTTCCCCCCCACCAACGAGAGCCCCTCGGGGTGCGCGTGGTCTAACTCCTGCCGCCTTTTCCACAGCCCGATGCTCACCTACCGCGTCGACGCCGACAAAGGGTTCAACTTCTCGGTGGGTGACGACGCCTTCGTGTGCCAGAAGAAGAATCACTTCCAGGTCACGGTCTACATCGGCATGCTTGGAGATCCCAAGTATGTGAAGACCCCCGAGGGCCTGAAACCCTTAGAGTGCTTCTACCTGAAGCTGCACGGAGTGAAGGCAAGCGGGAGCTACAGGCCGGTGGTGAATCCAGCAGGGAGAAGGGTTGGGCAGATGGTTGGGATCAGGCAACACCACCTCTTCATGTGCTACGTTGTAGGGAGAGTGCTGAAGGCCAGGACAAGGCAGATCTTGAAATATTAGTCCTAAGATGGACTGCCTGGGTGTCTTCAGGGCTGCCCCTCACTCACTTTTGGCTTCAGAGGTATATAGGGACTTTGGGGAGATCTTTGCACCTTCAGCCGCCCCCCTTCCAATGGAAACACCTGTGCTTGGCCAATGACCACACTCAGGTTGGGTGTTGCAAGTCAGTAGTGCGGAGTGGAGGGCTGGGCAGAGAGCTGGCCTGTGCTGGGGAGAAGGAGGTGGGAAGGGGAAGGTCTCAGCTTCCCGCTCTTCGTCACGTGCCCAAATCTCTTCTCTCCAGCTGGAGGCCTTGAACCAGTCGATCAATATAGAGCAGTCGCAGTCCGACCGCAGCAAACGGCCTTTCAACCCTGTCACGTGAGTATGGCCTGGGGTATAGAAGAGAGTCATAGAATAGAATCAGAGAATCAGTTTGGTTGGAAGGGACCTTCAAGATCATCAAGTCCAACCATCAACCTAACACTGCCAAGTTACCACTAAACCACGTCCCTCAGCACCACATCTACCCATCTTTTAAATACCTCCAGGGATGGTGGTTCCATCACTTCCCTGGACAGCCCGTTCCAGTGCTTGACAACCCTTTTGGTGAAGGAGCTTTCCCTAATACCCAATCTAAACCTCCCCTGGCATAACNTTTCAACCCTGTCACGTGAGTATGGCCTGGGGTATAGAAGAGAGTCATAGAATAGAATCAGAGAATCAGTTTGGTTGGAAGGGACCTTCAAGATCATCAAGTCCAACCATCAACCTAACACTGCCAAGTTACCACTAAACCACGTCCCTCAGCACCACATCTACCCATCTTTTAAATACCTCCAGGGATGGTGGTTCCATCACTTCCCTGGACAGCCCGTTCCAGTGCTTGACAACCCTTTTGGTGAAGGAGCTTTCCCTAATACCCAATCTAAACCTCCCCTGGCATAACTTGAGGCCGTTTCCTCTTGTCCTATCACTTGTTACTTGAGAGAAGAGACCGACCTGCCCCTCTCTACAACCTCCTTTCAGGTAGAGAGCGAGAAGGTCTCCTCTCAGCCTCCATTTCTCCAGGATGAACAACCCCAATTCCCTCAGCTGCTCCTCAAAGACGTGCTCTAGTGGGAAATGCTACTGGGGAATAAGCAATAGCAGGAGAAGACAGGGAAAGGGGCTGAGTCGGAGGTCTTGGGATAGTACCGCGGGTGTCCCACTCTCCAGTTTTCTCCAGTTTCCCACAGCAAAGTTCTCCTCTCTTCACGTTGCCCACTCTGCCCTGTGCTCAGTTCATAGACCTGCCTCGGTGGAGCAGGCCAGGAGATGGCTGTTCCCCAGAGAACCTCCTCTCCAGCGGTGTCCTCACTCGCTCCTCTCTTTACCCTTCCCCAGGGTCAACCTGCCTCCGGAGCAGGTCACCAAGGTCACCGTGGGGCGGCTGCACTTCAGCGAGACCACAGCCAACAACATGCGGAAGAAAGGCAAACCCAACCCAGACCAGAGGTGAGGAGCACAGGCGCCTTCTCCAAGTCGTGCTGAGCACTCAAGGCCTGTGGGTGTGCCAGTCCCCGGGTTGGGTGGTGGGGTTGGAGGGAGGGGGACATGGGGGACAAGTCCTGAACTGGCTGTTCTTGTCCTTGTGGAGGAAAGGAGGTGTCTGCTGTGGCCACAAGAAGGTTCTCCCCAACTCTGTGAGGGGTTGGGGACAGTGCCTGTGCCCCACAGCACAAGGAGAGGGGACGTGCCAAGCCCACCGTGACAGCTTTGGTGCCTTGGCGGACTGGGCAGTTCCCAGGGCAGGATGGCACCCTGACCTCTCTCCGCTCTCGGCAGGTATTTCATGCTCGTGGTGGCTTTGCAGGCGCACGCGCAGAACCAGAACTACACGCTGGCAGCCCACATCTCTGAGCGCATCATCGTCCGAGTAAGTCCTTCTCTCCTCCCTCAACCCCCTCTAGGTCCCCCGTGGTCCTTTGCTGGACCTCTCTCTCTCTCTACGTCTCTCTACGTCTCTCTACATCTCTCTACATCTCTCTACATCTCTCTACATCTCTCTACATCTCTCTACATCTCAGAGCACCTCTGCCCAGCAGCACCGCAGCGTTCCTCACCCTGGTTTCGCTCCTGCTGCTTCTCAGTCCCCCCCTTTCCCGTCTCTCCTCAGGCCTCCAACCCTGGCCAGTTTGAGAGCGACAGCGACGTGCTCTGGCAGCGGGCGCAGCTCCCCGATACTGTTTTTCACCACGGCCGGGTTGGCATCAACACCGACCGCCCCGATGAAGCCCTCGTGGTCCACGGCAATGTGAAGGTCATGGGTTCGCTGATGCACCCTTCGGACGTCCGAGTGAAGGAGGACATCCAGGAGGTAAGAGCCGGGCAGAGCAGGCTAGCTTTGGGGTGATCGGGGGTCTGAAGAGGCGCCGCAGAAGGTGTGAGTGTCCTTGTGAGGCTGTTTGAGCCGCTGATTTTGACATGGTCCTTACGGACAACCTGAGCTCCTATTGACCAGGTGGGAAGTGCCTTAGAAGTCTGTCCCGGTCTGTCCCACACACGGCCTGTCCACCGTGTCTTAGGGAATAGTGACTCCTCCACCGTTAGCCAGAACTAGGGACCGTGGAGTTACGAACCTGGAAAGGGGCGAGTGTGTCACACAGCCCACTGGGACTTGCCAGAACCTGGGTGGGAAGCCCAGCTCTGCTCTGAAGTCCTCTCAGCTGGATGTGCCCGTCCAGAAGAGCTGGGTACCATCACGTCTCATATCTGTGAGGACTGCCCCGTGCCTGGTTGTGTGATGGGACTCGGTCTCCTCCTGGCTTCACTGCCTGAGGAACGTGTCCCATGACCAGAACTGGAGATCAACCCCACAGTGACCAGAACTGGAGATCAACCCCAGTGCAAAATGCTGTTTGTCCTCGTGCTGGTCTGAGCGGGGCTCGGGGCTGTCTGGTGAAGTGCTGTCTCACAAAGATATTACCGTGAGCCATAGTGGGTTTTGCTGCTTGGAGTCGGGGTCATGGGAACTTGAGAAGTTCCAGTTCAAGAAGGACAGGGAACTGCTGGAGAGGGTCCAGCAAAGGGCTACAAAGATGATGAGGGGACTGGAGCATCTCTCTGATGAGGAAAGGCTGAGGGACGTGGGGCTTTTTAGTCTGGAGGAGAGAAGACTGAGGGGGGATCTTATCAATACTTAGAAATACTTAAAGGGAGGGTGCCAGGGGGATGGGAACAGTCTTCTTCCAGTGGTGCCCAGTGACAGGACAAGAGGGAACGGGCACAAACTTGACCATAGGAAGTTCCATCTCAACATGAGGAGGAACTTTTTGGCTTTGAGGGTGGCGGAGCACTGGCACAGGCTGCCCAGAGAAGTGGGGGAGTCTCCCACTCTGGGGCCATTCCAAACCCGCCTGGACGCCGTCCTGTGCCACTGCTGGAGGTGCCCCTGCTCTGGCAGGGGGTGGCACTGGATGATCTCCAGACATCCTTTCCAACCCTGACCAGTCTGGGAATCTGTAAAGAAGCAACACCTCGCTTAGGAGTTACATGTCTCTGTTTTGTCCCAGGTGGACACCACAGAGCAGCTGAAGAGGATCTCCCGGATGCGGCTGGTACACTACAACTACAAGCCCGAGTTCGCGGCCACGGTGGGCATTGACAACGCCTCTGAGACAGGTATGGGCCCCACGCCACACCACCGTTGACCCGCTCGCGTCCGCCGCGCTGGACCTCGCCTTCTGCCACCTCCAGCGGCGTTTTGTTCGCGGTGCCGAGCGGCACTGCCCTGGCGGCTGTACCCAGCTCTGCCCCGGGGCGTGGGGAAGGAGAGAGGGGGCTTCTCGCCACCTGAAGTTTAGGCAACTAATGAAATTCCTTCTTCAGTGAGCGGGAGAGAAGATGGCGCTCCCCACAGGTGACTTAGAGGGCTTCTGCAATAAGGCTTCTCCAAGTACCCACCTCTCTCCAGGGTACAGGAGGGTGATGCAAAGACCCTTGTCCACGCAATTTGGGAACCAGCCTTGTCTGAACAGCCTCGGCTCTTCCGTTCCTGAGCCTGTATGGGCTGCCCAGGCCGTTACGGCGTTACTGCCAACGACCACATGGACCAGAGAAAGAGCTGTGGCAGGAGGAGCCCTGCCCAGACCACCTTGACCCACTGTGCTGTTTCCACGCAGGCGTCATTGCTCAGGAGGTAAAGGAGATCCTCCCCGAGGCTGTGAAGGACACCGGAGACCTGGTCTTTTCCAACGGGAAGACTCTTGAGAACTTCCTGGTGGTGAACAAGGTTGGTGGTTGGAGCCAGGAGGGGCAGGGAGGCTGTTGAGACATGGCTCAAGGGAGTTGTGGAGCTGGAAATGGAAGAGGGAAACTGTGATGCCTGGGAAATACTCCTAGGCCACCACCACCCATATGAGTTTCAGACCTGGCTGGTCTTTCAGATGTCAGCATCAGCCCAGGGTGGACGGTTGGACATCCGCAGGGAGGAGCTAGTCAGGTGTTGGTGAAAGTTGGCAGCATGTCCCTCAAGAAGGGCTCCTTGTTGGCAGCCTCCTGTAGGGAGGCTCTTAGTCATAATCTCTCCTTTCTAGATAAGATAAGGTGGTTACGTCAAGATAACCCAGAGCACCTGGCTGCCTGACCTCTCCGTAACCCGTGGCCGCCTGTTCGCTGCTCTGGGCTTCAAGGGGACAACCTTCCATAGCACACATCAAGGGGACAGCCTCCCAACACTGCTGGCTGTCTCCTGCATCACTCTGTCCAGAGTAGGAATGGTCAAGACTGACCTTGGTACCTCGTTTCTCCTCTGTGGAAGCCGAGATCCCTGCAGTTACACCACCAGCTGGCGGTAGCTTTGAGCGTGACCTTTTCTGTCCCATCTGCAGGTGGCCAGGCCGTTGCTGGCCTTTGTTTCTGCCCACAGCCCTCTTCATAGAATCATGGAATTGTTGAGGTTGGAAGGGACCTTTAAGATCATCAAGTCCAACCATTAACCTACCCTGACCAAACCACGTCCCCAAGTACCACGTCCAACCTTTTTTTAAACACCTCCAGGGATGGGGAATCCACCCCCTCCCTGGGCAGCCTGTTCCGATGTTTGATAACCCTTTCAGTGAAAAACAAATTTCCTGATATCCAATCTGAACCTCCCCTGGCATAACTTGAACCCATTTCCTCTCGTCCTATCTTCCACGGGCCGCAGCTCAGCATCAGGAGCTGGTGCTCGCTGCGGAACGGCCTGGGCACACCAAACTGCGTGGGCTGCTCTCGCTGAGCTCTCCACAGAGGCATCTACCTGCTCCTACCTCTTCTCCATGGTGTCCAAGACCCTCTGAGCGTAGTAGACCAGCACGTCGATGAGATGTTTTGCCTCGGGGAGCTCCGTATGGGGCAGCGGAGTGGCAGAGCCCGAGGGTGGATGAGGGGCAGGGGTGATACCGCAGTAGGTGGGATGCGGCTGCAGTTGTGCTGGAGGGAGATGCTTGTGCTGGAATGTTCTGCCTCTACCAGAGGGGCTGCAGGAGGAAGGTTGCGCTCCAGAGGCTTCTGGATTTGAGTTCTCCGTTGGGCTGGATGACCTCGGGGATCCTGCACCAACATTTACTGTTTTGGTTGGGCTTGAAGAGGATATCATAGAATCATAGAATGGTTTAGGTGGGAAGGGACCTTGAAGATTGTCTAGTTCCACCCCCCTGCCCTGGGCAGGGACACCTCCCACCAGCCCAGGTTGCTCCAAGCCCCGTCCAACCTGGCCTTGAACAGCTCCAGGGATGGAGCTTCCACAACTTCTCTGGGCAACCTGTTGAACCTCTCTCTCATTCGGTCCTTTCCAACCTAAAGAGATCTTTGGTGTGCCATGTTGGATGATTCCTTACCCCCAGAGCTGGGCGTTGTGTACCCTTTCCCCTGGGGCAGGCCATGGGAGAGCAGTCAGGGTGGCCAGATCCATGGGAGCAGGAGTGCCTCCACGTGCCAGGCCGCTCAGATTCCCAACCTGTTCCCTGGCAGGAGCGCATCTTCATGGAGAACGTGGGAGCCGTGAAGGAGCTGTGCAAACTGACGGACAACCTGGAGACCCGCATCGATGAGCTGGAGAGGTGGAGTCACAAGCTGGCCAAGCTCAAGCGGCTGGACAGCATGAAGTCAACCGTGAGCTCTGGGGCATTCAGGTACGGGGCATGCTGAGGGCACGGGAGCCAGAAGGGATGTCTCCTTTTGGGACCAGGCAGCCCTGGGTGACAGCTGGGTTTGGGAAAGGGGAGATGGGGAGGAGTGGTGGGGTGTTGGCAGTTGTCATTTGGTCTGGGATAGGTTCAAGGAGCTGAAATTGGTGAGACGGATCTGGCATACACTTACCACGTAAACCAGCCCCAAAAACCCCGGTGTGAAATTGTCTCCACGTTTCCCTAGCGTAGCTGAGCGCAATTCTCAGGGCAAAGAGCTTCTCCTGCTCCCAAAATCATCATACTGACCCTGGTCAGCTTAGGCAGGTTTTGGGGGCAGAATTCAGGTTCTCTGGGTGACGGACCAGCACTGCACCTACCCTCGAGCAGATGAAGTGACCAGGGTTTGGGACTCTCGTGCCAGGCAGAGATGTCTCCCCTACCAGAGAATCGCATTTTGGCCTGGAATCCCTTCGAGTGCTGTCCCCTGCGCAGCTCAGCTCCGTTCCTCCCTTTCTCCTTGCAGCCAAACGGGAAGCCAGTTCAGCCGCGCGGGAAGCGTGCCCCACAAAAAGAGACCCCACAAAGTAGCCAGCAAGGTAAGGGATGGCTCCCAAAGGAGCGCGGAGCTCTGCGGGGACGGGTGGCCTGTCTGAGAACAGTCATCTGCGTGGTTCTCCTGTGTTCCTTCCACGCGCGGCAGAAGGAGAAGCCCTGTCTGCTCCTATTTCCATCATCTCTCCTTCTTTTTTGTCTGTGCTAATGAAGACGTTACGTGGCTTCTGCTCTCCAGGGTTCAGGGCTTGCAGGGGAGCAGGAGAGCTTGGGGTGGGCTGGGTGGGATCTGTGTGAGGACCAGAGCGGGAAGGAGCCCTGAGCTGATCTTGGGGTTTTTTTTCCTCTTGCAGTCCCCGTCGGTCGTCCCGGAACAGGCCTGCATCAGCCAACGCTTCCTGCAGGGCACCATCATTGCCCTGGTCATCATCATGGCGTTCAGGTGAGACGGCGCGCCCCGGGGGCTGCCGCTTCTCCGCCGGCTCCCTCCAGCTCGTGGGTTTGGCCCACGCCGGCGGTGGGCTGTGGAGCGAGGGGCCGTGGACCTACGGCTTCTGTCGTGGGCTGAAACCCCTCGGAAGCAGATCAGAACCTCACCCCGTGCCCGTCCTCAGCCTGTACCTCTCTCTTTCTTCCCAGTGTGGTGTCCATGTCCACGCTCTATGTGCTGAGCTTGCGCAGCGAAGAGGACCTGGTGGATATCGATGGGTAGGTACCTGTGGGCTCCGTGGGAGGGATGGGGTGACCGGGGGAGTCTGAAGCGCAAAAAGCGGCACGGAGTCTCGTTGGAGGCCTGTAACCAGCGGTGTCCCCCAGGGGTCAATACTCGGTCCAATTTTTGGACCTGTGGCCTTCCAGTCCCTAAAGGGGCTCCAGGAGAGCTGGGGAAGGACTTTTTACTGGGGCATGGAGTGATAGGACGAGGGGGAATGGCTTCAAACTGGAAGAGGGCAGGTTTAGATTGAACATTAGGAAGAAGTTTTTCACTGTGAGGGTGGTGAGGCACTG
>VUYV01000436.1:329762-344344 GCA_008711295.1 Anarhynchus alexandrinus
AGTATCTAAAGGGTGGGTTGAAGGAGGATGGAGCCAGACTCTTTTCAGTGGTTCCCAGTGACAGGACGAGGGGCAATGGGCACAAGTTGGAACATAGGAGGTTCCGTTCAAATATATGGAAAAACTTCTTTACAGTTGGGGTGGCAGAGCAGTGGCACAGGCTGCCCAGGGGGGTGGGGGAGTCCCCTTCTCCGGAGATTTTCAAGCCCCGCCTGGATGCAGTGCTGAGTGCTGTGCTCTGGGCAGTCCTGCTTTGGCCGGGGAGTGGGACTGGGTGAGCTCTAGAGGTCCCTTCCAACTCTGAAAATTCCCTGATTCCGTGAAAAAGCAGCCGCTGTGGGGTTACTGGGGACGGTTCCAGCGGGTCGAGCTGCGAAAGCCAACCGAACGCAGCCGCACGTCCGAGTCTGACGTCGCTTAAATTACCTGGAGCAAGACGTGAGGAGCAGAGAAGAGAAAGAAAACCGCGGCCGGTCTGAAGCTTCTGCGGGTGCCTCTTCGGCTGTCGTCCCGCTGGCGGCAGCGGGGCTGGGCCAGGCCGGGCTGGCCAAGAGTTTTCCTCTGCAAACCGTGTCCTTAGTGTGGATGAGGGCATGGAGGGACCGGCCCCGGCCCGGCAAGCGTGCGCACGGGCCGCCTGTGCTGGGCGCTGGGTTTTGGCACGCTTCGCTCCTTTGGGAACTGGCGTTACCCGATAATGAGTCTCTTTTTCTCTCTCCCCTCTCCCTGTCCTGTTTCTCTCCCTCCTGTTCCGGTTACATCTCTCATCCAACCCCTTTTTCTCTCCGCTTTGTCTTTTAATTTTCCCATTCTCGTCTCCTCGTTCCCATCATCTTCCCTATCCTCTTTCATTCCCCCTTGTCCTCCTCATCTTCCACCCACCTGCCTTTTCCTCCCGCCTCCCTTCACTCTCCCGTAGCTCTTTGGCTGTGCCCACTGCCTGTCTCCTGGCCCTTTTTCGGCACAGGGGTCCCGGGGTCCCGGTCGCTCTATGCCCACGGTACGTCACTCTTTCGTTATGCTGGTATTTAATTGCTGCATCCCTTTTCTCTCGATTCCCCTTCTTTCTTCCATCTGCGCCGCAGGAGGCCAAGAATCTTAAGCAAAACAGAAAGCAAAAAGAAAGGGATATACATCAGCAAGCGGGACGCCAGGAGGAAGGAGTGTGGACCCCATCAGGAAGGGGAAATTAGGATTGGGAGATTGAAGGACCGATTAATCAAAGGCTAAATAAAGAAATCACATGCTGCAGGTAGAGCAGGAGCGGAGGGTGTGAAAGGAACAGAGGGTGTGAAAGGAGCGGAGGGAGTGTGTAAAAAGGGCGAAGACTTTGAAGAATTAGCCCAAAAGCTGTTCCCGCCCTCTCTTCGCAAGTGATTACCTTTATTATGGAGGGTCACTCTCAATCACAGGACAGTTTACTGTGCAAAAGGAGGACATTAAAAAAAAAACCCTAAATTATTTCTTTTTATGAGCCGTCGCCTCTGGGATTGTTTGGAAAGGTACTGACTGAGGGCAAGGTGTCCCAGGTACTCGTTAGGTGCGGACTCGTAAAGCACCTCAGCTAATGGGGTCGCTGCGGCAAAGCAGTTCCCTTAAAAGACAAATGGGCCCTACAGGTCCACCAGCACCCCTGGGACGAAACCCTGCAGAAGGAGCGGTGGAAGGCACGATTAATTTGTTCCTTTAAGAACTCCACATCCGAGCATTTCGCAGGAAACTATTAAAAAAAAAAGAGTAATTGCTTGTGGGATGCAAGGTAAAGCCGCGCGTGGAAAAGCCCTGGCGAGGCGGTGAGGGAACATGAGGGCTAGGGGCAGGTTTTTGGCTGGGATGGAGGTTAGCTCCAGAGGCTGGTGCCCACATTCCCTCCAGGAGACCGGCATCGCGTCTCCTTTCACTGGGAAAAAAAGAAATAATAAGATAAGGGGGGTTGGAACTCGATGATCTTCAAGGTCCTTTCCAACCTAAACCATTCCGTGATTCTGTGATAAGTCTTGCGGGTGACAAAGTGGTATTTTGAGTTCTCTAAATGAGCAAAGGCTCCGTTTAGCTTTGAGAAACCTTGAGCAACGCTAAGGGGACGGGCGAGACGTAGGTACAGGACGCGCAGAACATGGGGCAGATAAAACTGAACGGCTCCCGTGCCTGGGCAGGCTCTGGAGAGGTAAGGTCTTGAACATCTCTGTTAGGAGCTCAGTCAAAATTCCTGCTTGGTGGAGGCAGCTACAGCGCGTGAAGGGACGAGCCGTGGTTTGTCCCGTATCTCTGGAGGCGGTAGCTGGTGCCCAGAAGTGGTGTTGTTCTGGGTTCCTTGTGTAGACGTGGGAGAAAACCAGCACGAGGCAGCGGTTCCTCCCCTTCCGCATCTGCCTTCCCCTTGGGAGATGCCTAGAACGTCCTCAGCTCAGGTCTTGGTAACTTCGGTGGAACACCTGAAGTTACATGGGATGAATCTGGGTGGGATTGTGTGGATTTCTGAAGAACGAGGTGAGGAACAGTCCCGTCTCCGAGAGAAGGGGCACCTCCCTTAGGGAACGGTGAGTGCTTGGAGCCCGGTATGGCCTAACGTGTTGAGCCCCGAGCCCATAAATCCACCCCGGAGATCCCTGTTGGAAACCAAGTCCACTGAGTAGACCCCGTTCCCCAGTGAGCATCGAGGGAGCGTTGCTGGTGTCTTCAGAACCAGCCGGGGCCGTCCCTGCCGGACATGGGACTGCCACGCGATCTACTGGGGCGTTTCCTCGCTCTCCTTCGCGGCTTGCGTGCCTCTCTCCCGCCTCTCCTTTCCCAAATCACTCCAGGCTCTGCTCCTCCTCACCCTTGCGCTCTCCACCTCTGCTCTTCCTCCACGTGCCCGGCCCCGTCGCCCCGCTCACCGCTCCAGCCGCTTCTTCTCTCTTCACGTACGAGCGACGCCGCTGTCCCCCGTGGCGGAGGGGTTTTTATCACCGCATTTTCCTGCCTTCCAGGTCAAGCCAGAACTTTGACAAAACGCAGATGGTGCGATCCACGGCTGCGTCGGACGGAGCCGGCGGCGGGACCCCCCCGCACCACGGTAGGCGGCAGCGGGGCAGGAGACCCGGCAGACGCGCGTGATGATGGGTTGCGGTGCAGGGTGAGGAACACCAGCTGCTCCTCCATGCCAGGGGCTTACTGGGAAGGGGGGGGGGGGGTCTGGCTTCGTGCTGGGAGGTCCTGGGGCTCTGGTTTAGTGGGAGGGATGGCGGGGGCACCTGGTGCTGCTCCTGTTAGATGCCTCTCCACGTGTCCCTGCTGTGTTTGCCCTGCAGTCACAGAGGACACGCAGGACTTGGTCTTCGGCTCCCCTGGTCACGGCGTGTTAGCCTGCTTCAGCCCGCCGTGTTTCTCCACGTGCTGCTCCGCTGCTCCCACCAATGTCTCCTCTGTCACCCTCTCTGAGACCAGCCCCACTCATGCCACTAACCGGACAGGTAAGTACCAGTCCAGGCACCCGGGAGGTGCTGGGACAACACCGAGGTCTGTCTCACCGTTGCGTCGCCCCGTATCTCCAGCCCCGTCTCGAGCCATACCTCTGCGCGTTCCGAAAAGGCCGTGCCGCCTGCCCTTCCCAAGGTCCCTGGGTTCCTCCTCACCCGCTGCCCAGGCTGGGACCCGCTCCAGCGGGGCAGAGCGGGACTGCCAGGCTGAACAGCCGCGTGGTGTGGGTCAGACAGCCGGGATCCGCGCTGCCAGGGGCAAGGGGGGCCCGGAGGGTCCTTGGCACGAAGTCACGAGAGGCTACGCTGTGCTGAGCAGCCATACAGAATTCCAGACTGGTCGGGGTTGGAAGGGCCCTCTGGAGCTCCCCCAGTGCCACCCCCTGCCAGAGCAGGGGCACCTCCAGCAGTGGCACAGGACGGCGTCCAGGCGGGTTTGGAATGGCTCCGGAGTGGGAGACTCCCCCATCTCTCTGGGCAGCCTGTGCCAGGGCTCTGCCACCCTCAAAGCCAAGAAGTCCCTCCTAATGTTAAGATGGAACTTCCTACACTCAAGTTTGTGCCCGTTCCCTCTTGTCCTGTCACTGGGCACCACTGGAAGAAGACTCTTCCCATCCCCCTGGCACCCTCCCTTTAAGTATTTCTAAGTATTGATAAGATCCCCCCTCAGTCTTCTCTCCTCCAGACTAAAAAGCCCCACGTCCCTCAGCCTTTCCTCATCAGAGAGATGCTCCAGTCCCCTCAGCATCTCTGTAGCCCTTTGCTGGACCCTCTCCAGCAGTTCCCTGTCCTTCTTGACCCGGGGAGCCCAGTACCTTCAGTCTGGCCTCGTTCCTCGGTTTGCTTTGAGCGGGGATCGGACAGGGCAGGAGACATCCTGCCTCTCGCTTGCTCCGTCGTCGTCGCTGTTGCAGGAGGAGCAGCACCGCAGAGCCGTACCGCCCCCGCAGTCGTGCCGTAACCTTCCCTCGGTCACCGTGCCCTTCCCGAGCCCGGGGCTGTGTCCCCGCGGTGTCCCCGCAGCCGCTCTGGCGTCCCTTTGCTGCGAGGATCCCCCCCGGTCCCTTCGGGCGCAGAGGCTGGGAAGCCATGGCTGCTCGTGGAGGGGGTGCCACGGCCGTCGGGGGGTGACGCGGGGACAGGAGAAAGGCAGAGCTGGCAGAGCGGGTGTCTCTCTGCGCCGGTCTCGGAGGTCGGGAGCGCTGCCAGCCTCCCTCTGCCCCTCAGCACCGCTTTTCTCTCCCTTTTCTCCACAGACCAAAGTCAGACCTCGCTCCAGCCGGTGACAAATATCAAAGCCAAATCCAGGGGCGTCGCCGGGAAAGCCTCCTCCTACGCCAAGTGGCCAAAGACGCCTGACAGGTCTCAGAGCTTCGGCAGCCCCAATGCCAGCCCCTCCTCCCCCTTCACCCACAGCCAGGCCAAAGCCAAGTACATCTCCAACCTCTCGCTCTCCCGCAGCGACTCCCCGCAGGGGCAGAGCCGGCAGCAGCGCAGCGTCAAGCAGCCGGTGAGCGAGTGGCCCCGCACGGAGGATCCCAACGCGGATGGTAGGTGGATCCCCTCTTCTTCCCTCTTTGCAGCGGCACCGTGGTCCTGGGTTCTCTCCTGGGGTGTCCTCAAAACCAGCTGGGTCTCGTGCGTCCCGCACGGCTCTCGCTGCATCCCTGTCCTGCAGCTTGTTTGCCTCCAGCTCTCCCAGCGCAGCCAGATTCGGGAGGTTGCTCCAGCCCAGCCCTTCCTCCCCCACGCTGCCCTACGCTTTCTGGCTGTGTTAGCCGGTGGCTAGTTCCCTTCTGAGGCTGCTGTGATGGCATCTCCATTACAGAACCAGAGAAGGGTTTGGGTTGGAAGAGACCTTCAAAGATCATCTCATACAACCCCCCTGCCATGGACATGGACATTTTCAACTAGATCAGGTTGCTCCAAGCCCTGTCCAACCTGGTCTTGACCACCTCCAGGGATGGGGCAGCCACAGCTTCTCCGGCCAACCTGTGCCACGGGCTCACCACCCTAATAATAAAAAATGCCTTCCTTATGTCCAATCTAAATCTCCCCTCTTTCAATTTGAAGCCATCTTACCCCCATCTCGGCTTCCTCGGCCATTTCTAAGTCAGATCTTGAGGAAGAAATGCACAGATTCGGTCATGGTGGCAGCAGAGGGAAAGGAGTGTCGATGACAAGCCGTCGGCGTAGTCTGGGACACCCCTTCTCCTGGACATGGTGTTAGCGCAGTCTTGCAGCCATCTGACCCCCTCTCCGCTGCCGAAAGGTGTTCTCAGTTCCGGGCAGCCCTTCTCGCTCAGGGTACCCCCGACTGCCGTCCCTTTGCCCTTCCTAAATACCCCCTTCTCCCACCCGCAGGGCCAAGCCCAGTGCTGCGCTCCATCCGCATCACGGAGATCAATATGGCCATCCGGTCCCAGCACTGCGCAGCCGCCGCCGCGTGCAGGTGAGTGAGGCAAAGCCGGCTGCCGGCGCTTCGGTGGGAGCTCCGGGGAAAGCAGCAGATGGAGTTCCTGGAGTCCCAAGGTTCCTGGAGCCTTGGACCGTCATCCGCCATCACCCCCAAGGCGGCCCGCGCTGCTCCTCGGGCCGCGGAGCTCAGAGGATGGCGTTTGGTGACGAGCTCCTCCTTGGGAACTCGCCTGGGGAGCCCTCCCCTCTTGAAGTCTCAGCCCAACAGAGGCTTTGGGTCCTGTCCCGGCCACCTCGGAGCCGCCTGAAGTGCCGCGGTGAGGTCTAACCGCTCTCTCTGTGTCCCCAGGACTGGAAACTTCACCTACCGCATCCCCATCAACCAGCTCACGGCGGTGAACACCAACCTGACCCTGGAGATGAAGTGAGTGGACGGGGCTCATCCCTTCGGCGTTGCGGTACCCCTGAAGGCAGCTGGACGCTGTTCCTTGCGGCCACGGTGTCTCCTGCTCGAGCCGGGGAAGAGATGGCAGCGGCTGCTGCCTTCCAGCGTCTCACTGTGTCTTGTCTCCCCAGTTCCTCCTCCGCTGTGTCCATCTCCCTTTGTGGCCTGGTCTCCAGCGACCCCTGCCAGGACGCTGCGAGCACGAACAGCTCCACCGATGCCACAGCCGCACAGGTACGGCGCGGCGATGCCACGTTTGTGTCATCCCAGCGCAACGCCGGTCCCTCCAGGAGGGGACTGCAGCAGCACAGGGGTTGCTGGAGGGAATTTGGGCTCAGGTGTAGCCGTACTCTGCGCTGGCTGACGTCAATGACCCTCAGATACCCCTCCAACCCCACCGGGGAGGGGGTCTGTAGACTCGATAAGTATGAAATCATCCCACCGCACCCCTCCGCATGAGCCGCAGCGCCGTGGGGAGAAGACCAGGCTGTAAAAGTGCCGGAACGCGTCCTCATGAAAGCCCTTCAAGGGGGATTTCACGGGTCCGCGTCGCGTGCAGCCTGCGCCGGACCCTTCCTACCCCCCAGCGCCTCCTTGGCCCGCTCAGTCCAGCTCATCGCCCACCTCAGCGAGGTTCCTCCTCCACTCGCCGGCGCGGGGCTGCGTGGGTCCTTGCCAGCCTGACCTGGGGAGAACATCTCCAGATGATCCGAGGGCTGGAGCACTTCTCTTATGAGGAGAGGCTAAAAGAGTTGGGGCTGTTCAGCCTGGAGAAGAGAAGGCTCCGGGGAGATCTTCTTGCGGCCTTCCAGTCCCTAAAGGGGCTCCAGGAGAGCTGGGGAAGGACTTTTTACTGGGGCATGGAGTGATAGGACGAGGGGGAATGGCTTCAAACTGGAAGAGGGCAGGTTTAGATTGAACATTAGGAAGAAGTTTTTCACTGTGAGGGTGGTGAGGCACTGGCACAGGTTGCCCAGAGAGGTTGTTGAGGCCCCATCCCTGGAGGTGTTCAAGGCCAGGCTGGACGTGGCCTTGGGCAGCCTGGTCTGGTGGGAGGTGTCCCTGCCTATGGCAGGGGGGTTGGGACTCGATGACCTTCAAGGTCCTCTCCAACCTAAACCATTCTATGATTCTATGTTCAGCCCCGATCTCATCCTAGCTGCTCCGTTTGCCTCCCCAGGAAACGACGCACCGTTGGCCTCTCGTCATGATGTCTTTCCGGGAGTTCACCTACCACTTCAGAGTCGCGCAGCCCGTGAGTACCAGCACCTGCTCCGTCTTTCCTCTTGTCCCGGGGCTGAGCCGAACAAGAGCCACGCGACCGTGGTGGGTTTAGCACCCCACGCTGCGCTGAGCGCCTTCCGCAGCCCCCTCCAGCGTGGCTGTTGCCTTCCGCCGTTCCGCGGGGCGTGCGGGTGTGATGTTTCTCTGCCCCCGGCACGTGATTCATGTCCATTCCCCCTCTCCCCGACCTCAGAACACGCGTCCTACCCGTCGTTAAGCTCTTTTTCTCGCTCTCCCGCAGGGCCGAGCCAACTGCAGCACCGCTCCCGAGCAGATGGGACACCTTTTCACTGACTATTATTTTCAGTTTTACTGGCTCTGTGAGTGAGTCCTGGCAGCACCAGTGCCCTCTGGTTGGAGAGAGGAGGGGGGGGGACTGGTGACACTGGGGAGACTCCCGTACGCCCTCCTCCGCCCCAGCCCCCACCTTCCCCCCCTTCCACCCGCCAACGGGGGACGCGGAGCCGGTTGGGTTGTGGCTGGTGACACAGGCGCTGAAGCACAGCACGCGCGCAACGTAGGACCTACGCCACGGAAAACACAACCGAGCCCTGTGGTGTCTCCTGGGCTCACCTCGCACCCACTCCCACCGTCCCACGCCGCCCCAGACGTCTCTCTCCCTCCCTTACGGGGACGCTCGTGTCCCCCCCGGCGCTCCCCCTCCCCCCCTCCCTTTGCAACACTGGATTTGGAAGCATTACACTGGACTGAACGTGGACGGGTCTGCCACATCCCAGCGCGCGGATGGGAGCTCCATCCTCTGCTGGTCCCGGATGTGCCACATGGGTTCTTCACGACACTGGAATTGCTCAACACTGGAGCCCTCTCCGCGAGCCGAACGCTGGAGTTTGGCCTGGGAAGGGAGGCTGTGCCTGGACGTACTGGAAGTCGTACACTGGAGTCGCTGTTCCTTCTGGTTGGGCCAGGGCCGTTCCCCGCAGCCCCGCTCCACGCACCCCCCCCGGAGACCCCCGCAGAACCCACCGACGGACTGTCCTCTGTGGACGACAAGCGAAGGTGCAGCTTCAGCCTCTCTCCCCCCTCCTCGCTGTACTCTTAACTTTCACCGTATCCACGTCCGGATGGATAAACTCAAGAACCCCACTAAAAATGCTGCTGAGGCTGAGCCCGGGCCAAACCGCGTCGGGGGCTGGGGGGGACACACTCGCCACCAACTCGCCAACCAAAACGACCGCGAGTCACCCGCATTAAGTGTGGTGGGACCCGTTTTCTATGTGGGTTTTGTTGGTTTGGGGTTTTTTTTCATTTGGCAGCGGCGCGCAGCCTCTCGCAGCGCACGCGTGGAGCCACCCGCTCCCCTCTCAAGTCAAGGCAGCCACATCTGCCCAGATGTGCAGGAGAGAGAGAGAGAGACCACCGGCAAAGGCCGGTGCGCCCTGCGGAGCACGGGGGACGTGTGACGCGGCTTCCCTGCACGCCCCCCCGGCTAACGAATCTCTGCCGGGCACTGAAGAGGCTGATCCTCTCCCACAACGGGGAGGTGGAGGGGGGGGGACAGCAGCGACCGCGGGGCCGTTGCCGTCGCTGTTCTCGGAAAGCAGTTATGTTGAGCGCCTTTTGGGTATTTTACTGTTACAAGTTCTTAACTTGCTAAACTACTGAATTTTTTATTTCGTTTTGAAGCCGTATAAAAATGGGTCTCTTCATTCTGCCCCTCTTGAGCCACGTGCGTCTCGCGGACGAAACCCCAAAGCCCCACGTTAAAAGTTTGACCGCTCCGGCGGTGCTGGGACGCGTCAGACTGGCCGACCAGCACGCGTATCCTCCTCCCCGTCCTGCTCCAGCGCCTCTTGCTAAAGAAAGGGAGACATCTACGTTCCTGGAAGCTGAACCGCCACCAGGTTCTTGTGTCTGAGATGCATTTCCCTAAGGAAACCGCAGCAGCCGCCGCTGGGGACGGGCGGTGAGGGGGAAACGCCGCTCACCAGTCCCGAAGCACTGGAAAAATCGGCTTCGGAGAAGAGCGTGCCTTGTCCCTTGCAGCCCCGACGCTGGACGTAGGCAACTCGAACCAAACTGGTTGGGGGAAAGGGCATCAGGCTCCGGCTGCTGCGTTTTCTTGCTTCCAGTGGAGCCGACGGAGGCGATCTCTAAAGGCCCTTCCGTGATGCGGTGAGACAGATGCAGCGATCCCTGCGCCAGCTGCGGGACGTCTCGTTAGCAGCCCCCAGGAGCGCGTGGCTGGTTCCGCTGCTCCGGAGAAACAAGCTGCAAAGATGTGGGGGTTTTTTTTGTGTTTTTTCGTTTTTTTTTTTAAATCCTGACAGAGGGAGATGGTTCCTGTGCGCATCTCGTGGGACCCTACGCGGCCGCCTCTCCCCAGTCGGGGCAGCAGTTTTATCTCCCGTCACCCACCTTGGAATTTCTGAGCTCGTCCCAGCAAAGCAGCCGTAGCTCTGCAATTCCTTGCGCCATCGCTAGGAGTTACTGTCTCGGTCTCTCTTTGTAGGGCGGTTTCAAGGTCAGGTCTTCATTCCCGCTATACGCCTACGGGCAGCAAATACTTAACCGTACGTCGGGGATGCTCTCCGGGTACCGAAACGCACGGAAGCCTGGGCGGGCAGGAGCCAGCGGGTGAGCAGGGAACGCCGGAGATCCGAGCAGGAGTGAAGCTGGGGGACTCCCCGGCGGCTCTGGGGAGCTCAGCGGGAAAGCAGGAGCTCCCACGGCGTGGGAGGACCTACGCGCAGGCAGGGCAGCCCCACGCTCAGCAGGATTCTCCGTTTCTCCCCGCAACCGGGAAGGAATCCCTCCGGTGTAGTGCTCCGGAGAGGCCGCTCAGCGCTCTTCTCTCCACCTGCCCTGAGCTTTTTTTCTTTTTCCTTGGCCTTAAACTGAGAAATTACTTTCTCAGCAGCTTTTATTCTCCACTTGGCAATCAGTGGCCTGGTCTGGCACGTCCTTCATTCAGGCGAGTGACGCCCACGTGCTCTTCGACGTCCGCTCAGCTGTGGGGTGACCTTCTCAGACCTGCTGGTTTCCCTTCTGTTGGCAAACTGGGCTAAATGCCCACACGTTCTTGTAGCCCTTGAAGAGGTACCGGGGCAGTGGTGTGAGGGCCAGAGCCAAGAGCGCTGCCCACCATCACCACCACCCATCCACCCCCTTCGCTGGTGGACATGGCCGAGGTCAGCCGAGACCCATGAAGTATTTATCTCACCCCCCCGCGGGGAAAGCCGCTCCTGGAGGGGAGGACTCAATCAAATCACGAGAAACGCGGTAGCAACGGTGGCCCAAGAGGAGACGGAGTCTCTCAGGTGTCCCCTGTGACACTTCACCACCGGTTTTACCAGGGCCACTGGCAAACCAAGTGCCTAAGGGCTACGGAAACATCTCTAGTGCCTTTTTCTGCTAACGGGACTGCACAAGGGAACAGTGGTTTCCCCCACACGCGCGTAAGATGCTGCGTGCCTCAAAACCGGGGGCCGGTTTAGCTTAAGAAGCGAGGTGAGGCAAGACCTGCAGTGCAAAGGCCGACCCTACCCACGGGCGGCTGCGTCGCAGCAGAGCGGCACCGGGCTGATGGCAATCCCCGGGAGCGAAAGAGGAGAGGGATTCCGAATGCAGTTTTTAGCGTCTTACATCGCAAACAGCATCTTTTGTCTTAAAGTCTATCACAAAGCACACGCCGGTTCCACCGGCCGCTGCACGGCGAGGCAGAAACAAGCTCAGAAGGGGTTCGTAATTATTAAAGGGTCACAGGATTGTTTCTAAGCCCGCGGAAACAACTGTTTGCATAGACTCCCCCCCCCAAAAAAAGGTGTCTCTGCCCTCACTGAAGAGGTGTTCCCCGTCCCCAATCAGTAACGAGAGAGTTAACAATCAGGCCTTGCCCTGCGTGAGCCGGAGGGAGCGCTGAGCCCGTGTCTCCAGCCCTACAGCTCGGGGAAAACCCCTCTCTTCCCGCTGGAAAGGAGACGCTTCATCTCTCTAGACATTCTCGGCAGGAAGGAAGACAAGCGCGGAAACGAAGCCGCTTGCCAAAGTTGGGCTGTTTCGGAGTTTGTTTCAAAAGCAAATTCGCAAACGTTCTGTCCTACCGTTAAGAGCTTAAAGCCTGTAAATAGAGACTATGCCACCACTGCAAGAATTAAGAAAAAAGAGAAGAAAAAAAAAAAAAAGTAAAGCACTAATTTGTTTGGTTTAAATGTTGCTGTCACAGCTTTAATCACTGTATATTGCCAGCGAGTTTGTAGAGTTGCATTCTTAGCAGGTATTATTGATTATCGGTTTTTATTTGTGGGGAACAAGCGTGGTTTCCCTCCTTTCTTTCTGATTTATATTTATATTTTGCTGAATTTGAGTGCCGAGTCTCCGGATTCCCCACTTTTTTTTTTTTCTTTTTTTTTNGTTTGGCTTATTTAGACTTTGTTTTACGCTGGAGGTAAATATGCCCATATAAATAAATATATAAATACTGCTTTGTATCCAAGGACGGCTCCTGGCGCATTCCTCCCTTGCTGTGAAATAACAATCCTTCCGTTCGGTGGCTGTGAAACTGCTTCCCGCAAACCGGAGGAACCCCCGTGTCATTAATCAGTGGGATTTTCCAGATGTGCCCACGCAGGGTCCAGTCAGGGTCAGAAGAGCCCCAGCCCGCGGCTGCTCGCTGCTACGCCGCGTCCTTTCCAACAGGGATTAAAAAAAAAACAAAGAGTTCTCGTTGCTCACGGCCTCAGAGGTCGGGGCCAGATCCAGAGGCATCCACAGAGGGGAAAGCTTCCTTCCCAAACGGGAAATTAGGGCTTTAAATCTCTAAGCCACCTGTTGAATTTCTCATTTGGAAATCTAACTGCTTTGAAAGCTGCGCTACAAATTCAAAGCTACCCATAAAAATACAGTTATGTTATAAATAATCTCCTCTTTTATAGGTAAGGCACTTAATTCTCTATTGAACTGAAGGGCGCATCCAGCTACGAGATTATTCCGTCCTGTCCTTCTCAAAGATTCCTCCCAAAACCTCATTTCCCACAAACACAGCTTGTGCCACCCACTGCGGTGCCACCAGACAAGCGTTAGCCTTGCTTTGCGGCCGAGGAGCCGCACCAGCGCCTCACCCGGGAACCCCGGCCCGAGGCTGTTCTGCAAGCGCCGTTTCGCCCAGGCCAAACGGGACATCCATCCACCCAGTCACCGCCACCAGCCGCGGACCTGAGGAGCACAGAGCCTGGCCGGAGAGCGGGGCTGGGCTGTCCCATCAGCTCCATTTCTAGCGCAGGAGGTCCCCAAGGCGCTGCCGACGGTAAGTGAACCACCTCGGAGAGGTCCCTGCCTGTCATGGAACCTCACAAACCAAACCAGACCAACTAACAAGCGAAAAACAGGATTGATTTTTACGTGTTGGTGACAAAATGAAACTAAGTTTTACTCTAAAAACTGCTTTGAGACTCTGACAAACATTAACAATCCACAGGTTGAGGCTGTCGCTCAGGAGTTAATACTACACCGCCAGCTTAAGAACTCTTAAGGTTTACGGTCGATGACCCAAAATGCACATAATCATTCAACTAAACAAGACGAGGTCCCTCGATCTGTACAGAAGATGAACCATGGAAGGCGTCCCAACCTCCAGGGAGAGCCCCCCGACCCGCTGCTCTGAGGGAGCCCAACTCAAAATGACTCTCACGGGGCCCCCGTTTACACCCAATTCGAATCTGACCTGTGGCGATATATGCTCTCGTAGCCCCCCCACTAGCCAAAGACCCCAACTGCTGCACCTTTCAACCAAAATAACCACCACCCTGTGGGCGTACTGAGAGAAGTGGCAGGAAAATTTTGTCGGGTCTTCGTTAGGTTTTTGCAGGCTTTTGTCAGGTCTTATCTCATCCTCGTTAGGGCTCTGCACGCCACGGTTTTGGGCACACACAGCTGTGGAAATCTATGATAAACACAGGGCCCATCCCATGGCACATAGATCTTGTGCCACTATCAAAGTGGTTTGGAAAAGCCGCCAGGGGGGAAGAGCATTTAAAAGACAAACCATGAGTCAGATGCATCACAGAGGCAGTTTTATTCAGGTTTGGTTTGTTGGGTGGGTGAAAGTCACTCAACAGGAGCACAGTCCACGTCTGACATGGGCTTTGTTGTCGAAGTATAAAAGAAATACAAAAAAGAGCTTCTGCAGGGCTTCCCACCTAGAACCAAAGGAGAGATGAAGGAGGTTGGTGAGACAGCATTTCACAGGGCGGCACCGGGGCTGGACTCCGCTGCTACTAAAGCCACAGAGCAAGGGAAAACCCCCAGCACACACAACTCCTGATTGCCTCGCACGGGGATGAACCCCAGTTCTGCCAGATGGGCACAGGCACGTTCTCCAGCTAAGTTACCCACCGGCTGCTTTGCAGCTCAGAGTAGCTGCGATGCTTAAGCCCAAAGGCTGCTGCGGGGATGCCAGCACAGCCTTTTGCGTGTCCTAACTCTGTCCCCAAAAAAAGATGGCTTTTGGCAAGACCAGCTGTCACAGGGCTACATTTCCACCCCACCCCACCCCTGTGACACACACAGAGTGTCAGGCCCTCAGGGCGCTTACAGCCGCAGGGATTCCCCAGGCGGTACCGGTGCTCCTCCGCCCGCGCCTCAGACGTAGATACCGACCCACAGCAGCAGGAAGAGGACCCCGAAGCCCATGAAGAGGGAGGCCACCAGCGAGATCAACAGCTCCTTGTAGATGTCCCGCGTGTACTTGGTAGAAGTCACCTCGTAGCTGCGGCCCGGGGGGTTAAGGTGCTAACGGCGGCAGAGCAAGGTGAGGGGACACCCCCCACCCCCCCGCTCCCCCATCCCCGCCTCCATCCCGGGGATACACGAAGAACCAGGCGGTGAAGAACATGCCGATGGCCAGCAGCACCACGGTGAGGTGCGGGAAGACGGCCGGGTTCACCGGGCTGGTGTATCTGCTCATCGCCTCCAGCTCCTGCGGGGACACGGCGAAGGTCAGCGGCACCACCCGAGGC
>VUYV01000436.1:345417-367290 GCA_008711295.1 Anarhynchus alexandrinus
GGGGGGGGGGCAGAAGCGAGAAGGGGGGAGGTATCCGGTAGCGGGCTTAGGGGGGTAGGGGTGGCCGGGGCAGGCTGAGGCGGGCCTGGGGGAAATAGTGGTGGCTGAGGCGGGCCCGGGGCGGGTATCGGCGGGCCCGGGGAGGCCGCAGTGGAAAGGAGGGAGGGGTAATGGTGGGGCTGGGGGAAGGCAGTGGTGAGAAGAGGAGGTTAATGGTGGGCCCTGAGGAGGAGGGGTGAGAATGGCGGGTCGGGAGAGGCCAAGGGAGGAGGGGGATAATGGAAGGGGGGCAGGGAATGGCATGCAGGGGGAGGGGGAAGTGGGAAGAGGGGTTAATGGCAAGCGTGGGGAGGCTGCAGGCAGGAGAAGTATAGTAGGTAGGGGGGTAATGGTGGAGCCGGGAAACAGGGAGGTGGGAATGGGGCCTGAACGATTATAATGGTGGGGGAGGGTGAGGTGTGGTGGGTAGAGGGGATGGGCTGGGAGAGGCTGATGGGGAAAGAGGGGGTAATGGTGTGCTGGGGAGGCTGAGGTGGGGGCATAATGGTGGGTAGGGGCATAACGGTGGGCTGAGGCTGGAAGCCAGCTAACAGCAGCCGGCGGAGGCTGCAGCTCATGGCATAATGGTTCACAGGGGAAGCAGCCGTATCCCTTTGGTCCCCCCTGTTTAGGTGGTACACCACCCCCACACCCTAGCTGTTAACCCCCAGCACCGTGTGTGTGCAGAGGCTGATCCCAACATCCCCTTTTTTGTTCCCTAGGATGGGAATCCATGGCCTGGCCAAGCTTATTGCCGACGTGGCTCCTGGCGCCATCCGGGAGAATGACATCAAGTCTTACTTTGGCCGGAAGGTGGCTATAGATGCCTCCATGAGCATCTACCAGTTCCTGATCGCCGTGCGGCAGGGAGCTGAGGTCCTGCAGAACGAGGAGGGCGAAACCACGAGCCACCTGATGGGCATGTTCTACCGGACCATCCGCATGGTGGAGAACGGCATCAAGCCGGTTTACGTCTTCGACGGCAAGCCCCCGCAGCTGAAATCCGGGGAGCTGTCAAAGCGGACTGAGCGCCGGGCTGAGGCCGAGAAACACCTGCAGGAGGCTCAGGAAGCCGGAGAGGAGGAGAACATTGAGAAGTACAGCAAGAGGCTGGTCAAGGTGACCCAGCAGCACACTGATGAGTGCAAGAAGTTACTAACGCTGATGGGTATCCCCTACGTGGAGGCGCCTGGGGAGGCCGAAGCCAGCTGCGCTACTTTGGTGAAGGCTGGGAAGGTCTACGCGGCTGCCACAGAAGATATGGATTGCCTGACCTTCGGCAGTCCCGTACTGATGCGGCATCTTACTGCCAGCGAGACGAAGAAGCTGCCCATCCAGGAGTTTCATCTGAACCGTATTCTGCAGGATTTAGACCTGACCTGGGAACAGTTTGTGGATCTGTGCATCCTCCTGGGCTGTGACTACTGCGAGAGCATCCGCGGCATTGGGCCCAAACGTGCTATTGAGCTCATCAAGGAGCACAAAACCATTGAGAAGATCGTTCAGCAGATAGACACCAAGAAGTACCCTCTGCCTGAGAACTGGTTGCACAAAGAGGCCCAGAAGCTCTTCCTAGAGCCTGATGTGGTCAACCCCGACACCGTTGAGCTGAAGTGGACCGAGCCGAACGAAGAGCAGCTCGTCCAGTTCATGTGCGGAGAGAAGCAGTTCAATGAAGAGCGGATCCGCAACGGGGTGAAGAGGCTGAGCAAAAGCCGGCAGGGCAGCACGCAGGGCCGGCTGGACGACTTCTTCAAGGTGACGGGCTCCATCACATCAGCCAAGCGCAAAGAGCCGGAGACGAAGGGATCAGCAAAGAAGAAAGCCAAGACCAACAACGCCACAGCCGCAAAGGCCAAAAAGGGCAAATAGCCCGACTGGCCGCCCACAAACCCCTGGGATAGGTTTTTCTGCTCAACCAGGAATTTTAGGCTAATAACAAACGGTCGTCTTTCTGTCCTGCGTGTTAGTCCTAGGAGGGGTGTTGCTAAAGTGCTTCCCAACAAGGCTAGGTTAGTGAATGAGATAAGCGCTGCTGACAAACACCCGCTATGCTTTAAGAAATAAAAAATTGACCAGCTAGAGAGTGGACTGGGTAGAAATGATAGAGAGATTTCTGCCTGACGCCATCCATCCAAAAAGAGGTAGGTGCAAGCAGCACAGGCTGAAAGAGAAACCGGGGAGATGTGAATGGAGGTGGGAAGGAGACTTGAAATAACGAGGTGAACCTCTCCCTTTAATGAGGATTACGTTATTCCTTCCCTTATTGTAGTCGCTTTTCTTTATTTTTTTTAAAAAAAAAAAGAAAAGTTGAAATCCTGATTCCAGCAAAGTTCTGGCCCGCTCCTAGTGTGTGAACCAAGGACAAGCTGAGCTGAGACTGCAGCTTTCCAAGCCTGAATTTTGCTGCTGGGTTCCGGTTTATGTTTAAAAAGAAAAATATCGATAAACCTAGCATGGGAACCTGTTCACTCCCTGATTTCCCAAAGCATCCTTCCACGTTGTACGCGCAGAGACAGGTCCCAGGCTAAGAAGAAAAAAAGATAGTGCCTCTTTTTTTTCCCCTTATTTTATTTTATTCTGTATTTTGCGTAGTCTTTTTGTCTTGTCAAAGCGATGTGCCGGGTTTTGTTTTCAGAATAAAATTTATACACAAATTGAGTGTTTCTCATTCTCTGGAGAGGTGGCTTAAACCTTGCTGAAGAAAAAAATCACGGGTTTAGAGGGAAATCTGTCAGTGACAACAGCCAACAAATCATGCACAGGCCTGAATGCAGAAAATTCCAGTTTTAATCCTGGCATTAACGGTGACTTTTGGGTGCTTTGTAGATGTCAGAGATCTGTGGGTCAGCTCTCTGGCAAGTTATAAAATAAGAAGCTGGACTTTTTCACAGGGGAATTCCATTAGCGTTGCTAAAATAATCTTGATTTTTAAGTCATTTTCTTAAAGATAATATGATGAATAGCAGCTGGTGCTGCGCACGGAGCTTCTGGAGTCGGACCTGCCCAGCTGCAGCGTGTCCTGCCTGTGGGAAGGGGCACCCGGAGCAGAGCACCCAAAATTTACAGGTCTGCTTCTCTGATCTGGTGGTTTTCACAGGATCTTGTCTTAGCCTTAATCCCAAGCTCTAAACTGGAGATGTTTTGGCAAGAGGAAACCCGGATGGTGGGCTGGAGCCGGTGCGCTTTGAGGTGGACATCCGTGCTGTCCGCCAGTGTCAGTGCCACTGTCACTCATCCCGTCACAGTACTACCCAGAAAGCTGGGAAAGTGCTACAGGGAAAAAGCAGATTAAATCCCAATGTGTGGGGTGATGTTTTTATCCCCTGTTCTGTATATTTATGTGTTTAACAATGTTTCTGCCTAGGAGTATTTCTGCTTTCAGCCCCGAGTCCTTGTCACTCTGAGCCACAAGCTTTTTCCCTTCGGCTGCAAAAACCCACTCAGGCAGTTCAAGCAGCTTCGAAACGTTGTGTTGCTGCTTCGTCTTTCCTGATGGAGGCGCGGAGCCCAGGCTAAGTTTTCCCAGGAGACTTTTAAGGTACAGCCTTGGGTTAGGGTGAAAGCTTGGCTCTGCTGGGAGGTTGTGGTGTCCACCACATCCCGCCCCCTCCGGCCTTCCTCTCCCTTCCCCCTCCCACGTACCCTCCACCCCCGTTACCTTTCGTCCAGATTTACTCAGTCACCTTATTGCTAAAGTCTTTTTATCCTTAACTGATGCTCACCTGGAAGTCATAGCAGTTCAGATGTTTTATCTACTCAGATTTCATTATTTGTGTTATTTCATTTCAAAACGCGGTAAAAACAAATAGCGGTTTCTCGGTGTGTATTCATTTCAATGTTTTAATCTGCCGTTTGTCTTAACAGGAGCTTCTTAATTAAATAGTCCGGGTTTATCGGTGAATACCTCCATTGTGACCACGTGGAAAGGTGACAGTGAAATGGTTTTGTGGTGAGGGAATGAAAGATGTTGAAAAATAAGAATATTTGGAAGTAAGAGTCAGGCTTATAGTGAGGAAGTTAATGAAGTCGGCAGCAGGAAAAAGAAACTGCAAACTTCCTCGCTGCCCCCGGTCTCCATCACTGGTGGCAGAGTCCTTTGTCCTGCTCACTTCTTGCTGACCTGGACAGGATTTAGCTCATAATGTTCTTACGTATCACCTTATTACGATGCCAAGAATGGCTCAAGGAATGAGACAGGAATGGGGAAACATTTCTAAGAAAGTTTAAGTGCCTTTTCAAGTACCTTGAATTTATTTAAAGGAACAGCAGTAAGGTTCGCTGCCTACTGTCTTGCCAGGGGCTGCACACAAAGCAAGCAACCTTTAAATGAGTATATTTTCCCTAATGAGCCTCCAGTAAAGCCACAAGCGTAATGACAGAAGTACAGTTTGGTGTCTGGACCCATGGCTGGTGCTGTTACGCTAAAGTTCGCGTTGGGCTTTGTACTATTTGGGCTGGAATTGCTTCTGCTCTGCCTCCCCGGCTTTCCTGGCTCTGTCCTGCCTGGGGCGCAGCTGCCGTGGGGATCTCCAGGCGCAGAAGCCGTCAGCTTTTGAGAAATCAGGTTTTTTTCTAAGTCCGAGCCGTAAAATCTGTCACACCTGTAGGGAGAGAAAACCATTTTCGTGCGCGTTTGACTTTGGTTACAGCGCTCACACTTTCAGCTGCCTTAAACCATATCGTTTAAGCGAAGCTTCAAACTTGCACGGTCCAAACAGGAGAATAAATTCCAAATTCCAGCATCCCGCTCACCATTATTTAGCACCTCACATGGCCTTTTTCCTGCCTGTGGCTCAGCACAGATGAAAACTCCCCCTCCTCCTGAGCAAAGAAAGGTTAACGAGCCCCACATGGTCCACTGGGGTATGGGGGGGGCAGGAACCAAGTCCAAACTTCTTCCAGACTCTTCTGAGAGTTTCTAACGATCCCTCCATGAAGCTTTTTGCTCAGCTGTGATTTCCTGCAGGGATTTTATCCATGAGGGCCAGAGGAGTAAACAAACCCAGAAGCTGTCCCTGCCAAGTCCTTCGGGACAGCGTCGTCACCCGCTCAGGACAAAAGGCGGGTGCCACCACCTTGCGGACGGAGCTGCTGCGTTCCTCGGTCTCACGTCCGAGCGTCCCCCCCCCCTGCAAACTGCCGCTCCCCTCCTCCTGTCGCGTCAGGGTCCTTTGAGGAATGGAGGAAAACGGCTCTCCTGTCTCCCTTCTGCCGTAGGACGCGGCGCACCTCTTGGGTGCCGATCAGAGAGATGCGCCCGGAGGCTGGGTAAGAACGTGGCGCGACGTGAAGCGGGGCTGTAGGCTCGGGCTTCGAAGGCAGAGTAAAATTAAACCCTTCAGCGTCCAAATTTACCAATTCAGGGCAAAAAAAATAGAATATACCCGAGCTGTATATTTTCCGTATGTCTGAATTTCTAGGCATCATCTTCAGGCTTTCAAATGTTTTATTACAACAACGTGGTGACACGTGCTTAGAAAAGCTGCTCTTCTGCCCTTGATGTGTATAAGTGATCGGGAAAGACCGCTGGAAGACGAGAGCAGGACCGTGCTGCGGAGCTACGCGGGAGCCGGGGAGCGTTCCGTGGGTTTCCGCGAGGAAACCATTGAGATTTTTCTCTTGGAAGAATAAAAACACGCCACCGAGCCTAGAGCAACCTTCTGCAATACTATTCCTCGTTTGCAGCCGGCGAGAGCTCGGTCCCAGCAGTAGGGCTGGGAGGTGTCCCTGCCTACGTTGGAACTCGATGATCTTCAAGGTTCTTTCCAACCTAAACCATTCTATGATTCCATGATTCTATGTTTGAGTGTTCTCAAAAAAAAAAAACAAACCCAAAACCAACCCATGTTCATTTGGTGGAAGGGAAAAGCAGCTGCAGCCAAAACCTAGAAACATCCTACCGGCTCTTTCTGGTATGTTGGAACCTCATAAATATCTGTAAAGCGCAAATCTCTGCCCGTTACAGGGATGTAAGTGAGAACGTGGGTCGGCGGCAGAAAAAGCGGAGTGCGGCCATAGAGCTCAAACGCGAGACAGCCACCCCGAGGGGAACCGCTGGACCCGAGACAGCCACCCCGAGGGGAACCGCTGGACCCGAGAGCGACGCCGGACGGACCCCTTCGCCGACGCTCTGGTGCATGAGCAAAACTGCCGGGCATCGCCCACCACCGCCTTCCCCGCTCCAGGACGGCGTGCGGCGCCAGAAACCTCCTCCTGCCCCATTCCCTGGGGGGCTAAAGCTCCTTCCCCCCCCCCCCTTCATCCCGGGTACCGCGCCATCGCCTGCCCGCCTTCTCCTTCACCGTATCTTCACCATCGGGGTTTGTTTTCCCTTACATTTTCTGTTCTAAACAGATATTCCCACTGCTGTTTATCACACCAATGCCACAGTTAATTAATTCCAGCACCGCTCTTTATACCAAAAACGCATCATTCAGGCGTGGCCAGGATTCCCAACATCTGCGCCCCGCTAGGAAGAGCGGGTACCTGGCACTTGGAGGGGTTTGATCCGAAAAAAAAAATATAAAATACTGCCTGCAAGGCGTTACGGGGTTTGAAATGGAAAATCCCGAATTCCTGTGAATCCAGCTCGCAGCTTTCTATGCATCACGTACAAGTCATTTCTTAGTCCCGCGATTGGGAGGAGCGGCCTGAAAACGCCTTCCTCCCCTACCGCGAGGGGAGAGAAACACGGAAATAATAATGGAGCTGGAGCAGATAAAAATTAAGCGTAATAAAACCCCTTTTTCACTGCGATTTGCCACCCCGGGAGGGAATATCTCCCCTCCGTGCTGGGACCTGACCGAGAGCATCGGCAGAAATGTGGCAGCTCAGCCTATTTTTGCTCTCTGGCGCGGGAGTTTGTGTCCCAGGGACCTTCTCGGGTCTCCGCCGTGCGCTCGGGGAGTTGGGGTGGGCAGCGGGGGGGTCCGGCAAAGCTGATCCGAGCGGGCGCGGTGGATTCGGGGCTCCCGGGGTTGTCAGTCTCCTCGTGGGGAAAACGAAACGCGTTCCCCTTTTCTGCCTCCTATTCCCGATGAAACGAGGGGAAGTTTGCGAATTCCTCACCCCTTCTCCACCTTTCAAATCATTCACTATCGGGGTTATTTTTTAAAAAAAAAAATAGGAAAACCTAATTTTTTTATTTTTTTTTTTAATTCAGCCTCCTGATTAAAGAGAGTAGAGACAAAACGCAACTCCTGAGAGGTTTGGGGTGAGTTGCTCTGCCTGCGAGGATTTGCTGAGAACCGAAGCACAGTTAGATGTCTTCTCAAGCATCAAAGCTTTGTGCTCGTCATTATTAGACCGGCAGCGTTCCTGACAGCACCGCCTCGTGCGCGCCGGGCCGCTGCCCTTTCCCCTTTCCCTCCGTTTCTCCTCCTTCCGCCAGGCGCGCGGCGCTGTGAGGCGCGGCAGCATGGCTGGAGGCAACCGCACCGCCGTCACCCAGTTCGTCCTCCTCGGCCTGACGAGCGAGCCGAAGCTGCAGGCTCCTCTCTTCCTGATCTTCCTCCTCGTTTACCTCGTCACCCTGACGGGCAACCTCGGGCTGATCACCTTGATCAAGGCAAACCCCCGGCTCCACACTCCCATGTACTTCTTCCTCTGCAATCTCTCTGTCGTTGACCTTTGCTACTCCTCCGTCTTTTCTCCGAAGCTGCTCATTGGCTTCTTGGTGGAAAAGAAGACCATTTCGTACCCCGCCTGCTTCGCCCAGCATTTCTTTTTCCTTGTCTTTGTCACCACAGAGGTGTTCTTGCTGGCTGTGATGGCATACGACCGCTACGTGGCCATCTGCAACCCGCTGCTCTACGCCACCGCCATGCCCCAGAGGGTCTGCGTTCAGCTGGTGGCCGGCTCGTACGTCGGGGGGGTCTTGAATTCACTCATCCAAACCTGTTGCTTGCTGCCCTTGCCTTTTTGCGGCCCCAATGTCATCAACCATTACTTCTGCGACACTAACCCCCTGCTGAAACTCACCTGCTCTGATGACCGCCTCAACGAGCTTTTGCTCGTAGCCTTCAACGGGACCATTTCCATGTCTGTCCTCTTCGTCATCGTCGTCTCCTACGTGTACATCCTCTTCTCCATCCTGAGGATCAGGTCTGCCAAAGGCAGGCACAAAGCCTTCTCCACCTGCGCCTCCCACCTCCTCACCGTTACCTTGTTCTACGCGCCCGCGGGACTCAGCCACATGCAACCGGGCTCCGGGTACTCACTGGAGATGGAGAAAGTCACCGCCGTCTTCTATACCCTCCTCGTCCCTATGCTCAACCCGCTCATCTACAGCTTGAGGAACAAGGAGGTGAAGGACGCGCTGAGGAAGGCGACGGCAAAGAACGTTTTCGCCAGTTGCCTGCGGACCAGACTGACCCCGGGCGGTAGATAAAACTCAGTGCTGCCTCCCTTTTTGAAGGGCTTTCTGTCAGCTCTCCGGGGGAGCGAGGAACTGCGTTTATTTGCAGAAGCAGGTACGGCGTATTTTAACCGCGCTTTAAAATCTGCAGAGACTCAACGTTAACAAACGCAACACACTGTCATGACGGGTCTCTGATAAATATTTCCTTGTCATTTCTTGGGTTTGTTTATTTTAATTTTTTTTTTCCTGTGAAATGATGTAATGTCATAGGAGGTGGTAAAAATAAGCTCTTAAGGCATTTCCCTCATAAGCTTCACTTCTTGAGAAGTTGCATTGATTCAAGCGGTGACTCCTCCGGAGGCACCATCAAGGAGGACCAGAGGCTTTTGGTGAGGTGTATCCAAAAATACACACCTCACTTCGGGCTATCTACAAGGAAAAAAAAATAAAAAAAAATATATATATATAAAAATCTCATTTGCTTCCAGGGGGACATGCCCTGGAACGTAAGGAAAGGGAGGAGAAGCGGATACCACTGAGCTGCCAGGGTTGTTCAGCCTGGAGAAGAGAAGTCTCCGGGGAGATCTTAGAGCCCCTTCCAGTGCCTAAAGGGGCTCCAGGAGAGCTGGGGAGGGACTTTTTACAAGGGCATGGAGTGATAGGATGAGGGGGAATGGCTTCAATCTGGAAGAAGGGAGACTTAGATTAAATATTTGGAAGAAATTGTTGCCTGTGAGGGTGGTGAGCCCCTGGCGCAGGTTGCCCCGAGAAGCTGTGGCTGCCCCATCCCTGGAGGTGTTGAAGGCCAGGTTGGACGGGGCTTGGAGCAACCTGGGCTGGTGGGAGGTGTCCCTGCCCATGGCAGGGGGGTGGGACTGGATGATCTTCAAGGTCCCTTCCAACCCAAACCATTCTATGACTCTATCTAACTCAGCCAGGCTCGTGGGGTGGGACAGAAACAGGCGTCCTCCACCCTGCATCTCCCATCTGCTTTAGGAGGAGCAGAAATGGTACTTCTCCCTCTCGGCAAAGAGTTCAGCCTGATTGAATGTACCTGGCTACGGAGAAGTATTTTTTCCTCCCCCTATTTTCTCGTTGTGGGGCAGTTGTGAATGACATTTCCTCCCAGCCCCCCCCGGCACTGCTGAGAAGGTGCCACCGAGGGACACGGCAGAACCTCATGTTCTCCAAAGCCAAGAAAACCCACTGCAACCTGTTAGAGACCTTGAGCAATGAGGGCTGGGATGTGAGGTCTCCACAGGGAGAAGGGGGGGGTCATCTCTCCCTTCATGTTTATTTACACATGACTGTGTCTGAATTAGTCTGGAAATTGGTTTTTTTCACAGCCAGAATGAAAGATAAACACTCCTCACGTGATTTCTTTTAGACGGCCGTAGAAATCACGACCTAAACACACCCTCTGTGTTGTTACACCAATAATCCAAGCTTCTTATTTTTTTTTGACTCAGCTGTAAGAGTCTACATAATATTGAATAAAATAAAATCCACCGGGAGCATGCAGCTGAGCAGAGGTCATCTTTCTTAAGAGACAGCCAGAGGGAGGAAGGGAAGGAGGTCTCTAGAACACTTACCTTTCATAGCAGCTGGCTTTATCCTCAGCTTGGACACTAGAGGGTCTTGTCTGACATTAAGAGTTGTTCATGCTCTTTGCATGATGCAACGTGGCTCAGGGAGCAGTGAGGACCACTTACTCCCCAAGGGAGAGCAAACTGGGAGCTGAAGGTGGCCACGACGTTGGGTGGGCAACAGCCTCACCCACAGGGGATGGTCCCACAGCGCCTGAGCAGAGCAGCAGCTCCCGGACCCGGACATGGACATGGACATGGACATGGACATGGGCCAAACACAGCTCTGAAAGCAGTTAAAGACCTGGTTCTGAGCTTAAATAGTGGCCCGAGCCCTGGGCGGAGGGTGTGGGTGGAGGCCCCAGGTGAGGCTGGCCGGGGCAATTACCCTGATTGCACTCTGGGAGGTCTCAGGGAGAGCGGAACTGGGGTTTTTTCCCCATCCAGTGCCCCAAACACAGCTACCACACCACATCCAGCCTCCTCCGATGTATCCCTGTGCACAGAGGATGGAAGGACGGAGCAGAAAGGAGCGATGAGCTCCTTTGCTGCGTGTTAACGATTCTCGTCCCTCCTTCTTAATTATGCAGAATAAGGCACTGCAGGTGTCACGCGCTCTGTTTCTCTGGGAAATTGTCCAAACACCTCTACTTTTCAGCAAAACTCCTTCAGAAACTTTGATTAAAGGCTTTATAGCATTTCACTTCACTTAAAACCAGCTTAAAGCTGGTTTTGACTGGCTGCCATTGCATTCACTCAGCGTTCACTACAGCTCTTTTAGGAAGACCACAGTTTAGGAAGATGCTTATTTTAAAATATAAAATGTATTCACTTTGTTATTATCCAAGCTATATGTTCTTCCAGAAATTGTATAGTTCATTAAACATAAAAGGCTTGTTTCAATTAAATGTTAAAAACTGCATCCAGCTCTGGAGCCTTCAACACAAGAAGGACGTGGACCTGTTGGAGTGGGACCAGAGGAGGCCCCGGAGATGCTGCGAGGGCTGGAGCCCCTCTGCTGGGAGGACAGGCTGGGAGAGTTGGGGGGGTTCAGCCTGGAGAAGAGAAGGCTCCGGGGAGACCTTATTGTGGCCTTCCGGTCCCTAAAGGGGCTCCAGGAGAGCTGGGGAGGGACTTTTTACAAGGGCATGGAGTGATAGAATGAGGGGGGAATGGCTTTAAACTGGAAGAGGGGAGATTTAGATGAGATATTAGGAAGAAATTGTTGCCTGTGAGGGTGGTGAGCCCCTGGCGCAGGTTGCCCCGAGAAGCTGTGGCTGCCCCATCCCTGGAAGTGTTCAAGGCCAGGTTGGACAGGGCTTGGAGCAACCTGGGCTGGTGGGAGGTGTCCCTGCCCATGGCAGGGGGGTGGGACTGGATGATCTTCAAGGTCCCTTCCAACCCAAACCATTCTATGATTCTATAAAAACTCTTTGTCTACTTTTGGGCATTTTCTACCTCAACTGTGTGATGCCATACAGAGGAGTCATAACTCAGTCAAATGTGGCTCAGTGATTGCCACACAAAGCATGGACTTCTTACCGATCACCCATCCAGGAAAACAGTCATAGATCTAAAGAAAACCAAGAATCTTCCCAAGAAGATTTTGGTTGGGACACATGTCTGGCAATGTGCTGACCTGTGTGTGCCCATGACAAGCTGTTCGCACAGCTCCAGGTCCCCGGAGACAACACCGTGGCCTTGTGCGTTCTGATAGTTTTTCTAGACGTTGGTCAGAAATGGCGTCTGAGGCCACAGCTGGACCTTGACCTGGGTGGTCACATTCCACCCTGCTATCGCCAGGTCACTTACATTGGATAAACATACCCCTCTCGCCAGGGTGGCCTCTGGCACTATCCCCCAAACCTTCTCAGCCCTTTCTTCTACAGACAACTGCTATTTCCCACCTGCAGACTCTATGACGGGGACCTCGCTGGCGCCTGTCTCAGCAGAGCCTTCGTGAGAGCAGATTTAGTACTGCTCCCGGAAAAATACAGCGAGTCTGGGCCACGTTGCAGCTCTCCGTATGATCGCTGACTTTACCAGACCCTCAGTTCTTCAAGCTCATTTGGGAAAAGTTATTATCCAGCAGGCAACAGAAAAAGTCATTGTTCACCTCCAATCTCGGCATTCTTTTTGTGGGTGTATTTTCGTGTAACACAATTTAGACAGAAAACACCGTGGTACTGTTTCAGCTTTGCTAAGGAAGGGCTGACAATTATTCTGATTAATTATCAATTAAAATAAATCGCAGCGGTTTGACGAGAGCGATGCGTTGCGCTGGTTCTCCGCACCCTGTGTGATCTCCTTGGCCGTACGCAGACCAATAATGACCGATAACACTTATTCCTTCGTTACCCCCCAAAGCACCGAAGAGCGTTTTCAAAGCCTGGCGAGATGCAGCACCAGCTTTCGCACCCACAGCCTCCTCAGGGCCCCCTTCACCTCCTTGTTCCTCAGGGTGTAGATGAGGGGGTTGAGGGTGGGGGTCAGGAGGGTGTAACACACCGAAACCACCTTGGCCCGATCCCCCGAGCACGAGTTGCGAGGTTGGACGTAGGCGAGCATCCCCGGCGCGTAGAAGATGGTGATGGCGGCCAGGTGGGAGGCGCAGGTGGAGAAAGCTTTAAGCCTCTTCCTGGCCAAAGGGATCTGCAGGATGGTGTGGAGGATGTAGGTGTAGGAGAGCAGGATCATCAGGATGGAGCCCACGATGTTGAGCCCAGCATTGGAAAGCTGCAAGACCTCGTTTGCGCGGGTGTCCGAGCAGGAGAGCTGCAGGAGGCTGGGCAGCTCGCAGAAGAAGTGGTTGATGCTCCTGGCCCGGCAGAAGGACAACCTCCCCGCCAGGACGGTGTGCACCAGGGAGGTGAGGAAGCCCGTGGTGTACACCAGCACCATCATGCCGTAGCAACGCGCCTTGGACATGACGGTGGCGTAAAGCAGCGGCTGGCACACTGCCATGTATCGGTCGTAAGCCATCACCCCCAGGAGGAAGCACTCGCAGATGGTCAGAGCAAGGAAAAAATACATCTGGGCAAAGCAACCCAAAAAAGAGATGTGGCTTCTCCCCAGCAGGAAGGTCTCCAGCGCCTTTGGGACGACAGCGGAGGAAAGGCAAAAATCTATGAAAGATAAGTGCGTCAGGAAGAAATACATGGGGGTGTGGAGCTGGGGGTCGGCGTTGATCAGCAGGATCATCAGCAGGTTCCCCAGCACCATTAAAACGTAGAGGGATAAGAAAACGGTGAAGATGGTGGTTTGTAGCTCTGGGGCGTCAGAGAAGCCCAAGAGGATGAAGCCGGACAAAACAGTGAGGTTTTCTCCATCCGTCATTTCTACAAGTTAGATGGATTTGCGGAGAAATGAAAGGAATCTGTGAAATAAATCCCTAAGAGAGAAATACTGTGGAACCATCGGAGTTTAATCCACAAAGTAAATGCAAGAGAAAATGGCGTTGGTTTAATTTTTTTTTAGAAAAATAGAAGGCAACTGTGTTTCTGCCTTTAACCCGAGCTTCGAAGCCAAACAGGTGAAGGACTCCATTTTGCAGGCAGATATTAAAAGAGAATGATTCCACTGTGATTTATGTACACTGTACTAATGATAGGCTAAGAAACAGCAAAATGTTTATTCAAGTTTAAAAAAACTCAAGTCCAATAAACACATTCCAAAATGTGGAAAATTCAGATCCTCACCACTGATTTCTGGAAATTTTAAGGATTTTTTTTTTTTCCTTTCTGGTTTGGTTTTTTTTTTAGTTCTTCAGACTGGATCAGTGCTTTTCTGCAGCCTCATTAGTTCTGGTGCAGCTTTTTCATCCTGACACAAAGCCTTGAAATGCTTGAAATTATTTGGGCTTTTTTTTTTTTTTTCCATTATGTTTAAATTTCTAAGTTTTTCTGCTTTTGAAGAAAAATCCCCGCGTGTGCTGGGCCGGGGCTGGAGCAGTGGGATTACCTCCGGCACAGCTTTGCCGTGATTGAGGTGACCCCTCTATGACCAACTCAAATACCCACATAAGGGTTTTAAAACATATTCTATATAAACCAAAGTTTTTAAAGCTTCCGCTTGGCTATTCCCATCTCCCCCATTCAGCCCCTCTGCAGATGAGTTGTCTGGTGGAAGATCCATCTACAGATGTCTACGTCTGAGCTAAACCCCCCCTAGATCTGATGCTGCTGAGGGCAGGAGCGTGTTTTTTCAAGCAAACCTCCCCTACACCTCGGCCACAAAACAGCATCCACTCGCCCGGAATAGGCTGAATGCAAAAAATACAGAAGGTTGAAGCGAGGGCAGGAGGGTAATTAAGTCCCGGCACCGCTCGTTTTACTTCTACCGACCTCAGGACTTCTTGGTCAACATTGCTTGGGGATGGAGATGTGGCTGTAGCTCCGTCTGGACAACCCGTAGCCTTGAAGGATGCGTTTCTCTCTGCTGACAGTGATTTCATCACTAAAAGGATGTGTGTGTGCCGGAGGCGCCCGTTTCCATCCCAGAGAGTCAACCTGTGGTCACCAGCTCCTACGTGAACTTCCAGCCCTGGAGAGGACAATCATAGCTTAAACAGCTTCGACGTTAAGAACAGGCTAAATATTTTGAAATATTTAAATATTAAACAAACTATTTGAAAGAATAAAAATATTTACAAATCTGGGCAAGTGCTACTTGGGGCTACTTGTGGGCGTGAGCCCATTGCCGCAGGACTTCGCAGAGGAGAAGCTTTTCTTCTCAATTTTCTCCCATCCCAGCAGAAATGGGGGAACCTTCAGCCATACGAAGCCTGAATTCATCTGTTTGTTTGTTTGTTTAGGTTTGCCAGTTGATCTTCTGAACGCAGAAATTTTAAAAAATAAAATAAGATACTACCGTAACGTGAAATTTAAAAGAAAAAAAAATAAATCTGCTCCTCGTAACTTCTTACGCCAAATCCAGCGGCCACAAAAAGGGGCTGGTGCGCATTTTTCAGGCATCGGTCAACACTGATGTATTTTTTTTTGGCAATATGAGGCACACAAAACAGCTAAAGTCGAGTCCCAGAGGAAGCCACGGGCTGTGGAACGTGTCGGGGGTTCAGGGGTAACAAGCGAAGCACCGGGCTGAGTGTCCTCATCCCCCCAACACTCGGAAGGGTTTTCAAGCACGGGAGAGGTGACACAACCATGGTCACTGATGGGAAATGTCCAACCTGCCCTTACCTGCTTGGCTGAGAGGGAAGGTGCTGGGAGACGCGGTGCCTGCAGCTCCTCGGGAAGCCCTCCAATGGGTCGAAGAGGTGGTGGGGAGGGGACACGCGCGGGAGCAGCTCGCCCAGGCTGGCTGGCAGACGGGTTTTATGGCGGGTGTTTGTAGAAGCCGCTCTCCCTCGGGACCTTCCTCCAGCTGATGATTATTTTGACCTGCTCAGCAAAAGCCCCTTTCAATTCCCCAACCTCCGAACCCTTTCTGGCTGCGCCGGTGCCTCCGGAGCAGCTCTCCTGTAGGGACCTGCCCGGGCTGCCCGTGCCACCAGCTGGTCTTGCAGTTTTATTTATCCAACTATCGCAAATTTCTGTATTGAAAAAAAAAAAGCCCTTTACTACCAACAAGGAGATCTGTTGATGAGCCAACGCTGCATTGAAGGATGCTGAAAACATAGAACCATAGGTTTATGTTGGAAGGGACCTTAAAGATCATCTTGTTTCAACCCCTGCCCTGGGCAGGGCCACCTCCCACCAGCCCAGGTTGCTCCAAGCCCCGTCCAACCTGGCCTTGAACACCTCCAGGGATGGGGCAGCCACAGCTTCTCGGGGCAACCTGCGCCAGGGGCTCACCACCCTCATGGTCAAGGATTTCCCTGAGACAAACCTAACGGAGCATCCGCTGTAGGAATGGTTTGAGCATGGCCATGGCGTGTCCTCTCCATCAGATATATTTAATTCCATACGTTTTAGTGGTGACTGCACAACAGTTTGCTCAAAAACATCATTTTACACAGCTGCTTTGGAGATAGAACAGAATTAACTCAGATTTATCAGTTTTATTCTGATGAATCCTGAGCGCCAGTGTTTCCTGAAAGCTTCTGCTAGGTGAGGAGATATCATGAAACCCTCAGTACAAATAATAAATGATAACTTTGTCCCAGACATTTAGAAAACACAAAGAATGGGGCGTTATTTCACCATGTCATTTCACACAACCTCACTTCGTGGTGGAGACCTAAAACACCTGGAAAATTCAATTAACACCCTCCTAATACCAGGAGCATCACCAGAGGACATTCATCAATACAAAACATGAGAGATCAGACAGCGGCTGGTTTGACGTCAACAGGGCGAAGCCACTGCCTGCGTTCTCCCTTTTGCGCTCTGAAGCCTGAAATTAAGTTGATAATTATTTTTTAAAATAATATTTAAATAATAAATAATATTTATTTCAAGTCGTATTTAAATACCATTTACTTTGGATGATAACTTTCTGCCCAATACACGGTCGCTGTCAAGTCTCAGGCTACAGCTGGGGAAAGTCCTGTCCCTCCCAGCACAACGCGTAGCGTTGGTTCAAGGAGAAACGTGTTTTCCAGGTGTCCTGCTTCCAGGTGCATTTAGCTCCTGCTTCTTGAAGGTGCCACATCTAATCCTCCTCACCATGGCAGGGTAGCCCTCACCTTTCAGCTGACCAGGAACCGTGGATGGACAAGGAGGAGAAGACTCTACCTTTTGCTTTCCTCATGGCGTTCTTCATGTCCGTGTTTCTCAGGCTGTAGATGAGCGGGTTGAGCATGGGGACTGCAATGGAGTACAGCACGGAGCCCACCTTGTCATGCTCCAAGGAGTGTCTGGAGCCGGGGCGCAGGTAGGTGAAGAGGGAGCTGCCGTAGTACAAAGCGATGGAGACCAAGTGAGAGGCACAGGTGGAGAAGGCTTTGTGCCGACCGGCCATGGAGCGGAGCCGCAAGATGGTGGAGAGGACCAACAAGTAGGACATTAGGATGAAGACCGTGGTGCTTAGCACATTGAATCCCACCACGGCAGAAACCATCACCTCGTTGACGTGGGTGTCGGAGCAGGAGAGGGCTAGCAGTGGTGGTCCATCACAGAAGAAGTGATTGATTCTCCTGGAGCGGCAGAACGGGAGACGAAATATGGAAACCGTGTGTATGGTGGAGCTGATGACACCAGCTAAGTAGGCACCAGCCAACATCCCAACGCAAAGCCTCTGGGACATGACCACGGAGTAGAGCAGGGGGTTACAAATGGCCACGTAGCGATCATAAGCCATGGCAGCCAGCACGTAGCACTCGGTGGTGGCACAGGTTGCAAAGGAGAAGAGCTGAGTGGCACACCTAACAAAGGAAATAACCTTCTTCTCCACTAAAAAGTTCAGCAAGGTTTGAGGGATGATGGTAGAGGAGTAGCAGACGTCCAGGAGAGACAAGTGGCTCAGGAAGAAGTACATGGGGGTGTGTAGGCACGAATCGATTCTGATTAATACAATTACTCCCAAATTTCCTATCAGAGTGACCACATAGATGGCAAGGAATAAGACAAAGCACGTCACCTGCAGGTCTTGTCGGTCTGTGAAGCCCAGGAGAACAAACTCAGGTGCAAACGTAGAATTATCTTCAACCATATTGAATATATCAGCAGTTCAGCTGCTTTATGGCTTTCAAATGGAAATGCTTAATGGCATTAAGCATTAAGCCTCTCCTATGAGGAGAGGTTGAAAGAGTTGGGGCTGTTCAGCCTGGAGAAGAGAAGGCTCCGGGGAGATCTTATTGTGGCCTTCCAGTCCCTAAAGGGGCTCCAGGAGAGCTGGGGAGGGACTTTTTACTGGGGCATGGAGTGATAGGACGAGGGGGAATGGCTTCAAACTGGAAGAGGGCAGGTTTAGATGGAACATGAGGAAGAAGTTTTTCACTGTGAGGGTGGTGAGGCACTGGCCCAGGTTGCCCAGAGAGGTTGTTGAGTCCCCATCCCTGGAGGTGTTCAAGGCCAGGCTGGACGTGGCCTTGGGCAGCCTGGTGTGGTGGGAGGTGTCCCTGCCTATGGCAGGGGGGTTGGAACTCGATGATCTTCAAGGTCCTTTCCAACCTAAACCATTCTATGATTCTCTCTGTCAATAATGTTAAAACATCGATTTTCATCTATCAAACAGTTACACCACTTTAAGTCAACGTAAGGTAAATTCTCTTTGAGAGAGGAAAAAGTCAGGTTCTCAAAGCCGGTCTCCCCGCTCAGCCTTAGATAAACGCCTACAACCACCAGCAGCACACTGGGAAGCGGGTGGCTATTTTAAGGCAAGGAAGGAGGGGGCAACACCGTACCAGAATAAAGCATAAATAAATTGCAGAGCTTTCTCACAGTTTCTCTCGAGCCATTTACAGAGGGCAGTCCACGATTTTTCACAATAACTGCTGAGAAAATGACATTATTTCTCATCTTTTGAGTCCTCCCCGTCCAGGGTGAGTACGTGAGGAATAAACATCTGTTCCCTGTGTCCCAGGAAGACCTCTTTTAGGGGAAAGCACTGGAAAACGCGTCTTTCCTCCGCGTTATTTTCCCTCGCGTAGGATGGCGCAGCAACGAGAGCCGGGATTTGCCTCGCCTCGCTTTGCTGTAGACGCGGCGCCGTCTGGGAGGTAAAAGATAAATTCCGGCTTGCTCCCTCTGCTCACCCAAGAGAAATCAGCAGCTCCTAAAATCACACTTTACGACAGAGAGAATAAATAAGCATTGATTTTTCCTGGATAACATTAATCATCGCTTGACAGAGTTACACCGGAGAGCAGAGCAAGGGCGCGCGCTGCTGCCCTCTGACGAACACATCCAACCCTAAAAGCCATAATTGCGTGATGACCCTTTGCTGAAGAGGGGTGAGGTTGGCCTCCGGACCCAGACATCTCATTTCAGGTGGCCCGTGAGCAGCACGTCTGCTCCCCTGCTGTTATTAACGGGGATTTGGAGCTGCTTTTCACCGCCCGCGTAGAGATGCCGGAGGGGGGGCGAAGCGGCGTCTGAGACATCCGCCCGGCGCTGGACGGTGCGTCACAAATAATGAGAATCGAACCGTTTGGGTTCTGGAGCTGAGTCCTCCCCCGGAGGCAGCGTCCACCTGCCTGGATGCAGACATCTACTGCCATTGGAGAATTGACCCGCGTTTCACAATTAACTAAGGCTCACCCTTACTTTTTTTTCTTACTTGACAAGACAACCGCTTTGTGCGGAGTGAGCCGAGACGTAGGTATGAAACCCAGGAGGTGGGTAAGTCTTGTGCTGTGCAGGAGAGCTGCCCACCAGGAACCACATCTCCCTGCGGCTTGAAGACGCTGACTGGAATGGAGATAAATTAAATTAACCCCCCCTACCTTGCTGCCTCGGGTTAGATATTATTCATGCGGACAGGCAGGCGGTTGGTCCACACTCTGCTAAATAACTGCCAGCAAACCCCCAAATATTGATCCTTGTCCTCCTGGGGGAAGGACCTCCATTTGTGACACCTGCTTTCCTACTCAAACCGGGGAAGATCTTGCATCTCTTGGGCAAGCCAGCACAAGACCTTTCCACGAGCTGCCCTAGGACTTACCAAGCAGCCCAGAGTTAGTGTTTTCCAAGATTGAAATCACGACATTGTGGACAGGAGAAAGACCAGCCAGTGCTGAGACCCTACAGGCAACGCGTCCTCCTGGTGAGATAGCAGTTAACCTGCTCCCATGGTGGACGTTATCCTCAAAATCTCCGTATGGGAACAAGGGGAAGTGCCAGATCTACAGAGCTCAAATACTCGGGCGAGCTGATGGTTTTTTAAGTCCTACAGCCCAAACTGTCTGGCAAATGCAGAAAAACCTCGTTAATAGGGTGGTTTCCTGCTCCAGCTGGAAAGGTACACCATGTCTTCTCCCATGCACCATCTACCCATGCTTCCAGAGCTTTGCCCTTCGCAGGATTCACAAAGCCAGGGGTAAAACAAGTCAGGGAACGACTTCTTGACATCCAGGGCGCTGTCAGACCAAGCGAGGGTCAGCCCCTGCCAAGGCCAAGACCCTCCACTGCCAGGTCAAGATACAGCCAACGGGTTTTTTTAATTAATGACACCAGAAGGTGCTATTTGAACAATAGCAGCTCAGAAGCGTTGACTTTAATAATGTCATACATCCTAAAAAAAATCCCCAAAAGGGTTTATTGCAGTTCCTGCCCCCTGCGTAATATCTGTGTTCAAAACTTCTTTTTTTTTTTAATTTTTTTTTCCAGCCTAGATCTTCTTGGAAGCGTTCCACCCTCAGCGCAGACCGCAGGCGTTGAGAAATCCAACATTTCCTTCATTCAGTTTATACGGATGTTCAGAATGAAAAAGAAAAAAAAAAAGCCTTAATTTTCATTTTGATGTATCTGCCTTTATTCTTCCATCAGAAACTCCCGCTCTACGTGGCTCCCCAAGGCGAGAGGCGGCTGCACCGGCTCCGGTTCCTTCCAGGAAAGGACAAAAGTCACCTCTCCATCCGCTCCAGAAGTAGGGAGTGACCCCGGTTTTATCCGCCTGGCACTCGGCGTTTCACGGCGAAGGGCGGGTTTGTTCCCCGAGAGGGTCACCAGGACAAACCCACCACGCTCAGCTCACCCAGGAACCCGGTGACTACAGAGGGACTCATCCGTTTAACTCAGCGTCCCACGGCGCTGAGGGCAGCTGCTCACCTGGGATTATTTAGGCAGTGATGGAGGCGGTTTACGGAATTCAACAACAGAAAAAAATTGAATTCTTGACCTGTATGGGATAAAAGTTCATATATATATATATTAATTTGCCTTTATTGTGAAATTCAGGATGGCTTTGTCAGGAGTAAAGATGTGCTGTAGGGGCTCTTTCTGAGCGTGAGCTGTAGGCAACAATCGATGTAGGAGGTAATCATTTAAAATAAATACAAATACCAGCAATTATCACTTCAAGTATGGTTAGCCCAGGCTATTTAAGAGAAAAATAACTCAATAGGACAGAGTAAACTCGACAATCTAGATTTTATACAACCTGAAGCCTCACCTGAAAATTGCATTGGGAAAAAAAAAAAGCAGGTTAAAACATCATTTCTAAATTCAAGGGGAACTTGGTCAGAAGCTTGGTCAAACATCCGACGTTGCCCGTTTGTTTTTAACAGGCTCAGGAGCCGATGCCGAGAAAAAAAATAAAATATATATATATAAATGGGATCAGCCAACTGTAGCAGCAAGATGATGGTCTTGGTTTATTTATACGCTATTTCCCGCGTTCCTCAACAAGAACAAGCCACTCCACTACCCAAGGCTTAAAAGCAAATTTAAAAAAAAAAAAAATAAAGGAAGTTTTCATCTGGAATAAAAAGGAGCAGATATTTCCAACAATGTCCAATAGATGGTGACGGCGTATAAGAAATCCCAATCGGTGGTTTTTCTAGCCCCTTATTTCACATTTCCCTCCCCCCTCCCCTCTTCCAGCTCCTCCTTTTGACACCCAAAAAAGTCTGTTCTGGCCATTTCGCAGCTCTCGGGGCTGAGGGCAGAGCGGAAGGGTCCGCAGAAGGGCCAAAAATAAGTCGTTCAGGTATAAACAGGCCTGGGTTTTATTCAGAAATAGGTGAAATGGAACTTTTAAGGAGTGTGTCCAGAGGAGAGCCACGAGGATGATCCAAGGGTGGAGCACCTCTCCTACGAGGGGAGGCTGAAAGAGTTGGGGCTGTTCAGCCTGGAGAAGAGAAGGTTTCGGGGACATCTTATTGTGGCCTTCCAGTCCCTAAAGGGGCTCCAGGAGAGCTGGGGAAGGACTCTTTACTGGGGCATGGAGTGATAGGACGAGGGGGAATGGCTTCAAACTGGAAGAGGGCAGGTTTAGATTGAACATGAGGAAGAAGTTTTTCACTGTGAGGGTGGTGAGGCACTG
>VUYV01000436.1:367502-385415 GCA_008711295.1 Anarhynchus alexandrinus
GGTGAATATTGGGGTTACTCTTCCCCTCTGGTGACATCGCATTTTCACAGCAACCACAAATGTCTATCCAGAATATAGCGAAAGGGGGGAGCTGCCATTTCTGGCAGGAGTTGCTTCTTGCATAAGAAATAAAGACTTGGGGTTTTTTTTATTACCTTCTTTTTTTTTTGTTGTTGTTTTGTTTCAGGGTGTTTGGTGTTTTTTTTTCTNATGTAAAAACCAGGTATATTTGCACGCTGCAGCGCCTGCCCAGCGGCAGTAAGAATCAGCTTCAGGCTGCTAACTCTAGCACCAAAAAAAATAATAATAATAAAACTGTTTGGGTTATTTTTCACTGGTTTCGAGTCTATTTTTTTCCCCACTATTGACAACGCAGCTCAGATCAAGCGGCTGCAGGTGGAAAATCCTCATCCAGGACCATCCCAGACCATCACCTCCACATCCCCTCCCAGAGGAGCTCGTTAAGACAACGTTAACAGCGACACCTCGTACCTCCGAGTGACAAAATGCTAAAGAAACATCAAAGTTTTCAGAGGAAGGGGGGGTGGGGGGGGTGGTGAATATTGGGGTTACTCTTCCCCTCTGGTGACATCACGTTTTCACAGCAACCACAAATTTCCATCCAGAATACGGCGAAAGGGGGGAGCTGCCATTTCTGGCAGGAGTTGCTTCTTGCATAAGAAATAAAGACTTGGGGTTTTTTTTTATTACCTTCACCTTTTTTTGTTGTTTTGTTTCAGGGTGTTTGGTGTTTTTTTTTCTTTCTGTTTTTTTCTTTTTTAATTCCTTTTCCCCACTGTGTCACGCCAAAGTGCAAATCTCCAGCTGCAAACTCTACTGACAATATTATTGTCTTTGCTTTTAACAAACCGCCGTGGGCATAAATTAGAAAACTAATTAGAGCTTCATTTCAAGGCATNTAATAATAATAAAACTGTTTGGGTTATTTTTCACTGGTTTCGAGTCTATTTTTTTCCCCACTATTGACAACGCAGCTCAGATCAAGCGGCTGCAGGTGGAAAATCCTCATCCAGGACCATCCCAGACCATCACCTCCACATCCCCTCCCAGAGGAGCTCGTTAAGACAACGTTAACAGCGACACCTCGTACCTCCGAGTGACAAAATGCTAAAGAAACATCAAAGTTTTCAAAGGAAGGGGGGGTGGGGGGGGTGGTGAATATTGGGGTTACTCTTCCCCTCTGGTGACATCACGTTTTCACAGCAACCACAAATTTCCATCCAGAATACGGCGAAAGGGGGGAGCTGCCATTTCTGGCAGGAGTTGCTTCTTGCATAAGAAATAAAGACTTGGGGTTTTTTTTTATTACCTTCACCTTTTTTTGTTGTTTTGTTTCAGGGTGTTTGGTGTTTTTCTTTCTTTCTGTTTTTTTCTTTTTTAATTCCTTTTCCCCACTGCGTCACACCAAAGTGCAAATCTCCGGCTGCAAACTCTACTGACAATATTATTGTCTTTGCTTTTAACAAACCGCCGTGGGCATAAATTAGAAAACTAATTAGAGCTTCATTTCAAGGCTTCAAAAGGCAGAAATTGGGGGGGGGAGAGGGGGGGGATGAAAGGACAAAAGTCTACGGTTGCCTAAAAAGAAGCGACCAAGATTAATTTAACCCTGCAATTTAACCCAGCAGCCCGGTTTCAAAGGCAGACCTATTTCAGAATTTATATTCCGTTCCCTCGGCTCGCTCACCGCGGGCCGTTGCCCGCTGACCGCATCAAAACATCCAAGTTTATCCATTTAGGTCTTGTGCTTCCGTCCTTCCTCGGAAGAGCTTTTCGCCCGGAGCTGCTCCCAGCCCCGGCGCATAAATCATTGAGACCCCGAGCGCCCGATGCTGCCCGTGAAATTATTTGGCGTTTCTCTGGTATTGGCATTTTTTTTTAAACTAAAAAAAAATGTAGAAGTGGCATATCCCATATCCCTTCGTTTACCGAGCAGATATTACAGCTACGCTGATGCTAGGGAGCAGTAACGTAGGTGTGTTGGCATACACATTTAACCCAAGAATATATTGCATTATATATAAATGTATAGTATAATATACATTAATATTTTATATATACACGCAAATATATGTCCATATGTGTATAACTTGCCGTTCGTAGGAACAGAGAGTGTTATAACGTCCTTTCTGGTCAAAAGTTATTCTACCTCCCGCTCAAAGCAGGGCTGACTTCGCAGCCACGTCAGATTGCTCCTGGCCTCACCCAGGCACCTTCTGAACGTCTCCATGGGTAGAGGCTCCACGGCCTCCGAGAGAAATCCCGTATCAGGTTTTATTGGGGAGGGTTTCAGAGCCGGACTGTGATTCTTTCTGCTGTTCTCCTCAGGGCATCCTTCACCTCCCGGTTCCTCAGGCTGTAGATGAGGGGGTTCAGCATGGGGATCACCACCGTGTAGAAGACTGAGACCACTTTGTCGGTGTTCAGGGAGTAACTAGAGCTGGGGCGTAAATACATGAAGATTGTCGTCCCATACAACACGGTCACCGCTGTCAGGTGGGATGCGCAGGTGGAGAAGGCTTTTTGCCTGCCTTCAGCTGAACGGATCCTCAGGATGGCAAAGGAGATGAAGATGTAGGAGACCAGGATGGTGGAGATGGTGCTGAGCTCAATGACGCCGGCCAAGGAGAAGAGGATCATCTCGTTGATGTAGGTGCTGGCACAGGACAGAGCCAGGAGGGGAGGAACGTCGCAGAAGAAGTGGTTGATGACATTGGAGCCGCAGAAGGGCAGCCTGATGATGAAGGTCATCTGTATGACGGAGTTCAGGACACCCCCGACGTAGGCCCCCACCACCAGCCACGTGCACAACCTCCGAGTCATAACAGAGGAATAGAGCAGGGGGTTACAGATGGCCACGTACCGGTCGTATGCCATGACAGCCAGCAGGAAACACTCAGTTGTCACAAAGACAATGTAGAAGAAAGCTTGGCCCATGCAGCCAACGAAGGAAATGGTCTTCCTCTCCGACAGAAAGTTCACCAAGGTCCTGGGGGCAATCACAGAGGAGAAGCAAATGTCGACAACGGAGAGGCTGCCAAGGAAAAAGTACATGGATGTGTGGAGCCGTGGGTCACCTCGGATGACTACGATTATCCCCGCGTTGCCCAAAAGGGTGATAGTGTAGATGAGCAGCAGCAGCACAAAGAGGGCCACCTTCATCTCCGCTTGGTCACTCAGGCCCTCAAGAATGAACTCTGCCACTGAGGTGTGATTCTGCTCTGCCATTCAGGGCTTCGTGTCTACCGAGGAAGGAGAGAGCCTGAAAATATAAGACAGTGGAAACTGTGCCTTTATTTGAGCTGAAATGGGATAAATTGATAATTTACACCCTGTGCAGACAGTTCTAGGGAGCTGGAATGGGATGGACCGCACCGTAGCCACCTGCTGCAAGCTCGTCCTCCTTTACAGTCCAAGGAAGGAGGAGGTCCCTTTTGAAGGGAGAGCATCCCACCTTTCCCAAACACCTTCCCCTCCTGCAGCGAGTCACTGTGGAAGGTCTCTCGCTTTCTGGCCGTGGGCAGACCTTCGGGCAGGTTCACTTGTACCTCAGAGCCCCATTTTGGTACCTACAGTTTGATGAGATTGATGGATACAACAGCAGATCGAGATCCAGGTGACACACAGAAGCATCAGCTCTGCCCTTGACCTCCCGTGATTAAGTTTTCGTCCACATTTGTTCCCCTTCCTCCCGATTTCAAACCAATCGTGATAAAGTGCCCAGAACTACAGAGCTCTGCTGATAATTGTAATAGTTTGGAGTAAATGTAAAAAAATACTGCAGATTTCTTTCATCGGTTTGGGAAAATCACCTTTAATTTGCTGGGAGGGAGGGAGGGAGGGAGGAGGGAGTTTCGCACGATCCTAAAACTCATTCAGGACACGAGGAGTTTAACATTACAGCCTGAGAAACCTCGGGGAGGTGAAGTCAGGGAGACGATGAGCGCAATTTGGGTGGGAAGCTGTTATTTTGAACTGGGGCAAGCGTCAAAACATTTCCTCAGAGGATACGCAATTGAGAGACCGAACACCGTAACACCCGCCTCGATTTCCCCGTGACACTGGGAGCGAGGGTAGCGGCCCCGGGGTTAGGGTCCCGCTGTATAAAGAGTTTAAGGGGGTTCCACGAAGGACGAATCAGCCTTTCGCTAAGCGAACCCACCGCCTCCCTGCCCGCGGCTCCCCTCGCCGCGCAGCCCATGGCAAGGACCACCACCCGCCAAGGACTTCAGTCACACCGTGCGTTTGCCGATGGGGAGCGGGAGATGAAACCCGATTTAGAGAGGCAGTTTAAGCGTCAGGAGACAGCTGGGAGCGTTTATGAGCACCAACCAGACGTAACGCCCGGACTGAGCCCACACAAGAGCGGGATCCAGGATGTTCTTCTGGTATCCCAGCATCCGATTGCGAGTTGCACCTCGTTTCCAGGTGAGGACAAGGTACGACTGAGAGCATCGGCAGAAAGCATGAGGGAGGGGAATGGTCAAGGGTGGGGGGGAAAAAGGAGCCAGACTGAGAAATCCCTGTTTTAAGAAGGCATCTGAGGAGGAAAACCTTCTCGGAGGGAGCCTGGCGGTGGCACAGCGTGGCGTCCCGGTGGCTAGGGCACTCAGCAGCACTTCTCTCACCCCGCTTCCGGCAAGCGGCTCCTGCTTCTCCTGGGAGAGGAGTCAATGCCACGGATGAGACCACAGAGCTGCGCTGAGCCAAAAAATCACTCAACTCCAGTTACTTAAGCTCAGGCGCCTGGTTAAGCTGCTCACCCTCATGGAGATGTGAAATACGGGTTTCTGTCCCTCATAACACAAAGGTTCAGAATAAAGCAATTTTTTACAGGATTAAAGATGAGACTCAAAGGCTTACCCCACCAGATGAGCTCCAGGATCAGAAGACTCAGTGAAGAATCGGCTGAATATTTCTTTATAGAGATATTCTTTATTCTTTAAAGCGAATATCGCTTTATTTCAGGGTCAGCGGGTGGGTTAATCTCTCCTCAAGTGCGTTCTCTCCTCTTCTCCCAGGCTCCTTAAACACACCACAAGCACCATGATTTCTGATCCTGTGAATTCAAAACCCTGGAGCACGTCCCAGCAGAAATATTTCATCTTCTTTACACCCAGCCCAGAGGAGCAAACCTTGACCTGGGGTAAATCAGATGTAAATCAGGTAAAGCCTGCTGCAGTGATTCATGCCAGAGCAGGGTATAGTCCCAGCAGAGCTCACCAGGAGCTTTCGGGGAATGGTCACACCTACGTGGGGGTGGGGGTCACCTCGTCTTACTGGCTGCAAGATCTCTTCCGCCTTGGATGGCACTATGGGCTCGGGATGTCTGCATGGTAAATCATAGAATGGTTTGAGTTGGAAGGGACCTTGAAGATCACCTAGTTCCACCCCCCTGCCCTGGGCAGGGACACCTCCCACCAGCCCAGGTTGCTCCAAGCCCCGTCCAACCTGGCCTTGAACACCTCCAGGGACGGAGCTTCCACAACTTCTCTGGACAACGTATTCCAGTGCCTCACCACCCTCAGAGTGAAGAATTTCTTTCTGATATCTAATCTAAATCTCCCCTCTTCCAGTTTGAAACCATTCCCCCTCATCCTATCAAACTGGGGGACCAACCCTTGAAGCCATCCTCCTAGCTTCCAGATAAACAAGAATGGCTCTCCTGAGCATCCGAGAGCCTCCTGCATGTTTTCATCAGACGAAGTGCTTCCCTTGCAGCAACGTGTTGCTTTTATGTCTCTCTCCACAGGTCTTTGTGGGCAACGGGTGTCCCTCCTCAGGGAGGAAGGGTTGGTCACGGCTTCGGTGACAGTCCGGGTCTAAGAGAAGTGCGTCTTGATTGCCTACTGCCGGCTCCTTAATGAGAATGCGCGAGAGTCACAACAGTCTTAACTGCTAATAAACCTCAGCCACGCAAAATCCTCTGCTAATTATTGTCACAAATACCAATAGCCCGTTACGACGCTTGGTTGGCAGCCTCAAGGGACAGAAGAGGCAGAGACCCAAATGAGCACAAGTTATTCTTCACGAACCCCTCTCAAAAGCAAGGGGGGAGGCGAGAAGGTGCATCCAAAGGACAATTTACTCCAAGGATCTTAAACAACTATTACAAGCAGCTTAGGCTGTCCTAATTAGCTCTGGATGGGTGCCTGGAGCAGATGGCTGGGATTACAGGAGATGACAGCTGACCCAAACCTCCAGGCAATGAGCCTCCTAAAAGGCTTCCAGACCACTGATGGGTAAGAACAAGGAGGTCTACACAGGACCCACCTGTGGGAACATGATTGATAGACATTCCATTATTTTTTTTCTATGCTCCAGGTATTTCCAGGAATATCTCAACTGCCTGTTTTGTCCTCCCTTTTGCAGAGATCCTGGTCATTCTGCTGCTCCACCTCTACTGCAAGATCAAAACCATCTCATCACAGCCTATTTTGAAAAGAGGTGGAGCTAATCCAGCTCTTTCTGCAAACTTTTTTGCTTTGGCCAGCAGGAAATTGATAGGACATTCCTGGGAATTTCAGTGTAATTCCTCTCTGCTCAACACACTCAATAGACATCAGCTGCTTTCGGTCTGTGGAGCATTTTCAGGAGCTTTATAATTTGCACTATTTCCATCAGCATAGCTGATTTTTCCCGTTAAATGATAGAAGCCCGTGCTTTTAGATTAAACCCACAGCACGGATAGAGCCACCATATAAGTAGTAGTTCACATTTGGATCAAGTTTTGATCCATAGATGGGATTTACTTGTCCATCTGGTGTCAACCACATTAAGCGTGGACACAAGCCAACTGCCTAGGCAGTCTTTGCAGTCAGTAGACATCAGGGTGGTGGTTCAGCTGTTCAGACATGGGTGCCCAAGGACTATCTGAGACCCACCATACATCCCTCCTGCTCCCCTAAAGTGCACAAGTCTCTACAGGTTATGCCACACCTGTGTCCATACATCCTATGGTATCTCAGGTGGAATTAGATGGATCAATAGACTCAGCGTAGCCCAGGGGAGGATTTGCCATGTCCAAAGGAGACCCACACATGGTCACATGAACACACAAGTTCTCCATCAGTATGACTGAGAGCCTAGAGGACTGGCTGAGAGATGGACACATGGGATGGGTTGAGGCTCACCTTGCTCCAGGTCAGCATGACACATGGACCTGCACAGGAGCTATTGGTGTCCCAGCTTCTCTTCCAGCCTGTGAAGTCCAACAGTGATTCAGTTGGCCAAAGGGATGGCTCCAGCAGCAGTGCTACAGAACTTGCAAGAACCCATGACCATCTGGAGGAGCAGCTGGAGCCCAGCAGGAAACCTTCAATGGCTCCACAGCCATCACAACCAGCCCAGCCCAGCACCTGCAAACCAGCAAACCCAAATATTGGCAGAGAAGAGCAAGGCAGACACAGCTGTGCTGGCCCCAGGTGGGGGTTTGGGTTGGGTGCAGCTCTACAAACACCAATATTTTAACAGCAGAGTTTATATTTGGGCAGTTTCCGTGTCAACACTTTCACTGCCGAGTCACATTTCTTCCCACTTTGTTACCCATCGCAGAACAACTCCAAACACTCCCTCCTTCTTCAAAAGGTAAACCAAACCATGCCTTCCAGTTAGTTCCGAAACAAACTTCTCCTGCTTCTCACGAGAGAGTGACAAAGAAGGCAAAACAACTCGTGGAGTTTGTTAGCAGGTAACAAGGTGTAAACCTTTGAAGCATTTGTCACCCCATTCTTCGTCTCGCCCGTATTAGTTGGGACTATGTTGTGTACTGCTGCATCTGAGGGTGGTTTTCCCTCTTATAACGGAGGTGGAAATGGAAAATAAACTATGAAAATAGTATATAAACCAAAATCTGACAGATGGAAGTGACATGACCCAAAGGCTGGGTGGGTTTCGGCCACCCTAAATTCAGATGTCTTGAAGTGCAATATCTCAGAGTCACTTTACACGTCCCATACGCCGCATGCTGTGTCTTCAAGCAACACAGTTCGCCTAAGACACTTCCCATGTTTATTTTAACAAGAATCATGGTCTTTTGCTCCTTCTAGGGTGGGAGACTAAGGTCAGTTTTAATGTTTCCCCCTTAAACTTGTAATTTGGCCACTTAAACCCCACAACTAATGGTCTCTCAGATACAGATAACTACATGCTTTGAGAAAATTAGAGGAAAAATTAGAAATATTAGTTTTATTGCAACTAATGCTCCATGGCTTTACTGCACATCCTTAAGTTTAAATATATGTATGGAAAAATTCCACTAAAGAGTGCATTTAGGAACCATCACTGTCCAGTACTTCATGTTGTGTGTTAACAAAATCGTTTGAAATATTTATTCACTCTAAAAAGCACTTTGAAGGATTAAAAGTGCAGCAGAAATTTTTTAAAATACCTTTGAGCATTCTTTGATGGGTCATTGTAGAAGAAGATTCAGAGAAGTTCCTCTCAGTTTTCCCCGTTTCCTGCAGCTTTAGGGAAACATTTCCTCCTCTGCCCTCCAAGCCTTCTTGGTCTGCTCCATGTGTCCTCCTGCACACTCCCATCTGTCATGGGGTTACATCGAATCATCTAGGTTAGAAAGGACATTTAAGATCATGAAGTCCATCCATCAACCTAACACTGCCAAACCCACCAGTAAACCATGTCTTAAATGGTTCACTGAAGTTCACCTTAAATCTGGAGGTCCCATCTCACGGCTGGAAGAGGTACAGCCCTTGGTAAGGAGGTAGTCCACCGCGCTGGTGAATGGTGTCCGAACTGTAGGAGAGAGGGTGACCACGAGTAGGCTCAGGCCAAAGACAGCTGAGAAGAAAGTGGTCCAAGTCCTCAGCAGAAATCTCACAAATGTGTTATTTTTACAGGGCTGAGCCTTGTTGTCATATTTACCTTCAAGAGAGGTGACTTGGGGTTGCCCAAGGAACGGCAGGTCCAGGAGAAAGCCCAGCACATGCTTGTCTCCAAATATTCAGAAACAATCTGGACATTTTAGCACGTTTCCTTACAAATTGACCTTTGGTGGGTTCTTCTCCTGTTATGAAATGCACTATCTAGAGGTGAATGTATAACAAATTCATCCCACACCAACAGAGCTGTACTACAAAATGGACAATAACATACAGAAGAACTATCACAGATTCTCTCCGATTTCAAAAAAAAGACCCCAGAACACTGTCCCCGTTCCCATCACTGCCCAAACGTCGAACCGTTTACCACTTTAGCAGGGAAATCATTATTCTCCCCACTGCTCTCTACACCTCCTGGTTCCTCAGGCTGTAGATGAAGGGGTTCAGCATGGGGGTCACCACCGCGTAAAAGACAGAAACGATTTTGTCCCTGCCCAGGGAGTAGCTGGAGCTGGGCCGCAGGTACATGAAGAGAAGGGTCCCGTAGAAGACGGTGACGACCACCAGGTGGGATGCACAGGTACCGAAAGCTTTGCGCTTGCCCAGCGCAGAGCCCATCCTCAGGACGGTGAATAGGATGCGGCCGTAGGAGATGAGGATGATTGATACAGTGGTGACCTCGTTGAAGCCCCCGAAAACAAATACCAGCACTTGGTTGAGGCGAGTATCAGAGCAGGCCAGTTTTGACAGCGGTGGCCCATCACAGAAGAAGTGGTCGATGATGTTGGGGCCACAGAAGGACAATCTCAGCGCAAACCCCGTGAACACCACTGAGTTACAAAACCCAACCGCGTAGGACCCGGCCAAGAGGGAAACGCAGACCCTCTGGGACATGAGGACGGGGTAGCGCAGGGGGTTGCAGATGGCGACGTAGCGGTCGTAGGCCGTCGCGGCCAGGAGGTAACACTCCACGATTACAAACGCAGCATAGAAATGCAGCTGTACGAAGCAGCTGGCAAAAGAAATAGTCTTCCTTTCTGACGAGAGGTTCAGCAGCGTTTTGGGTGTCACGACTGAGGAGTAACAGAGATCCAAGAAGGACAAGTTGCTGAGAAAGAAGTACATGGGGGTTTGAAGCTGGGAGTCGAGCCAGACTACCGCGATGATGCCAAGGTTTCCCACCACGGTGACGACATAGACCAGCAGGAAAACCACAAAGAGGGTAACCTGGAGGTCAGGGCGATCTGTGAACCCCTTGAAAACAAACTCGGTCACCATAGTCCAGTTTTCCCAAGCCATTAGTGTGTAAGAGACACACAGCTCGCCAGCAGGGAGGCGACTTCCCCGACATCAATTATGCTGACTTGATCCCTTAATTACTAGCAGGTTTTAATCCTGTGCTCTGCAGATAACGACGGCTTTTCCTAATGAAACACCGCCAGAAACCCTGGCAGGATGCTCAGTTGGTCCACAACAACCTGGCCGTGCAGGGACCTACATCTGCCATCCCAAACCAAGCTTTTCTTGGTTAAAACCAAGCTTATCTCCTACCTTCACCTTCCCATTACAAGGAAAGACGTAGAAATCCAAACAAAGCAGGTTTTTCCCCTTGGACATCACCGTGGTCTTCACCATGTGCATCGTTTCCATCTGTCCGCAGTTTTGGGCACATTAAGGGAAGAGCAGCTCACATTCATTAGTGTTTTGTTCTGATAATAGACAAGCCGGAGGAATATTAGGAAGAAGTTTTTCACTGTGAGGGTGGTGAGGCACTGTCCCAGGTTGCCCAGAGAGGTTGTTGAGGCCCCATCCCTGGAGGTGTTCAAGGCCAGGCTGGATGTGGCCTTGGGCAGCCTGGGCTGGTGGGAGGTGTCCCTGCCTATGGCAGGGGGGTTGGAACTCGATGATCTTCAAGGTCCTTTCCAACCTAAACCATTCTATGATTCTATGATTCTATGATTCTATGATTCTATGATTCTATGATTATTAACATCCACTCTGATTTTCAGGTTGACGATGTCCCAGAGACTCTTTTTGTTATCCCAGGTAACGCAGGGTTGGCATTTGTTGCTCAGGGCTTCTTATTCTAAGTGCTCAGAGACAAAAATAACGTGTGTTTATTTTATTTATTTATTTTTAATAAGCGATGGCTAACAAAGTCAGTGGCTACTTTGGGGGGGATAAACTGCATTTCAATGACTGCTCTCCCCTCACGAGAATAAACACACGGACAGAAGGGCGTAGACACGCGTTCTTCTTGTTCCGATGTCTTCCAGCTTAGCTGGCGACTTGCTAAAAACTGCGCTTTTCCCTTTATTTCTATCATTTAACGTACATTTTAAGCAAGCAGTAACGTCCCAAGTACTTTCAAGCAACTGATTAAGATGCCAAATTAGGGTCAGAAAGTAAAATTTCCTTTTAGGAAAAAAGTTGTCACATCACTATGTCTCAAACACAGATGTTTGAGAGCAGTTTAAGCGTAGTTCCACTTTCTCTACAGGAAAGCCCCAGTCCGCCCTCATACCAGGCTGGAGTGGGCTTTAATTTCGGTTTTATTCCCTCGCCCTGTCCTCCGCTCGACCCCGAAGGCTCTCCCTGCCCCGGGGCTCCTCCTTGCCACCCGTTCCACCGCCATCCACCTGAGATGCTGCCTCTTCTGGTTTTGCATAAAAGATCCAACCTTTTTCAGTCCGAACTGCTTTTGCACCCACCTCCGTTATGAGTTCCTCCAAGGAGATCGTTCAGAAGACAGGCAGAACCTGCACCTTCTAATTCCAGAGGAAAAACTGGAAAAATAATAGAGAAAATTAAACAATATCCCATTAAATTCGCTTGAAAGCATGCGTGCTCATCTCATAAATAGGATAAAATTATTTTTCCCAATCCCAAAAAAAGGATTGTTGGTGGGGAGAAGGGAAGCACATAAGGTATACTAAAGATTTCCTCCATACGCATCTATATTTGTCCCAGCATATCCTTGCCTACTGGCAAGAGTTATGTTTTTCAAAGAGAAACAGCAATTTTTGCTCGTGGGACAATCACGCTAGAGTTCTTCAGCATTATCTCTAATCAGATCTTTCTCACCTGTCTGCATGACTGTGTTGTACGGAGTCATCCTGGACTTAAGAAAAAAAAATTGGTTTTCCACCTTCTAGCCTGGTTTATAACTCAGAGGAAGCAAATTTATTCCGAGCCTCCTTTTCTTCTCCCGATTTTTAATTCTACATGGCGCTGGGTGTCCACGTACGGCTGTGTCTCCCAGAGGCTCTTGTCTTCGCTATTTATTGCTTTCCACCTTACACGGTTGGGATAAGCCACCAACAGCCTCCTTGGGCACGGCACCCCATGCCAATCCCTCTTGCTCTTTCTCCCCTTCAGATATAATTGGGAAAGTCCCTTGGTGATTTCAAGAGTTAGAGGTCCAGAGATATTCCCTCCTCAACCCTCGAGATGGGTTGTCTTCTGGGAGCCAGAATACGCCCAGATCAGAAACTGCTGTGAGGTTATTGAGAAGCAGCATCTCTCCTGGAGACAGCATCTCAGCACCTTGCAGCTATGGAAACACGCAAGCCAGAAAGATTTACCAATCTTTAGGAAGCCTTGAAAATCATAAAGAATACACTACCCACTTCCAAAACAAAGTGCTGCCAACCTACTGAAGACAATAATTCTAATATCAAATTAGGAAATGGCAGAGGTACTAATGACCAGAGAATAACACTTGAATAGAATGTTAAATTGATTACTATATTTCCCTCACGCAGAATACTATCTCCCACGGTACCCGTGTAGGGACAGGGTCTGGGTGGAGAGAGACCGGCAGAGGAACAAGCACGGGCTGGGCTGTTGGGTGCAGAGGGTGGTGGGTTGTACTCTGCCTGGAGGCTGAGGAGTGCCACGAGGGTTTGTCCTCTTTAATCTCTTTAAATAGAGTCAAGGAGGACACCACGGTGTGCAGAGGACCATCCCACCATACCTGAGCAAGGCGAGTAGAGTAGACCCAGAGACCTGGGCCAAACTCAGCCGAGAGTCCAAACCATCAGGCAAGTTGGTGACAATGAGGCAGGTCCAAGGTCAAGCCAAGTCACTGCCCTGGTCAGGGTCAGGTCCAGGATCATGCAAAGGTGTGGATCAAAGCAGTCCATCGGTGCACGCACCTATTGTTAAACCGGAAACCAGCACTCCTCCAGCACAACCCAAGAGAGGAACATGCTCCCTGGGCTGAGCTTAAATAGAGCTGATGGGCAAATGGGCAGAGGCTGGGGGTGGAGGCCCCAGGTGAGGCTGGTCAGGGCCGTTAAGGCCAATTAGTTCACTCTGGGAGAGATTAATCACTGTCTGAAAACGCCCATTTCTCACCACTGAATACAGTGGAAGCCCAGAGTCACCCACTCAGGTGTGGACATCTGTGCCTTAGGTACCTCAATGTGGATAATCCCACCCTTGCTAGAAAACTGGGCTCTCTGGTGTCCACAGAGGGACAGCAGCAGCTCCAGAGATGGAGTCAGTTGTGCTTTATGAACCGTTTGGAGATCCTCTGAAGGACCTGAAATGTCTCTAAACCCATTTTCATTCTGTCAGCGAGGTCAGACCGAAACCTTCGCGCTGTCCACAAGTATCTCAGAAGCATTGTCACCACTGTGCTCAGCAATGGCTCATCCATGTGATGTAGAAGCAGCACAACGACTTTCAGAATTGCATTTCACCTCCTTTTTTTTTTTTTCTTTTTTTTTTTCCTCTGGTAAACCCTTCCATGAGGAGCCCTCAGGGCTTTCTCCCAGGAGAGCATGAGGGACCATATTTACAACCCCGTCACCCACAAGCTATCAGAGTCTGGGCAGGAGCACGTCTCCCTCCCCATCAGGCAGTTAATAGAGGTTGAGCGGACACGTAGATACTCTCCTCCGCATTCGGGATAAACCCTTGGCTCCCATCGCTCCGTAGCGGCGAAGGCGCAGGAGGAGCCAAGACCAAGCAGAACCTCCCCTGCGGTTAGGCAGTGGGCTTTCTTCTTCATCTCCTCGTGTCCTCTTTTTTGGGGGGCTCTGTCGGAAAACAGCCTTACCCAAGTAGGGTTTCTTCATAATAAGAGGGAGTAGTGTCTTGTGTGAGTTGCTTTTCTTTTATTTAGGCAGCTTAAAGCACGATGAACTGATTTATGTAAGTGTTAAATAAGGACGAGTCTTATTTTGTTATGAAGAAACGCAACATTTGGAATTGTCGGCAGAATATAGTCATTACCAGAATCAGCATGTTTTAAAATTAACTCGGTTTCCGAATAGCGCCTTAACTTAACGCCCATGGTTTTAGGGTGCTTCAGAGTGCTGCAGCTCATAAAAGTATACATCATGAGTTTACCCACGAGTTTTATCAGCTGCAAATTATATATAATAATTGTCTAAATGTGATTTGAAGATTGGAGCAATAATTAAAAGCCAAAACGTCTGGAGGTCGTTCATGTGGTGCGATCTGTGGTTTCACTGGGACTGTGACTTTCCCTTCCCCGGGTCTACGTGCGCTCCTACGGGGTTCCTCTGAGGCGTCTTCTGAAACAGATTTCTTTCGGATGGAAAGGGAATAAAGATCTGATCCTTTTCTTACATCTGGAAACCCCCGTGCCCGAGTAAACCCATCGTTTTCAGTACCCAAGTGTAAGAAAAAAAAAATGACATTTGGATTGTCAATTTCATCAATTATTTTTTTTTTTATTAAGACATTATTTATAACATTATCAGAGCTTCGCAGAAAATCCCATGGAAAGGCTAATTGGAATATAATTTTCAAAAAAACCCCCAGCTGTTTGGATGAATATTTACCATCCTCAAACATTTGTCAAACTTATGTTTTCTATAACGTCTTTTTAAATACTTTCAGCGGAAAGGTAATCAGGTCTGATTTTTTTTGGTACGACGCTGGGGGATGTAACGGCGTTATCTTACAAAAGCCATAGCTGTGCTGAGGATGACATACAGACATGTGTGTCTGGCACGGGGAAGGGTGGGAGGCACGTGCTGGAGGTCTGTGCTCGGCTGCTCAGCAGGAGATGGAAGAGGAGGACCTCCGTGATGGCACGCTCTGAAACGCTGCCAATGCCATGAGCGATGCCCAGGCGGCCAGCAGGCACGTGGATTTGGGTGTGACAGGAACTGGAGAGCACCTGGGGCAAGAGGAGTTTGTACAGGAAAGATTCATTGCCCTTTAACGAGAAGGGAGCGAGACCTTGAGAATAAAAGGGGTGATGAGGCAGGGTTCAAGCTGTAAACTGGGAGACGCTGATGGCTGTGGAAGAGCATTTTGACAGGGCTATCAGGGAGCCTGGGGCTAACGTCCAGTGTACACCTGAAAAAAAACAAGAGGGGGGGGAGCTACATGCAATAAAATACAGAAGATAAATCAGACTGTCTGCGGTGTCTGGTGAGAGGCACAAGCCAGGAGCAGAAAGAAAGCAAGACTTGGAAACGTTTCCAAAACAAATCTGGGAGCCCAAGTAATAGGGTGGGGAAACAAAAGTCGCTCAAGTGTCAAGTTGACACTTGACACCCCCTTGGTGTCAAGTGAAGCTACGGCGTCCTTCATCACAAACCCAGCAGATAAATATCGTGTCAAAGCTACTTCCACGTGACAAACTCCCTCAGGGCGTTCTTCACCTCCCTGTTCCTGAGGCTGTAGATCAGGGGGTTCAGCATGGGCACCACCAGTGAATAAAAGACAGAAAAGGTCTTGTCCGTGCTCAGGACGTCACTGGGCCTTGGTCGGAAGTTCAGGGCGAGGATAGACCCGTGGAAGATGGTGACTCCAGCCAGGTGAGAAGTGCAAGTGGAGAAGGCTTTGTACCGGCCCTTAGCAGAGCTGATCTTTGAGATGGCGGAGAGGATGAAGGCATAGGAGACCAGGACCGCCAAGATGGTCACCAACTCCACCAGTCCCCCGAGGCCGAATACCAGATGCCTGTTGACGTGGGTGTCAGAGCAGGAGAGCGCTAGAACAGGCACGAGTTCACAGTAGAAATTGTTGACCTCGGCTGGCCGGCAGAAAGGCAGGCTGAAGGTGAAGTCCGTGTGCACCAAAGAGTGCAGCAGGCCAAGCACATAAGAACCGGCTACCAGCAGGACGCAGACCCTGTGAGACATGATGGATGGGTAAAGCAAAGGGTTGCAGATGGCCGTGTAGCGGTCGTAAGCCATCGCAGCCAGAAGGAAGCACTCGGTGGTCCCAAAACCTATGAAAAAGAAAAGTTGGGTGGCACAGCCGGCCAGAGAGATTGTTTTCTTCTCCATCAGAAGGTTCATTAGCGTCCTCGGCGCCACCACCGATGAGTAGCAAGCATCTAGGAGAGACAAATTGCTAAGGAAAAAGTACATGGGTGATTGAAGTTGACTGCTGCTCCTGATCAGCAGGACCATGCCCAGGTTCCCTGCCAGAGTGACGAAGTAAATGAGGAGGAACAGGACGAACAAAGGTGCTTGTAGCCGTGGGTCGTCTGTCAGTCCCGCCAGAGTCAGCTCCGTAACTTGCTCGCTTTGATTTTCCTCGGCCATCTTCTCCAAAAGCACCGTAAGTTATGTTCACAGAGCCGGAATAAAAATAATGAATTAATGGGGACACTCAGCACCCAAAAAGACCAACAATGGCCAGTGCCTGTACCGGCTTACCCCCTCGTTAGCAGCGATTTGTTTAATTTTAAATCAACGTTGGTCAAAAAACCATTTGGCAAGAGGGTGGAAATTTTATTTCGGCGTCAGTTACTCTGCCAAGCGGTCAATTTTTCACTCATTCTGGCACAAACCTATTTTTATCTATTGTACACTCGTAGTATATATCACATTTCGGTGTAACCCTCCCAAGTTCTAACAAAAAAAGAGTAAACGAAAGGGCTCAGTGATCCCTATAACCAATTAGTTATATTAATAACGAAAATAGACCTCACAGAACACGAACTAGAATACAAACTTCCAAATTTTAGGAAGCCCTCCCCAGTGGAGGTTGTTTTAAAAGATTATTTTGCTTGTGATGCTGCGGAGAGAAAAAAAAATGAAAATTCCCCCTTACTCTTAAACTTCTCATTTATTTCGCTCAGGGGCTGTGCCTTTGTGTACGGCAAAAGTGCGGTGCCACCACGGGGGAGAAAAGAAACCATTAAAAAAAAAGATGGTACGACACATCTTTGCCTTTGTAATGTCTTCCTTGACTAAAAATTCATACTCAGGGGTTTTAAATATATGGAAATACATCGATGCGTCCTGACGACCCAAGAAAATTGGGTAAACTGACCCACTTTTCGTGGAAGATCATGGAAAAACACCGTGCTGCTCGGAAGGTTCCTGCCGCCGCCGTGACTAAATCTCGTCAGTGGAATGGGTGGAATGAGTACAGCTTCAGGAAAACCAGCAGGGAAATCGGCGTAAAACCGGCTTAAACGAGCCCGGCTCGTTCTTTCGAGAAGATAAATTCATAATGGAAAATCAAATAAAGTGTGTAGCGAGGTGGGAGAAGCGCACGGGATTTGGCGGTACATCAGAAACCTCAACCATTTGTTGGCGCAGCTTTAGGGGTCAAAACCGCGGCAGGAAAACCCGTAGAATGGGAAAATTGCTGGAGATGGGATTCCCCAGCGCTGCAGAGATAAAGGCGTACGCTAGCGGGTCTTTTATCTGCTAACCGCTGCTATAAAATTCAAAAAAAAGATTTAAAAATACAAACGCTATAAAATTTAAAAAATATTTCAAAATACAAATGTTATAAAATTCAAAAAACTATTTGAAAACACAAACGCTATAAAATAAAAAAAAACCTTTAAAAATACAAATGCTATAAAATTAAAAAAATATTTAAAAACACAAATGCTATAAAATTAAAAAAAATATTTAAAAATACAAACTCTATAAAATTTTAAAAATATTTCAATACAAATGCTATAAAATTAAAAAAATATTTAAAAATACAAACTCTATAAAATTAAAAAAATCTTTAAAAATACAAATGCTATAAAATTCAAAAAATATTTCAAAATACAAACGCTATAAAATTAAAAAAAATATTTAAAAATACAAAC
>VUYV01000436.1:386210-406734 GCA_008711295.1 Anarhynchus alexandrinus
ATAAAATAAAGTAAAATAAAATAAAATAAAGTAAAATAAAATAAAATAAAGTAAAATAAAATACCAGTCTTCCAAGTCAAGCGGCTCACAAAGGCTCGGACAGACTGCGTGGAGCCATCTCACAATCGCAGATATCCACAAAACGCCCCCAAGCACACGGCTCCCCGTTGCTGGGGGACAGAGAGGCGTTTCTGGGGTGGGATCCATGGGACTTGCTGCGGACACCGGTCTTGCAACAACGTGAACTACACACAGAGGTGTCTGTTTCTTGGGGGCGCGGGGAAATATGGACTGGGTCAAAAATGTACCCGACCACGAACATTGTTTATCCCAACTGTGAAGCCGTTTACTTCTATTTTTGACCCGAAGTTGTTTGTTTCTTAATACCACGACAGAGTAGACCTTCAGGGTATCGGGATCAATCCCCTTCCCGTAACTTCTTGGTGTCTTCTACAGAAAGACTGTTTCATAACGGGCTGCGAAATACAGCAGCAATGAGTCAATAAATGGCGAAACACCCATTATTGACCCAACGCGCGATTAAGCTATTTATATTTGCGCACCGTCGGAGAAGCGGCTTTAGCAACNAGTGGAGTAGAGGGGCAGAATCACCTCCCTCGCCCTGCTGGCCACACTTAACTTCTTGGTGTCTTCTACAGAAAGACTGTTTCATAACGGGCTGCGAAATACAGCAGCAATGAGTCAATAAATGGCGAAACACCCATTATTGACCCAACACGCGATTAAGCTATTTATATTTGCGCACCGTCGGAGAAGCGGCTTTAGCGACAGCGACGGCGAGGTTCAAATTGCCTCATTTTTTTCCAGGAAAAATTAGCACCGACACTCGCTGTGACCTCTGGAAGGACTGAACACCGTGAACTCAACCTTGCAACTTCACTTGCAGGAAGCAAGTTTTCGGTGGAAAAAAACCTTATTCAAGTGCCAGGCCACAGGTAATAGCTTGAGGAACTACAGCGAAGAGCTGCGTGACTGAGTCATTAACCCATTCTATGATGTCCTGTAGTCCTGCAGGTCTACCCCGTTCCCACCCAGCCCTGTAAGCGCTGGGCTTCAGAGAGACACTCCATAGAAAAAGGGTTTCCAACTCTTCTGGGTTCTCCTCTGACCCTGAGCAGTCTGGAAAACCCACGTCCAGCGCAATCCAAGCTTTCTTTGAAGCCATCGAACAGAGAAATGAGATGAACAGGAGGAATCAAGCTGTGTGGAGAGGCCGCTCGCTGTTCTTTGACCACTGATGGTGTACGAGGTTGGGCTTCATCTCCCCCCAACTTCAGCTCTGCAGAAGTTACATAGTCTAATCTGTGTCAGTCACCTGACTTCTCCCTGTAATTAAGGGAAATAAACTACAAAGAAATTACCCTCAAGACACCTTCATACAGACTTCTGTGCAATTTTGAGTCCCACTCAATAACGGCAATAAGGAAATCCTCTCCTGGTCACCAGCTTCCTTCGCTCACTGCCTTCTCCCAACCGCTCTTCTCAGGGCAGCCTTCACCTCCCTGTTCCTCAGGCTGTAGACCAAGGGGTTCAGCGTGGGGGTCATGATGGTGTAAAGCAGAGTGGCCCTCTTGTTCTCATCCAAGGCATAGGCGGAGCTGGGGCGCAGGTACATGAACAAGATTGCCCCGTAAAACATGGTGACGACCGTCAGGTGGGAGGCGCAGGTGGAGAAGGCTTTTCTCCTGCCCTCCGGAGAGCGGATCCTCAGGACAGCGGGGAGGATGTAAGTATAGGAGATGAAGATGACAGTCATGGTGCTGAGGCAGTTCACGCTGACAAGAGCAAGGACGACCACCTCGTAGGTGTGGGTGTCGGAGCAGGAGAGAGCCAAGAGCGGGGCAATGTCGCAGAAGTAGTGGTTGATAACATTGGAGCGGCAGAAGGAGAAAGTAAAGATGAAAGCGGTGTGCGTCACCGCGTGCAAGACGCCGACGGCGTAGGAACCAGCGACAAGCCACCGGCACGTCCATCCGTCCATGATGGCGGGGTACAGGAGGGGTTTGCAGATGGCCACGTACCTGTCGTAGGCCATCACAGCCAGCAGGAGGCACTCGGTGACCCCAAAAACAACGAAGCAGCACAGCTGGGTTGCACACCCGGAGAAGCCGATGGTTTTCTCCTCCGTCAAGATCTGGACCAACATTTTGGGGAGGATGACGGAGGAATAGCAGACATCGACAAAGGCCAAGTGGCCAAGGAAATAGTACATGGGGGTGTGAAGGTGAAGGTCGGTCCTGATTAATACAATTATCCCAAAGTTCCCCAAGAGGGAGATCATGTATGTGGCCAGGAAAGCCAAGAAAAGGGGGACCTGGAGATCCGGGCGGGTGGTCAGCCCCAAGAGAACGAACCGGTGCACATCAGTGTGATTGACAGGTGACATTCTCTGCAACGCGTTCAACCTGTGGGAGATAAGTGAAGTGACAGACAACGCTTTGGGCAGCTCAGCAGAACCCTCAGCCTCTTCGGTGTCACCAAAAGGAGGCAGAGCGCTTCCTACCAGAGGGTCATGAAACGTCAGCTGGACTCTGGACCACTCTTGGAAGAGCCGAGCCTCCATCCAGCGGCTTCGGAAGGATCCTAAAACCAAAACTTACCTGTCAAGCTGAACAGTGAGAGTGCCCACCTGGGTTTCCCTCAGCACTTCATCTCCTACGCAGCTTCCTATCTGCGCCTTCCTGGGGAAATTTAACACAGGAAGAAAATCGATACACTGCGTGTTTCTCAGTAATAACCTTTTTTTAATAAAAATTAAGCTATTTAATGCATTTTGCTTTTTCCTCAGTAAACGACAGGTGCATTTTGAAAATAATTGTATTTTTAAAAACAAAACCACATGGAACAATTCGACTTGCGGAAACTGCAGAATTACTTTTCTTGTTGACTTTGCGAAACAAACCAGAGCCCAAGTGTGCATTTCTCTTTCCAAACTGACACGAATACACAGTTTTCAGTCTACACAGTCCTGACAACCCCATAGGAAAGGAAATTCGCAGCGGCGCCGGGGAAACTAGCTTGGATGTAGAGGCGAGGCCATACAAGCAAGCACAGGAGGAGCTGAGCAGGGCAGGGAGAGGACATAACAGGATTGGGCACCCTCTTGCCTTGGCCACCAGGGCCATCCCATGCCATTACAGTGGCACCTATGAAAAAACCAAACATGTCTCCTCGTTTCATGTCATCTAAAGCAGAAGGAATCCTCCTCCCATGTAGGATTCCTTCTGCTCTTCTCAGTCTCGTTGCTATGAACGAGATATCTCACACCTCTGGTCCTTTCTTTCCTCTATCTCACCACCTTCAAGTCCATCAGATAAAAAAGAAGGGGTGCTTACTTTAGCCCCACGATGTCCCTTCATGTCCCACCACTCCAGAGCAGGTTCAGGGCTGAAGACCGACCGGAACAGAAGATGCCCTCACCTTGGACATGACTTCTCCAACAAAACTCACATCTTCAGTGCAGCTCCTTCAGCGACTGGGATGAGTTTGGCTGCTCCTCCAGACAATATGTCTGGGGCCATAATTCATCTGCAAACAATTGTTGAGAGTGCTTTTTAGAACTCTTAAAAGCTGCACCACGGAGGACTTGTTGCTGCACCTTCTAGAGGGCAGACACCCCCCCTCCGTATTTTCTAGTGGTATTTATACTAATTTTTGTGACCCTGGAGGTATTTCAGTCCATGGAGAAAAGAAGCTTGACAACAAGCAAAATCCACCGGGGATATCAATTTTTTCATCTCCAGGCTCACTAATGAAGCCCAGGAACAATTTGCTTTGAATATCTGGATTTAAGAAGCTGTCTTCCCCTCACGCCCATGCTGAGGAGAGGGAGTGGATGAAAAGCAAACATCTACGTGATTCACCAAAAGCAAATCCCAACTTTCTTCCGCGGTCACCCCTGGTTAATATCTAACTTTCTCAAGTGTCTCTCCTAGTGCCACCTAAGCTGGATTTCGGCAACGCAAACATATTTCTTGCAACCGTTTCTGCCGTCATGATCTCCCCTCGTGAGCACCCTCTTGCTCCAAACCCCACCCCAAATGGTGACCTTTGCCTTTTCTGGCTTCGATAAGACGTTAATTGTCCCCCCACTAAGTTTTTTCCTGCTATCTTTTTTCTTTTTTTAACTTTTTCTGAGCAATTTTTTAACTTTTTCTGAGCAATGGCAATCGCCTAAACTCAAACCAATACCAGAACTGCAGCCTCACCTAAACAAGACTATTTTCGCTGAGATGTGTCCACTGGGTCCGAGTGCCGTGACGGGTGTTGTCTACAACACCGTGGTCTTGACGTATGGATTCACGCAACACTTCCCTATCTGCTTTCTCCAAGAGATTTGGTTTCCAGAGCTGGCGGTGTCTCTGTGTTAGTTTGTTTGAGTAGGGTTGCCGCTTTCAGAACCTCCAACAGCCGCGTTTCAGAGACCGCTTATTCCTGCCAGCATTAGCGGGAATGATATTTTCTATCCATACGCGTGGGGTTTTTTTGGCAGTGAGAATTCAGAGGTGTTATAAACCCCCCTCAGACAAACTCTGCACACACGCAGACTGCCTGGTGATAACGTCTCACCACCGCCGCCACTTCACAACTGCTGTCGGTGGCCCCGTGGCTCAGAGGGATGCCGTCATCCAGCAAAATAGATGAATATCTAAAGAAAAGCAGCAATTATTTTCAAAACATAGACATATTTTCTCACAAGTAGATCTCCTATTAACTTCCGCGACGGATGTGGGAGAGAGGTGATTCTGCCCCTCTACTCCACTCTCGTGAGACCCCACCTGGAGTACTGCATCCAGCTCTGGAGTCCCCAACATCAGAAGGACATGGACCTGCTGGAGCGTGTCCAGAGGAGAGCCACGAGGATGATCCGAGGGCTGGAGCACCTCTCCTCTGAGGAGAGGCTGAAAGAGTTGGGGCTGTTCAGCCTGGAGAAGAGAAGGCTCCGGGGAGATCTTATTGTGGCCTTCCAGTACCTAAAGGGGGCCTACAGGAGAGCTGGGGAGGGACTTTTTACTGGGGCATGGAGTGATAGGACGAGGGGGAATGGCTTCAAAATGGAAGAAGGCAGGTTTAGATTGAACATGAGGAAGAAGTTTTTCCCTGTGAGGGTGGTGAGGCACTGTCCCAGGTTGCCCCGAGAGGTTGTTGAGGCCCCATCCCTGGAGGTGTTCAAGGCCAGGCTGGACGTGGCCTTGGGCAGCCTGGTCTGGTGGGAGGTGTCCCTGCCTATGGCAGGGGGGTTGGAACTCGATGATCTTCAAGGTCCTTTCCAACCTAAACCATTCTATGATTCTATGTTTTTCTTCAATATTATTTTTTCCTAATGATATTTGGGGGCCAAAACCCTTGGCAGGCTGTCTACAGCCCCTCCGGCCATTGCATCCCCCCTGGGGTACAGGCAGCACTTTGGACCAGTTGAACACCACCAGCTGGTAATTTCCCCTTCTGAAATCATTCCGCCTTTACCCGACAGCGAACTCACCGAAGACCTGCCCCATCCCATATTCACAACCTAAACGCCACCAGGTGCCCAGCTTTGGAGCAGAATTTGTGTCTAGGGGGACAAGAGCGGCATTTTCTGGCAGGTGTCTGAAGTGGTTTCAAAAGTAGGAAAAGTATCATCAGCTTGAAATATTATGAAGTCTGCCAGATGGCCTCTGCCTAATTGTTTTTACTCGCTACCCTTATTCTGTTCGCTGAATCTTAGTCACTCAGGAAATATATAAAAACACAATCTGCGCTCAAGTGCGCGACGATGCCAAAAAGCCTCTAAGGAGTTGTAATTTAAAAGAACGGAGAAAGCAAAACCCACCAAAAAAAAGGTAGTGGGGGTCTGCGTGGCTCCTTTCCCGAAGACACCTGGTGCTTTTTGATCTCCAGCTCCCACAAGCTTGTCCTGCGAATGAGAAAAGACACCCAAAAATATTCACGAGTGGACTCTACCCTCGGCCGGGGCAGATCTTTCACGTTTGTAACCGCGGGGGTTAACAGCAGCGTGCAGCTCCTTCCGAATACGCTCATGAGCTCTGCTTGACGTTTCATTTCATTCCAGCAGGATCTATACAATTTCAACGCTGACTTGATGAGGGCCGAATTGCTCAAAGGGGAAAAAAAAAAAATAAAATAAAATAAATGATAAGGCGGTGAAATGAATCGTTCGGTGGCAGTAGGATGTGGAGCGCGCTCTGGTGCTCGTCATCGCACCCCTGGCTTGGCGCCGGATTTCTCCTCGTGCGTCCCAGCCTGCAGCGCTCCCCAGAGAAATGCCAAAATGAAATTGGAAACAGCTCTTTTTTGATAAATGAAAAGGTAATTATGGGGCTATAGCGTTAGGGTTTTTTTTCTTTTCCAGATCATTTATAGCTACCTCCCTGCTTTTATTTAGGGTACCAGCTGTTGCGTCTGAGCACGGGTAAGCTGAACGTCGTCATCTACAGGTGTGGACTTCTTCATGGGACTGTTCTCCACCCCATACTCTAGGAAGCATTTCATCTTGCTCCGAAATAAACATCTTAAAGAACTTATCTGAATACTGACTAAAAGTTCCCACTTCTCCCCATTGACCGCAGAGTTCCCAGTTACTCCCTGGACCAGGAAAAAAGGGGTGTCTATTGTCTTACACCCTGGTGAACCTCATGCTGAGCCCCCCGATCTACAGCCTGGGGAACAGGGAGGTGAAGGATGCTCTAGAGTTCTTATTGCCTCCTGGATTCAGACTGGTAAAAAGATATAGTCAATTAAATGCAAATAACACGGATGTTCTTGAGATGGCACCTTTGTCCTGCGGCTCTAGCGATGGAAATAACGAGCAGGTAACACTGAGAGCCACAAAAGTTGGGAAAATTCTCTGTCTGGGGTGTAGGAGGTAACTCAGGGGGCTTCTGGGGGACGCGCAACTGTGCAGCAACGTTTTGTTGGGTGCAAAGGCCGTAGTGAATAGCTGAGCCACACACCTCAGGAACCAGGTCCTTAAGGAACCGCAGAAGGCAGCGATGGATAAATATCCCCGGCCACAGGCCACGGGTGGCGCTGGTACAGGCGAGGACGTTCCTGCTTGCTCTGCCCTGTGAGATGAGCTGGTGTGGGGATGTCCCACACGATGAGCTGGTGTGGGGATGTCCTTTTGTTCTCGTGATCTCTAAACCTGTGATCCCATCAGGGCCTGCTGGACAAGACCATGAGTTAAGTATTTCTGGGCAAAAAGGGCCAACAAGGGGTAGGGTGTCATGGATAGCCAAGATGAATCTTCAAGGGGATTTGGTTTTCCTCTCTTTGTCTCCTCACCTCTCTGCCCACCCCTTGTGTTACCTGATGAGAAACATTAGAATCAACAGGTGAGGCCAGATGAGAAAATCATCAAGCTGACTGCGGCACCTCGGAGAAGCAGCCGGCACCAGGGGCACCCGGAGAGGGTCTTCACAAGGTTGGTTGAAGCACGGGGGAGGTTGCAAGGAAGCAGCAGGACACAACTCATGTTCTGGTCTCCCTGTGGAAGAGTCTATCACTTTCATTGGCTATGAAAGAGCTCAAATAATTAGTTTTTAGACTGAAAATGTCAGGCGAGATGAATTCCAACTTCTGTAGACGCGAGCGTGCCTGTGCTCAGGTGTGCCACCACACGCGCACACTGAATGACTGCTGCTTTCACTAATGTGCCTAAAAATAGAGATCTTTCCAGATACGCAGATCGGTAATGATGACTTTCAGGGCGTGCGTCCAACCGCTCAATGTTTGCTCATGCAAAACAGAAAACTAAACGAGACAGTGCTTTTATTGGTGTGACTCACGAAAGCGAACTGAATGAAACTGTGTTGGTTTGTACCAGACGGCAAATCTGCACCCATTTGTCCTCAACGGGTATCTCCGGTTTCTCCATATGTACTTCAAACCAGCGAGTCCCAGCGTACGAGTGATTTAGTGCAGCGCTGAGATTGGGATTTCCCATTCACAAAAGTCAGGGAGCACAGCCAGCAAATACCTACAGAGATACACGTATACATACGTACACGTTTATACTCACTCGTATTTTCATATACGGTTTCCTATATATATTTTAAGAATTTAATGCATTATATGCAATACGTAGGAACGGTTTGTGTGCATACCTGTATGCACAGCACCACACACATGCGTATGTACGCGTGTTTATGGCAAACGCGGCTTTCAAAGTGATGCAAATGCCGAACCCCTGTTGGACATAAAACAGCACAACCAAAAGCGTAACGGTGCAGCCCTTCTCCATACAAAATTTACTCTGCTTTCTTCTTTCACGTGTGTGTGTAACTGTGTTTTGGCACAAAAAGCAACACCAGCAACATGGAAGCCCTTCTCTTAGCCAGACCCGGCACTGCAAATATCAAATAGCCACCATGATCCGTGTCTCCAGGTCAGTCCCATTCCCCTGTCCATGGAGGAGAGGAACCACCAGCTTCATCCTCCTGGGGTTCACCACTGACCCAAAGCTGCAGCTTCTCTTGTTCATGCTGTTCACCTTAGCCTACGTCACCACTCCTGTGGACACCCCTGTGTCACATCACCCTCATCATGGTGATACGTCGTAGCTCACGGCTCCATACCCCTATGTATTTCTTCATCGTGAACTTGTCCTTCCTGGATCTCTGGTATTCCTCCATCTACACCCCCAAGATCCCACTGAACTGCATCTCTGAGGACAAGAGCATCTCCTTCGCTGAGTGTGCTGCTCAGTTCTTTGTCTCCGGTGGTTTGGCCTACACCAAGTGCTACCTGCTGGCGGTGATGGCCTACGACTGGTACGTGGCCATCTCCAACCCACGTCTCTACGCTGCTGCCATGTCCAAGAAGCTGTGCATGGGGTTGGTGTCTGCCTCCTACCTCACTGCCTTTGCCATCTCCACCCTCATTACCAGCCACACATTCTCCCTCAGCTTTTGCGACAGCAATGTCATAGATGACTTCTTCTGTGACCTGCCACCGCCGGTGAAGCTCTCCTGCAACATGACAGACAGCTACCAGGTGCTCCTGGATTTCACCCTGACCTCCAATGTCATCCTCCCCTCTGCACTCATCCTCGCATCCTATGCCTCCTTCCTCCATCCTGGCTGCCATCTTGAAGATGAGCTCGGCTGAGGAGCAACACAAAGCCTTCTCCACCCATGCGTCCCACCTGACTGCAGTCACCCTCTACTATGGCTCCATCCTCTTCATTTACGCCCAGCCCAGCTCCACCTATGTCCTGGGGAGGGACAAGGTGGTCTCTGTGTTTTACACGGTGGTGATCCCCATGCTGAACCCCTTCATCTACAGCCTGAGGAACCAGGAGGTGAAGGAGGCACTGAAGAGACTGGTGAAGAGACAGAGAGCTTCTCAGCAGAAGAAAACCAGGGACTGTGTCCCCAAATATGCATATAGCAAGGAGGGTACCTGTCTTGTCTTTTCTTGTTTGTGTTTTCATTTGTTGCTTTTCACAATAGGTGCAGAAGAATGCAAGGGAGGAGCATAAGCTCTTCTGATCCTGAAGTTCTTCCTGATGGACAGGAGATGTCACTCCTCTCCTTCCCACCTCTCCCCATACATAGTTTATACCTGTACTATAAAATGGGGTCTTAGCAGTGGCTAGCCTCCAGCCTAGCACTACAACGTCATCTTCTTCACCCTGTGCTTTATCTGGATTAAATATTCCTTACTTACGCCCAAACCAGTAGCTCAGGTGGAGCGCCATGTGTCATGAATATAACGTGCCTCTGCTCCTGAGTTGTCCCAGTTATTTCCTCAAGATGCTGTATTGCACCACATAAACATCATTTTCATGGTCCTAGACGAGTTTCCCAGTGAAACCTCCATGCCCGTGTGGATACAGAAGGTCAGATTGGAAGAACCAATGTTAAAGATCACAGAGGCATCTGGGATTGAGTTCAGTTGCCTGAACATAGGCTGTTAACACCACGGAGATGCCCACAGGTCTTCCTCTGAGCTTTCAGATATCTCTCCAGAATGGCCCAGCACTTCTGAAAGCTGCATGGCATGCGTGCCAAGCACTTGCCAATGTCCTTGGCACCTCAGGACAGAGCGAACAGCACCGGATTTCTACATGGGGGCAACCAAACCCAGACCTGGCCTGGGGAATTTCACTGCATCTTGCCTCATTCGTACAACTTAAGCAACAAGTTTCCATCACCATCATTTGAAAGAAAACATGCAAAAAAATTGAAGTGGTTTCTTAGTTATTAAAATACCTTTTTTCCTTTATAAAGTTTTAATCCAACCGAAAGGAAAAAAACAACCCAAACAATAAAGGTCTGATTATTATTGTTATTATTGTTATTATTATTAAGACTGTTGGGAGGAGGGATTAGGTGGATCGAAGTAGACTCATCTCCTTCAAATTTAGAGAAATAAAACTGAGTGGTTAAGTCAGAGTTCCTTGTCTCCATTTGTGATCAATAAAGGTATGTTCCTATTTTTCTAGTTTTTGTTCAGGCAAAGAGTGCAGTTCAAAGAATTTAAGTTTGAAGACCTCCCAGCTTTCTCCCCTCACCGTGTTTTCGTTGGCACCACAGGCTGGGGTCAGGCTGTAGGAGCTGGGTTCCTCTTGGATGAAAACAAACCGAAAAATGGGCTGGCGGGGGACACCTAATGCAGTCTGAGCTCTGGTAGATGTTCAGATCCCCGGACCAGAATAAATTTAATCTCCTGAAATGCATCCACCATAGACAGCAGGTCCACAGTACCAGTCCTGTTGATGTTCAGATCTGCTCCTGTTGCACCACATCTGTCCTAGGATGTGATAAAACATCCTTTTATTCCCACATATTTTGGAGGGGACCTGGCTGACTATCTCACAATTGGACAATGAATTTTTAGATGTTGAGAGCCAGGTGAGCCCGTTCCCATGCCTATTCTCCAGTCCCAAATTCGTCATGGGGGGAAAACCACATTTATGAAAACCAGTCAGACATGGAGGACGTACGCAGTGTACTTCAACTTGCCTCGCGGTTTAACAATTAAAAAAGACAAAAGCAAATCTATCCCAAGGCAATTAACAACAAGAAGCTCAAGGTGTGAGGTGTCCTTGAGGAGGTCCAAAGGTGAGGAGAAATGCAACGAGCTTCCCCAGCCCGCTCTGCTAGGGGGTCAAAAGCAGGCAGGGACAAATCACCCCATCAGCAAGAACCAAGGGAACCATGTCAGAAGACAAGGATTTCTCATTCTTTAATAAGAGTGTATGACCAAGCTTGTACCGGCACAGAAAGCCCTCCAGCAGGCCTTCCAGCAGGCCCGGGCTCCACGTTCTCGCCATGTTTTCATCCTAAATGATGCTGCTCCCCTTCCCAGAGCAAGAAGTGGTCCTCGGGGACCAACCACCCTTCCAGGAGTCATCAGCTTAACAAGACCTTCTGGGGCTTACCAAGAAAGTTTCCTAATCACCACGAAAGCTTCTCAGCAGCCTTGCAGTCAACTTACCTCATTCTTCTTAACAAGCCATGAGAGACTAATTAGCAGGGGCTAACAAGAAAGAAACTTTCTTCCTTGTTAACAACAAAGTGCACTTCCACAGCTGCCTCGCTTGTCAGAGCTAGTCCAGGTCCCGAAGCCCATGAGTTGGAGGGTCAGTGTGTTGGCATGTGACAGTATTTAAGGGCAACGGTGTGGGCCTTGATGGATGGAGAGCAATGCTCCTCCAGGTTTCTCTGATTAAAGTGCCTGCCCCTCATCCCTGAGGTTAAATTCCGCCCCCCCTGCAGGCTGAGGTCCTTCTTCCTTGGTGGGATGATGCAGTGACCCAGCAGCACCCTGAGCTCCCGGCTGAGGGGGGATGGTGTTGTGCTTTGTGGCAGCACTGGTTGTGGTGCCACCATCTTCCATGCCTGTCTTGGGTCTGCTCAGGGTCACTTCTATATGTTTCTACCCCATGTTTGTTCCCGGTCAGTGCTTTTTTCTCTCCTATTGGTCTATGGGGTTAGCTACGCTATAATTGCTAAAGTTTATTGGTTATTCCCCTGTATCTTGTGATTTTAGAGGGGGAATCACACAATTGCTCAAAACTAAGCATAATATATGTATATATTAATAATAATAATTATAATAATAGTAATAATATAATAATATAGCAAAAGCAGTTAATAATAATATAACCAAAACAAGCACAAAATGCCAGGGCAGGGAGCAGGTACCCGACCGGTGGGTAATTTCACCATAACTCATAGGAGATGTCAGATGATGTCTCTCTGGTCCGTGAGCAGGCTGCAGGCACTGCAGAAGTTTCTCAAATAAACTTGAAAATACCGCTAGAGTTGAGCTGAAAGAAGTTGCCGAAAAGGCCTGAAGCGCCTCGCTGCAGTGAAGCGTTGTTACGAAGCCCCGTGTCCGTTGTTATTACCGGGAACACTGAGTTCCCCGAGTCTTGCGTTCACCAGAAATGTGCCCATTATGTGATACGAAGAGAGCTCTGGTCATCGCTGTCACCCTGAAAGCAATCGGTGTTATTTGTTGTCGTTGCTCCGGACAACAGCGGTGATGCATTCTCAAACTCCAAGGGGTCAGAAGGGTTCAAATTCTTGAAATGAAAATAATACCAGGCTGTAAACACGAGTAAAAGTGCCTTAAGTTCTTGAAATGAAAATAATACCAGGCTGTAAACACAAACAAAAGTAGCTAACGCGTCCCTGAGGCAGGTCAGTGACTGGCCTAATCCAAGAGGAGTTGATGACCCAATATTTAGGAACAAGGCAGAGGTTTCCCAGTTCATTTGTGCCCAGTAGCTCACCGGAGAGCACTGCTTCTTTTATACCGTAGCAGTACAGAAATGGAACATACAAACGTTTCTGAGAAGACCTCTCAATTCCGCTGAAGCCCTAGGGAAAACTATTTTTCAGATGAACGTTTCCTCTCCATCGCTCTCCCCAGCGCATCCTTCACCTCCTGGTTCCTCAGGCTGTAGATGAGGGGGTTCAGCATGGGGGTCACCACCGTGTAAACCACAGAGGCCACTTTGTCGAGGTCCTGGGAGTGCCTGGAGCTGGGCCGTGAGTACATGGATGCAGCAGATCCGTAGAAGAGGGTCACGGCAGTCAGGTGGGATGCACAGGTGGAGAAGGCTTTGTGTTTGCTGGCAGCCGAGCGCATCCTCAGCACGGTGGCCAGGATGTAGGTGTAGGAGATGAGGATGGTCAGGTTGGTGACAAACAGGTTGAAGCCAACCACAACGAACATCATAATCTCGTTGATGGTGGGGTCCGTGCAAGAGATGGCGTAAAGCGGGGGCCCCTCACAGTAGAAGTGGTTGATGATGTTGGGACCACAGAAGGACAGACGAAGTGCAAACCCCGTGTGGATAGTGGCATTCACGATGCCAGCGAGGTACGAGCCAGCTACCAGCAGCGCACAGACTCTGCTGGACATGGAGATGGCATAGAGCAGGGGGCTGCAGATGGCCACGTAGCGGTCATAGGCCATCACAGCCAAGAGGTAGCACTCGGTGGTGGCGAAGACCGCATAGAAATAAAATTGTGCCAGGCACGCGGGGTAAGAAATGGCCTTCCTTTCTGCTAGGAGATCCGCGAGCAGTCTGGGGGTGATCGAGGAGGAATAGCAGATGTCTAGGAAGGACAGGCTGCTGAGGAAGAAGTACATGGGGGTGTGAAGCTGGGCATCCAGCCTGATTAACACCAGCATCCCCAGGTTCCCGAGCAGAGTGACCACGTAGATCACCAAGAAGACCACGAAGAGGACAGCCTGGACATCCCCCTGCTCTGAGAACCCCGAGAGAACAAATTCAGCACCGGGGGTGCGATTTCCTTTGGCCACCATCGTACCACTGTTGCTGTAGGGAAAGCAGAGGTGCGGAGAAACACAGCGTATTCCTGGTTTCCCCACAAATAAATGTTAAAGACGCATTTATTTTTATCAGGAAACACAAATCTCAGAGGATGTGGAACAACATATTCAATGTCTGTCTCAAAACACGTTTTAAAGCAAGGGAAGTGCATGCTGGACTTTATTTCTGATGGTTTTATTGGTTTGGTAAAGTCACTTTGCAAATAGGAAGGCTTGTGCGATCTCCTGAGGAAGTTAAGAAGTTCGTTACTCATCAGATCCAAAGAGATAACCGCAGCAATTTATTCGAACATTAGAAATCAAAGTCTGCATTTAAAAGAATGAAAAAACTGGCCTCAGAAAATAGAAAGAGCAAAAGCACTGCTGAGATATAGAGGCATTTTGTAGAGAATTTCCTTTAGGAGTTACAGAACGAATTAAAATGAAACTCTGCTTTCTTCCCTTCCTTCCTATGAAACTCCAAAGTTAAGATTGAAACAGGAGATTTAGTGAAAGTATTAACCCTCCCCTTTAAATATGGCGGTACCCACGTCATTCTTGTGATGCCACTAAGTGGAGAAAGACAACGGAAAGAACATATAGAGGTCGGTCCCGGTGGAAACCCCAACAATGCGACAGTGCTGTTATGGACTGGGGGGGGAGTAAGATGTTGATAATGCAGTTTTTTAAGAAAAAAAAGAGAAAATTAAGCTCATCCCTCAAAACAGAAGTTAAGAATGGTCACAGAAATTGCTCACTGAGGGGTTTTGAACCGTTAAACAAAACGCCGAATTATACCGTTGGAAAGGACCCGTCTGGATGAGGAAAGCTCAACGCACGTGCCCTACCTCCGCTTTCACGGCAGGTTCTCTTAAACCCGGATTCAGCCAAAGGACTTTTTACATTTCATTCCAGCATTGTCAGGTGCAGAAACTTTCGCACCCCTCTAAAAAACAACTCGGAGTTTGCCAAATAACCCAGATAAGGCTTCTCTGCCGTGGTCTTCCCGGCATAGCGAAGAGTAGACAGTGCACCACCATCTCTCCTCTCGGCTTCGTGTAACGGCTCTGAGACAAACCAGAACTCGAGGACGGCGAGGGAGGGGTTTTTTTGCCGGCACGATAACACGCCTCAGACCACCGATGCTTGTCCGAGCTGCTGCCCTCTCCAGCCACTGGGCAATAATTATTAATCCCGGTAATCCTGATTAAAATAATCAGCTGAGGGGCTGCTAACCTTTAAGTGCCTCAGTATCTCGGTTGGCTCGACTCACAGCCTCAGCTTGCGGCCGCCTTAAATCATAGAATCATAGAATGGTTTAGGTTGGAAAGGACCTTGAAGATCATCGAGTTCCAACCCCCCTGCCATGGGCAGGGACACCTCCCACCACACCAGGCTGCCCAAGGCCACGTCCAGCCTGGCCTTGAACACCTCCAGGGATGGGGCCTCAACAACCTCTCTGGGCAACCTGGGACAGTGCCTCACCACCCTCACAGTGAAAAACTTCTTCCTAATGTTCAATCTAAACCTGCCCTCTTCCAGTTTGAAGCCATTCCCCCTCGTCCTATCACTCCATGCCCCAGTAAAAAGTCCTTCCCCAGCTCTCCTGTAGCCCCTTTAGGGACTGGAAGGCCGCAATAAGATCTCCCCGGAGCCGTCTCTTCTCCAGGCTGAACAGCCCCAACTCTTTCAGCCTCTCCTCATATTCAAATTTGGAAAAGCAACTTGTAAACACCTGAGATATCCTGACCTCGGGTGACTACTTCATGTGGAAGTGGGCTCCTGCCTCAACTCCTCTCCCTGCAACTTTTGGGAGCGTTATTCAGGCTAAAACTCACCTGCCTGCTCACATCTCGGGGCCCTTTTTGGTTTGTCGGAAGCTTGTTACCTCCTAGACCAAAATTTTAGCTGCGAAATAAGCCCCAATTTCTCCCAGTGTTGGTGTTAAAAGCAAGAATGACTTGCCAGCCAGGAAGGGCGTCAATACTTGACCGAGAAAAGCCCCAGTTTCTAGGACTCTCTCATTAAAAGACCAAGGGTTTTGCCGCTGCCCTCCCAGGTGTGTCACGCAGGAAACTTCTCTTGGGAGTTGATGACTTTGGAAACAGCTCCTTAAGGAGGAGACATGCCCTGATAAATAAACACAATTAGTTTCAGCAAGTTAAATGTAAGCTTGAGTAATTTTTCCCACTTATTTATATAGAGATAAAGAATTGTGTATATATATATATATAAAAAAAATTATCTCTTGGAATATGTAATTTATCTCCTGGAATATGTAATTTATCTCTTGGAATCACGGAGAATTAAAAAGAATTGGTGTAAGAAAGAGAGATTTAAGGGTCAGGAGATAGCTCAGGATTTGGAGAAGTGTTGCAACGCTCTCAGGGAGGGAGGGAAAACTATTCAGGAACTCTTCTCCTGCAATTTGCTTTGACATGATCTGGGGTATCCTGTGGTTTAAAAACCCGGAGAGTTGGATCCAGGCATCTGGGAGAGTCACAGCCAGATTTATGGAGAAAAGTTTCACTTTTATTGCTCTTAGAAGGACAAAACAGCACTAGTATCTGTAATCAGATCTAGGGAATTATTTCCTATCCATCCATGGAAAATATAAACCTTCCTGCTGGTGTTAGTGACCTTTATCTCAAAGCAAAAGCATAGCTCTGACACTGTCTTCATCCCTTTTACTTTCCTGTTCTTTCCAGAAAGGGTTTTGTGGATGCTGAGCATCCATGCTCACCTGAATTATAAAGTATTAATTAAATCTAGTTGTTCCTTCTCACTTCTGGGTGGGGTTTTTGAAGGACTCCAAAACATCAGCATGGTGAGCTGAAGCTTTCCCCTTATAGGATAGAATATGTTTCATTTAATTCAGTTATTAACCAGTTAATTCTTGTAAATGTAGTTAATTTACGTTCAAGCTAACTCTTCAGAACGTGCCCTGAGCGTGACTGCTCTGAGCAAAAGGCGCGTTTGCCGTCTGGCCGTGTCAGCCCATCACCCTTCACTGCCGAGCAGCGAGCGGAGAAAAACAGGCGTTTTTTCCAGAAAAAAAATCATCTCGCCCTGATGTGGGTGTTTAAAATACATCAGATGAATCAAAGCCCCCAGATGCATGGTTGTCTCCATAAGGGGAACCGACGGTGACTCAGTCAGATGTGAAAGCCTACAATTAGACAGGATGACTCCTGGACCGAGATGACTCAACCCCTGGAACCTGGAAGCAGAAATTATTAATAAGCTGCAGCTGGGATGGAAAATAAACTTTGCCTGGATGGAGACACATCAGTAGGAGAGGAGATGGTGGGGGGTTTGGGCCGGTGTTGAGAGTCTTGGAGCCACCAAAGAAGTCAGGCACGTTTGAATACAACGTATGGCCAGAAGCGTGGAGGCTTTCTGGGTTGTCAATGCCACGTGACATCTTGGGACAAGCCAAGACTGCTCAGACAATGTCTTGAAAGACCGTTCCTGGCCAAGTTGAGAGGATGCTTGTCACAGGGGATGAAACTCTACCTTGCTCCTTGGCAAAGGAGCACATCATCGTGGTGGCTCCAGGCTGGTCGATGTCCATGGGGGAGGCCCATGCAAGAAAGGAAGATCCTCATCATGGGGGTCTACATGCAATAGATATGAAGCGGTGGGGATGTGCTGTTCCCCATAAAGACTATCCTTGGACAAATCAGAGAAAATAATAGATCAGGTTTATTGTACTAAAGCAAAACCTTAGGCAACTACTTAGAAAAACTGAAAGCAAAAGTTATGAAAGCCATTGTCCCTCCCCAGCATGTAGCAGTCTTTACTTAGTTTGTCCCCTTCTGCCCTGAGCCACCTCTTTCAGGCCACAGAACCTAATATTGTTGCAACATCGCATTAAATCCTCCTTGGGAAAAAGTACCAGCCACGCATGTTCAGGCACTGCTCATAAATTTATCTACTCCGCAAGTTTCACTGCCGATGTACGTGTTTTTAGGACCGTCTGTCTTTTCTGCATCCTTTCCTTCTTTCAGACATTGTAATTCCAGGCAATTTATTTTTCAAAGGTCCCCAACATGGAATTAATTCATCATTTGAACTCTGTGGTGTTCAGCACAAGGCAGAGCACGTACAGCTCGCCAGATGTGCAGAAACGTAGAGTGCCCTCCAGCTGTCAGCCTTATTTCTCCTGCCGAGTCCACCGTGGCAGGTGATATCTGCTTCGGTTTGGTTAGAGCGGGACCTGTGGGAACACACGCAGGAGAGGAGCTTGTTTGCAGCTCTTCTGAGGGCGCTCCTCACCTCCTTGTTCCTCAGGCTGTAGACGAAAGGGTTGAGCATGGGGGTCACCATGGTGTAGAAGACAGAGGCTGTTTTCCCTTGATCTTCTGCCTGGCTGGAAAAGGGATGTAAATACAAGAAAGCTGCAGAGCCGTAGAAGAGGGCGACAGCCATGAGGTGGGAGGTGCAGGTGGAGAAGGCTTTGCGCCTGCCCTCCGCAGAGCGGATGTTCCAGATGGTGAGCAGGATGCAAGCGTAGGAGACGACGATGGCCAAGACTGAGGTTGTTATGATGAAGCCAACACACACGACCATCACCACCTTGTTGAGCCAGGTGTCGGAGCACGAGAGCAGCAGGAGCGGTGGCATTTCACAGTAGAAATGATTGACAAGGTTTGGGCCACAGAAAGAGAGTCGGAGGAGACCACTGGTGTGCACAAGGGCGTTCAGGCTCCCGGCAGCATAGGAGCCCGCCACCAGCTGGACACAGACCCCATGGGGCATGGCAACCAAGTAGCGCAGAGGCTCACAGATGGCCACGTAGCGATCGTAGGCCATGACGGCCAGAAGGATGGCTTCCGTGGTGCCGAATACCGCAAAGAAGTAAAACTGTGTGATGCAACCATTGAAAGAAATGACATTTCTCTCTGCAAGGAGACCTGACAGGAACTTTGGCGTGATGGATGAAGAACAGCAGATGTCCATGAAAGAGAGGTGGCTGAGGAAGAAGTACATGGGCACGTGAAGCTGCGAGTTGGTCCTGATGAGGACAATCATCCCCAGGTTCCCCACCAGCGTGGTGATGTAGACGAGCAAAAAAATCACGAAAAGCAGCTCCTGCAGGTTGGTGAAGCCCAAGAGGACAAACTCCGTCACACTCGAGTGGTTTCCCCCAGCCATTCTCCTGGTGCCAGCACAGAGGAGACAAAGAAACACAGGGGAGAGGTGAAATAACTTCTCCCAGCTCGCAGGAATACGTAGTGCTGGAGGCTAATGCAAGATTTGGCCTTTCCTGGATAAACCCACCCACTTATTTGGAGAAAAAAATACGATAGCCATCCTCGGTGGGCAGGTTGAAGATCCAAAGTAATACTTTGAAAAATAATATATTGACAAAATAACAGCAAATAGATCATAAAACAGGAAAAAACCCAACCAACCAACCAACCAAAACCAAAAAAAAACCTTAAAGCTTAAATCTTAAAGATCTGGCTGGTCCACTATGGAAAGAATTCATCTTGCAAAATGATGTCTTCTCATGAACATCCAAATTCTTTCCAATATATGGGCATGTTTGGGAGGATTTCTTTCCCTTCGTTGGGGGGGTGTATTCTTATTCAGGGACAAGTAAACCCAGTAATATCGTGCCTTAATTTGCCACGTTAATTAACGTTGCATCGAATGGATAACAGGCCACATTCCGAGACCAGCGTACCTGATGGCAAGTTCATATATGTGTAGCTTCAAGAGAAAAAACACCCCCTTCTAATCCGAATTATACCTACACGCCGTCTTCCTCGCACCTCTTGGCTCTGCTGATGTCGGGAATTTTTCTCCAAAATTTGAGTTAGGGATTAAGACGCCTCAAAACCTCTCAAAATTTCACCCTCCCTCTGGTTAGCGGCATCTCGAGTTGGTCTCAGGAAGAGACTCGCTGGTCCGGGAGCTGAAGTTAAAGCTCCGCTGGTCTTTCCGAAGCCAAGAAGCTTTCCCCACGGCAGCTTCCAAGGTGGATGGATGATTTAAGCTTTAACCCACGCCCACAGGAGAGATCACCAAACGGTCTCTGGAAACGGAGCGAGCCGTCCCCGAAGAACCTCGGCTAAACACAGAGATTTCTCCCCAAGGTTTTAGGGATGGGATTCCCCGAGGCACGTCAGAAATGATGCCCGCAGAGCCCGAGCAATTCCATTTGCGTACACCTCTTTGTAACGAGGAGTGGAACACAAGGCAATGAGTTTTGGCTGGAGGCTTGAAGTTGGAAGATCTTTTTTTTTTTTTAATTTATTTTTATTCTCCAGGAACATGGGAGAAAAGATAAAAATAACTCAAAGTAATGGATTAATTTAAGGAAGTCATCGCTTTACATTTGCAATGACCAGTTAGATTAATTTCCTTTCGTACTGTGTATTCCCCCAGAGCAGATGTGGATATGTTAAAGAAAAAGCAGACTGAAATGCAGATACCAATTTGTCATTGTGACGTCATTTTCTTTTTTTTTTTTTTTCCAAAATAACTTGTCATTTTCCGTTTATGCTTGAATATGGTTTTGCTCCACTGCTTTTTTTTTTCTTTTCTCTCCTTTTTCCTACTACTTATCTGCTGGTCACACACCTCGGTGTTCAGCATCAATATATCTTTACCTGGTGTATTTTTCTTCCTCTGTTCTTATTTATGTTTGGGGTTTTGTTTTTTTTTTTAAAAAAAAAAAAAAAAAAGGGTGGTGTTTTTT
>VUYV01000436.1:406762-418658 GCA_008711295.1 Anarhynchus alexandrinus
TTTTTTTAAAAAAAAAAAAAAAAAGAGATGACTGCTTCTTATATTGTCCACTAGACATGACCTTAAAATATGTGCATTGCCTGTTTGCGAAATGAATATTACTGTTCTCACTTCCCTCTTTCCAGCAGCCCCGCCGTCTGTCTTCTAGCGCCAGGGAGACGACCGTTTCTTCACGGCGATTCCTCTTCTCCCATCACCCTTCTCGAAGCAGCTTTTACTTCTCCATTCCTCAGAGTTTTGTCACAGAAAGTCCCCTGACCCGCTGCCAGCACTCTTCCTGGGGGTGCTGGTGGGTGCCTTTGCTGCAAGAACACAGTGATGGCTCATCTTCAACTTGGTGGCCACCACAACCTCCGCGTCCTTCTCGGCCAAGCTGCTCTCCAGCCCGTCCTGGTGCCTGGGGCAATTCTTCCCCGTGGGTAGGACTCAGCATTTTCCCTTTTTGAAGTTTGTGTGATTCCCATCCGCCCATTTTGGACAAAAAAAAACCCCAGAAACCTCCCTTTGAAAAGCCATCATGTGCTTCAAAATGCATCATTTGCATCATGTGCTTCAAAATTAAGATATCCCCAGTTTGGATGCACGCAGGCTGGAAAGCGGAATATTTACAACCGCAACAGCTGAGGACGAAACTCAGTTTTCTGCTGCATCAGATGTGTAATTCCCAAATCTCTACTGTCTTCTGCCCAGGGTGGGGGGCAGAAAATGTCTTGTACTTGTGAGGCTTCCAGCTTTCTCTCTGATGATGGACCTGTGGGACAGCCAAACCTGTTTTAGCCGTTTTCCATCTTTGTTTCTTCCCCAGACAATGGTACAGGGGCATCACTCCATGGTGACGGAGTTCACTCTTGTGGGGTCCACCCGCTGCCCAGAGCTGCAGGTCCTCCTCCTCCTGGTGTTCCTCATGATGGACATTACCAATCCAGATGTTGAGATCGAGCCTAGAAGAAACAAGAGGTACCAAAAGGTGGATGAACCCAGCACTGAGGTATGTTTGCAGTTTTGGAGGAATAGAAATGAAAGCAATCATACTAAATACAGAATAAAATTGAATTTTTTTCACTGAGACAACTGTATTCTCCCTGCCCCGTCCAGAGGTTTAAAGCCAAGGAGGTTCATCGCTCTTTCAAGGCCATCACTGTGCAGAGCTCCTCCCACAGCACTCCATCCTGCTGCTGCTACAAAATTTCCCTAACTTATTTGGTCATGAGGAACCGGAAGCCATGAGATTAATAGTCACAGGAAATGCCCTCTTATTTATGTATTTATTTTTAACACCGATCCTACCCATGATTAATAAAGGGTGGACACCAAGCTTATGAGCGGTCCAACCATCAGCAGAAGGAGCGCGCTCCATGGGATGCTGAGCACGGTCCACACGCCCGAAACTCCTCTAAGTGCACACAGATGCTCCTGTGCAGGCAAGAGAGAAAGCGGGGGAGAAAGCACACGCAAACAAGCAAATATTTAGAATTAATCTGTCCCTCTTTTGTTACTAAAGAAAAAAAAAAAGACCAGCTTTTTTCTTTTCTTCTTTTCAGAAAAAAAAAAAATAATGGTTGGCTGGTTCACCATAACCAACCGGTGAAAGCTGCTGCCAAGAGTATTGGGAAGTGAGAGGTTTGGTGCTCGTGGAAGGAAAAGAAACCGATAGTGTGGCTTGTGCTTTGTAGAAAAGAGCGGTTGACTGCAGATCGGGTTATGCTGAATCGCCTGAATACCTTCCAAAGGGTCCAGGAGATCCAACCTCAGGTGTTTACACCCACCTTGGGCAGGGGGAAGGAGGTGGCTGCCGTGTCCCATCGCGAACATCTCACATCTCGGGTGGCCGTCTCCTCGTCCTCATTAATTTCCATCTCCACCTTAGATGGTGTTCACGTAACTGAGCGCAGACATCTCAAACGCACACGTTACATCTAAGAAGATGCGAACCAGCCCTTCTCGGTGCCCCTGATAGTCTGTATCGTGTAAAACATCACCCAGCCCAGCCCAAATATCCACATTTTATCGCGCACAGAAGCATCCCTTTCTCTGGGGTGACTCATAGATGCACGTGCTGCCCCTGCAGGTGTCTAGAGCCGGCTGAGATTAGTTCTGCCCCACGTGTCTCTCTGCCCTTGCTCAACCCATCCTTCCCCTCCTCGCTTTCCCCTTTTCTCAAGAAATGTGGAAAATGCAAAATTGCTCTTTCTTGGGTTCAAAACCTCTTTCTGAGCCACGAACGGTGGTAAAGGCAGACACAGAGAGGAGCTCACCGCTGTTTGGATAAGGGTCTCCTTGCTCCTTCCACCAGGACCTCGGGAGGGGTTTTTGCTCCAGGGCAGTAACAGTGTCTAAAATGAGCCATTATAATATCTATCACAGAATCATAGAACGGTTTAGGTTGGAAAGGACCTTGAAGATCATCGAGTTCCAACCCCCCTGCCATAGGCAGGGACACCTCCCACCACACCAGGCTGCCCAAGGCCACGTCCAGCCTGGCCTTGAACACCTCCAGGGATGGGGCCTCAACAACCTCTCTGGGCAACCTGGGCCAGTGAACATAATATAATATTATAGATATTGGCCATCAGTTTCAAAGGGAGTGAGGCCAAACTGAGACTCTCCCTTCCGTTTCTGTACTAAGGGAGACTGAAGGCAGCTCGGTTTCCAACTAGCCTGGATGGAAAAGGGTTGTCCTCCAGGTTCCTGGTTCTTCCCGTACATCCAGATTTCACACGATGGAGAGGAGTCACCACCCCAGTGCAGGATCTACACCTTTGAAGCCCAAGTCTTCAACTTCATTTTAATCAAAGAGGAAAAAACCCACCACATTTTCTGTTTCTATGCCTTTTTTACCCACCAGCTAGAAGACACCTCCAGCATGGGGTTCATTTCACCCTCTTTTAGATCCAGCTCATATTAAGACCCAAATCCGAGTGTCTGTCGTTACCTATTTGCGAGCTAAAGGTCTCGTTACAGCTAACGCGACCCTGGCCAACGCAACCAGCAGAGTTTATCCATCTCTTCTGCTGACAAAACGTAGGTGTCCACCTTGCACTGCCCCACACCGGACCCCACCGGTGGACTTGGTCAACTCTTCCTTGGCCACGCAGGGAGCCCACGCACCCAGCCCGGGCATAGAGGCGACACGGTGTTTATTTAAAGTTAAATTTAAAGGAGATAAGTCCTGCCCCTTAAAGGGGTGGTTGCCAACTCTGGTCACCAGGTATCTAAACCAGGGGAGGTGGCTCCTACCGTCCGCGATAGCAGCGTTTGCTCAGCACTCCGGTTAAAACAGATTTAACTGGAATTAAGGCAGCTCCACCTAAAAACGCAAGTCTCGCTGGCTCCAGCCAAACCCTGAGACGCAGCGCGTGCTTCCCGCAGGGGAGCCAGGGGACAATTTCAGACACGAGACCCCAGCTACGGCGTTAAACCGCTGTTTTCACTGCCTTATTTCTGCTTTCTTAAGTAAGATGAATTCCAGTTGGAAACTCATTTGCATCTGGAGTCCTGGAGCGTTTAACGCGGCACAGAGACAAGCTCAAACACCTTTCCGAGGACATAGCCGTAGCAGATCCTGCCCGTTCGGAGGCGCGGAACTCCAAAGCAATGGGCAACTAATCAGCACGAACGCAAAAACGAGATGCGAGATGTCCTCGCCCGTCCATAGTGACCCACCAGGAAAGGGAGTTGCAACGCTGGGTGCTCCTTCTCCCCTCTGTCACTCTCCTCCTGGAGCCCCATGAGGTGTTTCCCACCACTCCCGTGGTCACCGTGGGCCGTTAGACACAACTAACCGCTGGTCTCACACGCGGCGAGCCCTGCTTGTGCAACCAGCAAAAAGCTTTCGGTTTTGAGAGACGGAGCTCCAGCAGGAAGCCCGAATGAGCGGAGCAGTAGTGCTGCAGAGCCACAGACTTGTGATTTTAAAGCTCTAAGAGCTCATGTTCCCATCAAGCCACCGGCACCCCGGGCTGCACCCCCAGCAGCGTGGCCAGCAGGGCGAGGGGGGGGGTATTGTGCCCCTCTGCTCCGCTCTGGTGGGACCCCCCTGCAGTGCTGCCTCCAGCTCAGGGGGTCCCAACAGCAGAAGGACACGGAGCTGTTGGAGCGGGGCCAGAGGAGGGCACGGAGATGCTGCGAGGGCTGGAGCCCCTCTGCTGGGAGGACAGGCTGGGAGAGTTGGGGGGGTTCAGCCTGGAGAAGAGAAGGCTCCGCGGAGACCTCAGAGCCCCTTCCAGTCCCTAAAGGGGCTCCAGGAGAGCTGGGGAGGGACTCTTGATCAGGGAGGGGAACCACGGGACAAGGGGGAACGGTTTGACACTGAAAAAGGGAAGATTTAGATGATATATTAGGAGGAACTCCTTGGCTGTGAGGGTGGTGAGCCCCTGGCGCAGGTTGCCCCGAGAAGCTGTGGCTGCCCCATCCCTGGAGGTGTTCAAGGCCAGGTTGGACGGGGCTTGGAGCAACCTGGGCTGGTGGGAGGTGTCCCTGCCCAGGGCAGGGGGGTGGGACTGGATGATCTTTAAGGTCCCTTCCAACTCTAACCATTCTATGGTTCTATGAAACACCACGTGATGGTGAAGGCACGACCAGCTGGACACAAATTCATTGAATATTGTTATATTTTCCATACAAATAACCGTTGTAGGTCACTGCAGTAAGCCAAGATGCTCTGGGACTGTAAAGAAAACCTTAAAAATAACCTTGAGTCCCTTATTTAAAGAAAAAGGTGGGAATCTTCCCTGCACCTAAATTAAACACCGCAGAGGGTGACAGTCACAGAGGAGCAGAAGTGCGGGAGAAGGGCAGAAATTGTACACAGAGGTCCCAACTCAGGAGCAGGTCCTGATGAACACACCTGGAGACCTGTGAGATGATGAAGAGAGGAGAACCTCGCTCGCTGTGGCTGGGTCCAGGCTCTCATCATCGCCAAGCGGGTAGTCTGCACGGAACGCGGGATGACGATGGCTAAGAGCCGTTTCGTCGCCCATTGCGGAGACAAAGAAAAGATACGGGAAGGAATGCATAACATCGTGTTCTTTGTGACTGGATGCCACCAGCAAGTGCTTTATTATAATAATATAATAATTAATATATAACAATAATTATTATTATTAACGACTTTACAACGCTGCCTTGAAATGGAATACCGTTTAGCGGGACAGTACGATTCCCCCCGCTGTTTATCCTGATCTGCTAAGCACAAAGGAGAGCAGCACACGACGCAGCTCGTAATTAGAGCCCAACCAATTGCAGCAATTTTTTGCCATATTCTTTTTTTGCCATATTCTGGTTTAATTTGGCCTGAGACGTGGGATTGAATAAACGGTAGAGGGCAAAATTTTAAACGAGGAGTGGTGCACCCTTGTAGTTCCCTGCCCGTGTCTTCATCACGTTAAATTAACTACTAAATATAAGAATATAAATTATATAAATATAAATGCTTGGAGAACTGAGCGAAATTATTAGTGAAATTATTATCCATCTGAGGACACTGAATCAACCAGCGAAGCTACTAAGTCAAAGCGCAGAAGACCCCGAAAATGTTATCAAACTGAGAAATCCAATCGAAAACTGACCGCATCACCCACATCTTCTATCTGACCATAAATTTACAACACTCAAGATCATTTTCTTTTTGTGAGTCTCCTCAAAGCCTCCTTAACCTCCTTATTCCTCAGGCTGTAGATGAAGGGGTTCAGCATGGGGGTCACCACGGTGTAGAACACCGCAGCCCATTTATCTCCTCCTCCTGAGCTGTCTGAGCTGGGCTTTAAGTACATAAAAAGGGATGTCCCGTAGAAGATGCTCACAGTGGTGAGGTGGGAGGCGCAAGTGGAGAAGGCTTTGTGCTTACCCTCGGCTGAACGCATGCTCAGGATGGCAGAGGTGATGGCCACGTAGGAGGCCAGGACAACCAGGCTGCTGGACACACCGAATAAAGACGCTGAAGTTCTCAGGATAACGTGACTGAGGGTGGTGTCGGAGGTTGAGAGTGATATCAGAGGAGAAATGTCACAGAAGAACAGGTCGATGACGCTGGAGCTGCAGAAGGATAAATTGGACACGCTGATAGTCTGTCCCATGCCATTTGTCAGCCCCATGAGATACGACCCAGTCACCAGCTGGAAACAGCATTTTGGGGACATGACAAGGGGATACACCAGGGGATGGCAAATGGCCACGTAACGGTCATACGCCATCGTAGCCAGCAGGAAGCATTCGGTCATCCCAAAAAGATCAAAAATGAACACCTGGGCCATGCACCCAGCGTACGCAATGCCCTTCTTCTCCCATACAAAGTCAACCAACATCTTGGGGGTGATGACTGTGGAAGAACAGAGGTCTACAAAAGCCAGGTTGCCCAGGAAATAATACATGGGGGAGTGGAGCTGAGGGCTGGCCTTGATTAACGCGATCATCCCAAGGTTCCCCAGGACGGTGACAAGATAAATGAGAAGAAACATCAGAAAGAGAGTGACCCGAGTCACCGGGTCCTCTGTGAACCCCACTAAGCTGAACTCAGTCACTTGGGTGCAATTGCTTCCCGCCATTAGTTGGACGCGTGTTTTCTGTGTGGGACTCCTCGATGGAGGTTTCTCCTACAGCAGACCGGTATCTCCCAGGTGGAAAGCCCTCCTGCTCGGAGACAGTCCTGCAAGATCGAAAGGAAGAGTTTAGGCACAGACCGAGTAGAAACAGCTTGCCAAAAGTCGTATCACAGGGCGGGTAAACCAGATGGGGTGCCGCAAAAGCAAAGCTTCGCTCGAGCTGTAAAACCCCCACGGCGCAGCGTGGTGGGTGGTCCTCTGGCTCACTTCTGGATGTCCAGCACCAACCTTCGTGAAAAGCTGTGGGGAGGTTACACACCCACGTAGCTTTACCTTGGTGCTGCAATTCACACCCCCCCAGCTGGTGTTTGGTCTGGGACGTTGAGATCATCCAGCTCAACCTGAAACACAGAGAAACGTGGTACTTCTACAGCGCCAAGTCGATTGTTCATCCTCTCGTTGGCATTTGCCAACCACCCACTCCTCCCCCCCTTTGCTGGGACTTCTTCCTTGCTATAAAACCTTACACAGAGGTTTATGTTGGTTTCTCCTCCCTCCTGATACACTGGTTTAGCTACAAAAGCTTTTCCTGGGTCTTTAGCCTGTTCCTGGAGTCTTCAAATGGAAACGGGCAACCCCCAAAGCTGAGCAAGCTCTCCTTGAAAATACGTTGGGGGAAAAGAAAAGGTCATCTTTTGGACCTGCCTCATCTCAGCATTAGTAAGCTGCTTCAATGTTCTTTCCAGGAAAGCTTCTGGTCCTCATGCAGGAGCCCTTTGCGGTCAATGGGGAGAGGAAGCCTCCTGAGCGTGCTCTCCAACAGGGTGATCTCCAGACCTCCCTTCTCAGCAGTTGTGTGGTGAGGACGCAGGACGTCCAGCTCCCTGTTTTTTTGGTGGAAAGTCCAGAGTATCATGAAGAACTGAAGACCAGGACGCTGCAGGTCCTCCTCCAGACAGGAGCTGTTTCTTTTTTGCAAGAGAAAAATCACCGGAGGTGGGTGGCTCAACACACGCTGTCCTTGCTCGTGACTCTGGTACTGGAGCTCCAGCTCGGGCTGAAAGACAGCGACCCTCACTTACATCTCAGCACTACCTCTGCTTCCCTCCTGGTGCTCTTGGAGATGGATGGGAAGACGCGTGTGCCTGAAGCTCTGTAGAGGAGCTTGAAAATAAACCGCTGTCAGCAAACACCCGTGCTATTCCACATAATTTGGGGATTTGGGGACTCTGAATCTCTTTGAGCCCCAAGAGAGTGGCAAAGCCCAAAGCAGGTCATTATCTTTTCTCTGCGCTCAGTTTGGAGAAGCGTACCCAGTGGAGATGACCTCAGCTTGAGTGAACAACAGGCCTTTGGGCTCTCTTCAGAACGAAGCCCCATTTTCACGTCCACTTTTTGAACCTTTCAGAGACAGGAGCAGCTCCACAAGCACCGTGTTTGACGTCATCGTGCCAGGGAGCTGAGGGGGACCTCACCGATGGGGCACAGCCCTGCAGGGGCTGAGCCAGGGCTGGTCACAGAGTCCATCAGCAGTCCCAGGACCATGGATGATGAACCACCTTTCCACCCATCTTAAATTCTCTGTTTGCAAACCACAGCTCACAAGTTTGGCTGCTAGGAGACAACAGGAGATCTTGGTGACCTTGCCAAAGTTGAGGTAAATGCCACCCACTGCTCTCCTGTTCATCCACACAGCCATCATCTCACCACCCATAGCACTCAGGTTGGTCAAGCATGACTTGCCCTTGGTCCATCCCTGCTGGATACTCACCTTCTTGTCCTTCCTCTGCCTGGAGAGGGCTTCCAGGGGGATTTGCTTCTTAATCCTGCAGCCCGCAGTCCTCGTGCCCTCCATCTCGGTGATGACATCTACCTTCTTCCACCCATCGCACCGGAAACGCACCAGCCAAAAGGGCAAACGAGAGCCTGAGGAAGAGGTGTCCAAAACTGGAAGGAAGGTGATGGGGAGGATGAGATAAGGAGCATGAAGAAGGACTGAAAGAGGCAGCAAGTGGGGAAAAGAGCCCTTCAGAAGGGACGAAGGGGCGTGCTAGGGCTGGCCTGGTCTCCGGTGGCTCTGACGGAGGTACCCAAGCCCAACAGGAGATGTGGTGAACCTCTTCCTACAGCCCGTTCGCGCCCAGCGAAGGCGAGTGGCGGAAACCACTGCGGGATAAGGTCGGACGACGCATTTTGCAGGGTGGGAATTAGCTTAAGACGCAGAAAGCCCCGACCCACCAGCAGCGAGCGGGGCAGCGGGCTGAAACCTCCCAGCGCCAAACGCCAACGGAAAGTAAACGTCACACGGGTTCCCACCAGAGCTCGGCCAGATCCAGGCTCTGCTCTCGGCGAGGAAAAACTGTCCAGAGCGTGGTGGGGTTGGACATCACCTCGGATGCCGAGGGTCGGCATTTTACAGACTTGGAGCCAGAGGCTGCCCTTCCCCTGGTGGTGCACCCCTGGGAGCAAACCCCCACCCTCTGGGCAGCGTTTGGGGTTTAAGACCTTTCCGGTGCCGCATCTTTGCCTTTCCGGTAGAAAAATCAACGGTGCGATGCTGCGGATGAGCTCTGGCAGGTCCGGTCCTGCCTGGGGGCTGAGCCCCCCCCCTTCCTCCATCCTCCTCCCCGCTGTCAGCGCCGCTTCTCGCACCTCCTCATCTCCCCGCTCGATACCGGCCCCGCGGCCACGGCCCGGCTGACAGCGGGAGATGGATGGGGCCGAGCCGGCGCCGCGGGGCACGGGACACGTGCGGGGACGTGATGGATGCGGGGGAACTGGGGGGAGATGGTCCCTCCTCAGTTTGCAGCAGTCTCGGTCCCAAAACCCAGTGCAGCCTACGGGGGACAGAGGGTTTCCTCTCGGTATGATCATAGAATCATAGAATCATAGAATGGTTTAGGTTGGAAAGGACCTTGAAGATCATCGAGTTCCAACCCCCCTGCCATAGGCAGGGACACCTCCCACTAGACCAGGTTGCCCAAGGCCACGTCCAGCCTGGCCTTGAACACCTCCAGGGATGGAAACCGTGATGGCCACGAGAAGGATTTAAGCGCCGACCCCGAAGTAGAAGCGGAGGCTGAGCCCCACTTTGGAGAAAACAGCCGCAAAGCAAAGCTGGGTGGGATTTCAGCCCTTGCCCAGTGCCACCATCACTGGGGCACCCCCGGGGGACAGAAAGCCATCGGCACCCCCGTGAGGATGTCCCCCGTTCCCTCCAGACCCATCCCCAGAGCCCCAGCACCCCTCATCCCACCCGGATACACTCCCGTGCTGCGCAATGGGGTGATGCGCCCCGTTGCAGTTCGGAGGGGAGTGGGGGGCTCCAGAGTAGCCCCTCTGCTTCCCCCCNGTCCCCATCCATCTCCCGCTGTCAAACCGGTACAGAGCGTGGCGATGGGAGATGTGGGGTGGAGGGGACAGGACTGGGGGGTCCCGGGGACCAGAGGGCAGCGTTTGGGATGGGTGAAGGGGAAATGGAGGGGGACACACCACTTTCCTCCCCCTCCCCAGAGCCGCAGAGGCTTTGCGCGAGCGGCCGGCACGTTGCGGATGCCTCAACACCTTAACGTGGTTTTTAATAGCGGGTGTTGACGATGGGCTGTCGGCCAAACCGCCGCGCGCCGAGAGGGGCTTTGCCCCCTGGGACACGGTCGGAGCAGTCCCCATCTCCCCCCCTGCTCAGACTTGTGACATGAAGGGGACAAGGAGACCCAAAAAAAAGCCATCCCTCCCCAGCCCACAGTACCCCTGAGGTACCAACTTAGGACCAGCGGTGGTCCCAGTGGTCCCGTGGCCACCACTCACCTCCTGTCCGTCATCATCATCGGCACGTCAAGGCGCGAAGGCAGGTCGGGGAAGGGGGCTGTGCTCCGGCCCCCGCGTCTCCACCCCCGAGCTGGGGCATAAAACCCCCGGCAGGCTGCGGGGGACAGTCCGGAGCTGGTGCTGCATTGGGAGGGGGTTTCGTTGGGGTCTCCACCGCCGCTGTGCCAGGGGGGGAACGAAGCCACGGACGCCTCCTGCCCACCCGCTGCACCCATGGCAGGTAAAACCCACCCATGGCAGGTAAAGCCCACCCATGGTGGTGGGGCGGATCCTGGACCGGTGGGGTCCTGTGGTGTTTTTGGGGGGCGGTGGGTCACAATAGGGGGATAAAACCCCACTACGGTGGGGGACCAGGACTCCCCCGCTCCTCCCACCCCCTCCACGGAGGGAGGATGCGATGGGGGTGGCTCCTACATCTGGGGCGCCGGGACACCCCAACACCCCCCTCAACCCTTCTGCAGCATCCCTGGGGGGTCCGGGCGAGGGGTCCCCCTGCGGCACCGGTCTGGGGTGGGCGGGCGAAGGGCTGGGGACCGGCGGCAAGAACCGGCGCGTGTGCCACGCCGCGGCGCGGCTGGAGATGGGCAGCCTCTGGGAGGAGTTCAACCGCTTGGGCACCGAGATGATCGTCACCAAGGCGGGCAGGTGGGTACCGCAGCGGGGTTTGGGGGTAAGGTGGTGGGGGGGAGGACACCCCCTTCCCACCCCGTTTCCCCGCAGGAGGATGTTCCCCACCTTCCAGGTGAAGCTATCGGGGTTGGACCCGTTGGCCGACTACGTCCTGCTCATGGACTTTGTCCCGCTGGATGATAAGAGATATAGGTGGGGATGGGGATGCTTGGGGGGTGGTGGGGCGGATCCTGGCGGTGCTGAGCCCCCACCGCTGCCCCGCAGGTACGCCTTCCACAGCTCCTCCTGGCTGGCGGCGGGACGTGCCGACCCCGCAGCCCCCGGCCGCGTCCACTTCCACCCCGACTCCCCGGCCAAGGGGGCCCAGTGGATGCGGCAGATCGTCTCCTTCGACAAACTCAAGTTGACCAACAACCTCCTGGATGACAACGGCCACGTGAGGACCCGGCCCCGGGGTGGGCGATGCACCCCGGCATCGAAGTGGGGTGGGTGGGTGTGTGTGTGTGGAGGGGGGTCCTTCCCACCTCTCCCCTTTCTTCCTCCCCCATCCCCAGATCATCCTCAACTCCATGCACCGCTACCAGCCCCGCTTCCACGTCGTCTTCGTGGACCCGCGGCGGGACAGCGAGCGCTTCGCCCACCAGAACTTCAAGTCCTTCAGCTTCCCCGAGACCCAGTTCATGGCGGTGACGGCTTACCAGAACCACCGGGTGAGCCCCGGGGGGGTGCGGGTGGTGGTGGTGGGAGATGGACATCAGTGTGTGCCCCCCACAACCCACCCAGGGACCCCCCTGACCCCGCTCCCCTCCGCAGATCACCCAGCTGAAGATCGCCAGCAACCCCTTCGCCAAGGGATTTCGGGATGGCGACCCCGAGCCGTGGGATGTCTGCCCCCCCCC
>VUYV01000436.1:433162-464323 GCA_008711295.1 Anarhynchus alexandrinus
CCCAGGCACTATCTGGGGGCCACGACAAGCCACCGTGGGCCACCACAACCGCCTCCCGAGGGCCCCCGGGGCCACCGGCCCCCCCCACTCACCTCCCCCAAGGACCCAGGCGTCCTGACCCCTGGCCCGCCCCCAAGGCGCACTGCGCAGGCGCGACGGGCGGCGGCGCAGGCGCAGAGCGGCGCCGGGGGTCACGGGCCGGGGAAGGGGCGGGCTTGCCGCGCTGTGGGCGGGGCCCGGAGCGGGGAGGGCGGGGCAGGCTGCGCCCAGCTCGCTTTCCATTGGTCGGAGCCCGCTGGAGAAGGGAGGGGGGAGGAGGGAGCTGCGTGGATTGGGCGGGGCGGCGGCGGGGCGGCGTGGTGATTGGCCGGGCGTGAGGCGGCGGGGCGGGTCTGAAGCGTAGGCGGAAGCGGAAGTGGGTGTTTGTTGCGGCGGTGCGGTGTTGGGTGTCGCTGGCGGCTTGGGTCGCTCTGTCCTGCGGAGCGCTGTGCCCCAGAGGCGGGTACCGGGCACCGGGCACCGGCCCGGGCGGATTCAGGGCAGGAATTGGGACTCCCAGCGGGGCAGGGGCTCAGCCCCGGCACAGAGCTCTGAGCCCCGGGAGAGCCCCTGGGGGCGGGAGGGTCGGCACCGGTATCAGACACAGCCCGGGAGGTACCGGGTGGGGGGTCGGGACCAGCACCGGGGCTCAGCCACGGGCAGCAGCGATCGGCGGGGGGTGATGGCCGAGCTGGGAGGGCTCCGGGCGGGATTCCCCCGGGTGAAGCGGGCGGGGGCGTCCTGCAACCCCCCCCTGTTCCCGGGGACGAACGTACCGCCGCCTCCGAAGGGCAGCGGGGTGAGCGTGATGTGCTCGGTGGCACCGTTGGCGCAGAAGCCGCCGCTGCTCGTCCCCTCCAGCACTCGGTTCACCCCTGGGGGGGGGGGTGAGGGTAAGGGGGATGCTGAGCACCCACCGGGTACCCCTTGTCTGCCTCCTCCCTGCTGCCCGGGGCTCACCGGGACACACTTGGCTGGGGACACGGGAGCTCTCTCCTCCTGTGACCGGGGACAAGGGATGCTGCTGCCAGCCCAGAGGGACCCCCACCCTGCCCTCCTGCTCTGTGTCTTCACCCATGTAGTGTCCTTCCACGTCCGTCTGTCCTCCGATGGCCACATGCCCACTGCACAGCAGCCCCTGCACCCTCTGGAACTGCTCATCCCTCGTGACGCAGCCAAAGTCGGGGGATTCCCGAGGGTTCGGGCCGTGAAAATCAGTGATGGCCTTACGCAGAGCGGGCAGCAGCTTCTCCTGCATCTCCACGCTGCACAGCACGGAGTCATTTCACCCGGGGAGGACACAGGACACCCCCCAGTGAGGTTCTGGTACCCCCTGGCAGCGATGGCCCTGGTGAGGGGCACCAGGAGGAGGTTAACGGGGATTTTCCGTGCGGCATTAAAGGAGAAGCCGCTGCCTGAGCATTCGCACCCCATCCAGGGAGTCACACACGCACCACCCACGTCTGTCACTGCCGGGACCGGGGTCCCTTCACAGCAGGTGCCCCTTCCCACTCCTCACACACACTCACTCTTGGATGCACTCCCTCCTTGACACACACAGGAGGTCATCGTGGTCACCCCTCGGTGGTTGTCCTCACAGAGGTCACAGTCTCCTGGCAGCCGTAGCAAGATCACAGAATCACAGAATGGTTTGCGTGGGAAGGGACCTTGAAGATCATCTAATTCCACCCCCCTGCCATGGGCAGGGACACCTCCCACCAGCCCAGGTTGCTCCAAGCCCCGTCCAACCTGGCCTTGAACACCTCCAGGGATGGGGCAGCCACGGCTTCTCGGGGCAACCTGCGCCAGGAGCTCACCACCCTCATAGTTAAAAATTTCTTCCTGATATCTAATCTAAATCTACATTCTTCCAGTTTGAAGTCATTCCCCCTCGTCCTATCGCTACACGTCCTTGTAAAAAGTCCCTCCCCAGCTCTCCTGTATCTCCTTTAGGCACTGGAAGGGGCTCTGAGGTCTCCCCGGAGCCTTCTCTTCTCCAGGCTGAACCCCCCCAACTCTCTCAGCCTGTCCTCCCAGCAGAGGGCCTCCAGCCCTCAAACCATCTTTGTGCCCTCCTCTGGACTCGCTCCAACAGGTCCGTGTCCTTCTTGTGCTGAGGACTCCAAAACTGGACGCAGTACTGCAGGAGGGGTCTCACCAGAGCAGAGATGTGCCCGTCTCTTGCGGGGCAGACACCCCACAGCCCTGCAGTTGCAAAGGTGGGTGGCACAGCCACCCCTCTGGTGTGTCACCCACACCACGACACTCTGCCTGGCCCCCAGCCACCCCGTGCCTGCGGTAGAAGGTCACGGTTGAAGACATGGATTCGGTATCTCAAGAGCTTCAGCTACCCCAGACACAGAACACCACAGACACGGCTCCGGAGGTGGAGATGGGAACAAGCCCCCCCCCCCCCCAAAATTGCTCTCAGCAAAGGTTTCCCCAGAGCTAATTCATCCCATTCCTGTGTAGCCAGAGGGAGCTGCTGTGCGGTTCTCCTCCCCTCGTCCCCAAAGGCTGAGCTGAAGATAACAGCAAAACCCAAAGGCCACCGCTCCCCTGGTGCAGTGGGCTGACCCTGGCCAGCAAACACCCACCCCCCCATTTGCCACTACCCCGCAGTGGGACGGGGAGAGACTCAGAAAAGCAAAATCTCAGGTCCAGACCTGACCGGGGGTGGGTAAAATCCCAGAGCGTGGGCTGGGTGACGCAGCTGACCGGCCAGTGGACAAAGCCACCCCCATTCCCTTCTGCCCAGGAGGGAGGGGGACCCCTCTCCCCAGCACAACCAGTGCCCCGGGTTGGGGGATGGAGCAGCAATGGTGAAGGAGCAGGCTGGCATGTCCCTCTGCTCTCCGGGGACTGTGCACCGTGCTACGTGGGATGAGTCCAACGGGGACATTCTTGAGAAGCAGTGGGCTGGGTTTGGCTTGGTTTCTCCGTTTTCAAAGCACGGGGTGAGGGTCGCAGGTCCAGAGGAGAGGAGGAGAAGCTGGGATGGAGCAACAGAGCCCAGAAACCCCCCAGGATGGAGCCACAGCAACCAGGACAAAGCAGAGAGGGGCTCTGGAGGACAGCACACCCCAAAATGCTGCAGGAGAAAGTCTCCCATCCCTGGTGGCACCTTACCTGTCCCCCTCCTCCTCCTGGCTCATCTGCCCGTGCTCGCTCCAAGGTCCCTGTTTGAACGCTGAAATTGCCAGCCCGTGTGAGATAAGGGACCGTGAATTGCAGGGCATGGGTCAGAGGCAACTGAGGTCATTCCAGCTTAAGGATTTGGGAGGAGAACGTTGGCACGGACCTTCTCAGGGGAGAGTCCCCAAGGGCAGCAGGAGGTGACCACCAGCATCACCCCGGAGCACCCCACCAGCCCTTCCGCCTCTCCGCTGTGGTGGAGCAGGAGGCTGGTGGCACCCAGTGTGGGTGGAACCCATCGAGCCGGCATGGGGGCTGTGGGACCTGTGTGGGGCACAGGGAGGAGCAGGCAGGGAAGCACACAGGAGGCCACCGGTTGTAGGGAAACACCTTTCATTGCACATGGCCACCAGGACCACCGCGACCGGTGGCAGGAGACCTTCAGAGCAGGGTGCAGGCACCCTTGCGCTTCACCTCGGAGGCGGCCCGGGTGAGGCCCATCTTCTTCTGAGTGTAGGGTGGGTAGCGCGGGTTGTTGAGGATCTCCCGGCCCATGCCACGGTGCAGGCAGCCGCGGTGGTGGGTGAAGGTGTCGAAGCTGAACTTGCCGTGGTACATCCCCAGGCCGCTGTTTCCTGCAACACACAGCACAGGTCCCTGGTTGGTGGCAGGATCTGGCTATCGCTCACCCAATGTTTGGGCCAACGAGCCCAAACTGAAGCTCCCAGATCGCCTCTCAGGGGCAGCACAGAAGAGGCGCTGGCGGTGGAGACCGTTTGTGTCTGTGCACAGCACCATGTCTTCATCCAGCTGCTTTCTAACACCAGTCGGTGGGGAGGGATGGCCCATGGTTGCGCTTCCCCGGAATGTGATCTAAAGAGGACCACGGAGGTGGCCTAGCTGGACACCCAAACGCCGTTTGAGGGATGTTTGGAGGAGGAAGACCGGTCTGGGAGGAGGAAAGGTTCCCAACAACCCTCGTGTCGGTCTGGATTTCACCATTTCAGGGAACACGTTTAGCCCTGGTGCAAAGCTCACCACGTTAAACCAGGCTCAGAAAAAAAGTGGATAGAAGACGAGTTTGGCAAAACGTCGTCTTCCCAACAGGAGGGACTGCACCTTGGAGGGTTTCTGAGCCGAGGAAACCGGGCGAAGGCTGGAGCCTTTCACGTCATCCTGCTGTTTTGGGGAGAGGAAGCCAAAGTGTCCCCGCTTTGCTGGCGGATGGGAGCAGTGGAGGGGAGGGGGGACCCCGGAAAGGCAGAGAACAGGCAGCGAGAGCAGTGGTCGCTGCCATCCCATCCTCATCCTCATCCTCCAGGGAGGAAGCAGTGTTTTATACCAGCCTGAAACAGGCACAGCTTATTTAACGGATGCCCTTGAGGATGCTGGGAGATGTGTCCCCCATCTCCACGGATGCTCGAGCACCTAAAACACTCAGGAAAGAAAACTGGTCTTGTTTCTGTATCTTCAGCTCTTCTTTTGCGGGTGCTTCCTACATCCCCTCTCAAGTTTCTCTTCTCTTTTTACTCTAAATCTGAAAACTTATTGATTTAAAAAAAAAAAAACAACACCAAAACCACCTTTTTTTGATCACGAAACCTCGGCTGGCGCCAGAGCAACTGGTAGGGCACCACTGACGATGTGGCAGCGAGATGCTCCCACCAGCCGAGCTTCCCTACCGCAAGGACACCCTCCAAAACACGTCCCTTCCGCGCTGGCTCCAGCCCCGCTGCCGGCGAGACTCCGGGATTGGAGAAGGGTGATTGCCAAGGTGGCTGTGGTGAGGATGTGACCCGTCTCCAAGGACGGGTGGGATGACTGTTTGATGATAAAAGACAAGCAAGCGTGGGGATGCCAAAGCAGGCTGGCGGAAAATAAGGAACTGATAACTGGCGTGATAGAATTCCGTGAGTCAGCTTGAGCTTGACCAGTCTTCCTGATAAAATGCAATTCCTGGTAAAGCTGATGAGTTGTGTTTGGTATCTCACACGTCAGCAGCCTCAGGATAAACAGAGGTCACTGGATGGCTCTTGGCCAGCTGAGCGGCTTAGTCGCGGGTGGAGAACCGGAGCTGGTTTTCCATGGTAGTGAAGATCATCTGATCAAAAGTGGGTGTCTCCGTCACCTAGACTCTTTCCTCTCTGAGGGAAGAGAGAAGCACTTCTGGACATGTTTTTTCAGCCTAAGTAGACATCCGGAACAGGCCAAGAGGCCTTACTCATGCATCTGCAGAGGGTTGTGGTGGAAGAATGCAGAACGAGACCCAGCTTTGTTCTGAAGTCTTTAAAAGAAGGAAAGGTGTGTTTTCCAGCTGATGGTCTGGGTAGAAGACATCCCATGGGACCTCAGAATCCCATACATCACCTGAAACATGAGCTGCCCAACTTAGAGCTGATATGAGAGTCGTAGAATCTTTTAGGTTGGAAAAGACCTTGAAGGTCATCGAGTCCAACTGTAAACGTACCGCTGCCAAGTCCACTCCCTAAGCACCACATCTACACGTCTTTTAAATACTTCCAGGGATGGTGACTCAACCGCTTCCCTGGAAAACCTTAATTTCCTTCCTTCGGGTTACAGGGAATCCTTGCCGCTGGCCGGTGGCCAGTGAAGGTCTGGAGAAGACTGCCACACACTGCAAGAAGCGGAGCGACAGCCTCCTCGGCCGCCTTCCTCCAGCGGGAAACTTCAGCAAAAGGTTGAGAATAAAATCTAGAACTTTTCAGGGTCTGCTGATTTACAAAAACTGTGTGTGACGCGACAGGGAGGACCATCAGAAATTGCACACATTTGCCTTAAAAATAGCACCCTTAGGGGCATTTGTTAGTTCTGAGATGGGACGGTGGCAAATGCTTGGACAATTTTTAACCCTCATCTGGAGGCCCTGCGGTTTGCTCCTCAACGGTTGTAGGCAATATAGGTCTTCAGGAGTTTATATAAAGGAACGCGTGTACGTTTGGGAGTCCAAAATGGAGATCCATGGAAAACTGAAATTCTGCGTTCCTGAAAACTGTGGATAAGTGACAATTTCCACCTTTTGTCCTGCAGAGAAAAAGGGTAGCACGGCAGCGGGATGGCTGTGACGGGATGGCTGCCGGCATCCTACAGAGGCACAGTGTGTGGAAAGGAAGGTCTGGAGATGTTTCTGTGGTGGCCACATTCAAAATTCCCTACCTTTTAAACAAGACATTTCCACCTACACAGGGAACACCGGGTTTGGGAGACCAAGCATGAAGAGAAGAAACCTCACAGTGCTCCACACATGTTCAGCAGAAACAGGGCTGCAAAGCCCAAGAGCTCAGCCATGGTGCAGCGAAGCAAAAGGCTTCTGGTGGGATCCTACCTGGTGCAGAAGCATTTCCCCACAGAGCATTGAGCCCTCCGGACCTGAGCCCCATGCCTGGGTGCTCCATCTCCCCTGAGACCCTTCCTCACCGCGGCCAGCACGGCTCAGGCGCCGTGGGCAGGATCACGCCTGGCTCACGTTGGCCACGGACGAGCAGCTTGGGGGATTTGGACCTACCCATCCCACCGAAGGGCAGCGAGGTCAACGTCACGTGCATCAGGGTGTCGTTGCCGCAGAAGCCACCGCTGCTTGTCCGCTCCAGGACCTGGTTCACCACCTGGGAAGGAAGCAGAGAAGGCGGACGTGGGTCTCGCACCCTGTTCCCACACCTCCAGCCGCAATCCTTCCCCCACAACCAGGGTTGTCTCCTCTAAAGCAAATTTTTTGGAGCATGAAGGTGGCTGAATACAGCTGCCGAGGAGCATGGGGCAAGCGGAGCGCTGGCTTCACACAGCCTGTACGCTCTACCTTGTTGTTGGAGGAGAAGGCATACACAACCAGCGGCCGCTCACGGCTATTGATGAAGTCAATGGCTTCGTCCACGTTGGCCACAATGACAATGGGCAAGATGGGGCCGAAGATCTCCTCCTGCATGACAGGATCAGAGGGCTGCACGTCCACCAGCACCGTGGGAGCTGCAGAGGAAGAAACCCGAAGGCTTCAGCCGTGCACAGAGGTTGGAGGTGACACCTTGGTCCTCTCCCCGAGACCCACACCTCCTCTAAGATAGGACACCACGCCAAGCTCCCCGATTCCCGTGCAAACCTTCCCTAAATGTCACTTCCATCTAGAACCTCCCTTCCAGTTGTGAGACCCTCTCCAAAAATCCAAGTCCACTCCATGCAAGGATGAAGACTTCAGTGAAGTTCAAGCCCTCACCGATGTAGCGCTCCCTGTCGTCCACCTCTCCTCCGATGGCCACGCGCCCGCTGCGCAGCAGCGCCTGCACCCGCTGGAAGTGCCTGTCCCCCACGATGCGGCCGAAGTCGGGGGAATCCCGAGGGTTGGGGCCGTAAAAATCAGTGATGGCCCTACGCAGAGCGGGCAGCAGCTTCTCCCGCATCTCCGCGCTGCACAGCACGTAGTCGGGCGCGATGCAGGTCTGCCCCGCGTTGAAGAAGCGGCCCCAGGCCACCCGCCGGGCCACGTTCTGCACATCGCAGGTGTCGGACACGTAGCAGGGGTTCTTGCCCCCCAGCTCCAGCGTCACCGGCGTCAGGTGCTTGGCAGCGGCTGTCATGATGATCCTCCCCACGGAGGAGCTGCCTGAGGGCCGGGAAAAGATGGATCACGGTGAGGATCCCACCATGCTACAGCCCAAATCATGGCCTTGGTCTTACAAGGAAGCAGGACCAAGGAAGACGTGTCAAGTCAAGCACTGGAACAGGCTGCCCAGGGAAGTGGTGGAGTCACCATCCCTGGAGGTATTTAAAAGGTGAGCAGATGTGGCGCTGAGGGACATGGGTTAGTGGTAAATTGGCAGTGCTGGGTTAATGGTTGGACTTGATGGTCTTAAAGGTCTCCTCCAATCAAAATGATTCTCTGATTCTCTAAGTCCCACTCCTGTCCTGCACCCACCTTAGTGTGTGGCACACGGCTGAGCCCTCACCTCCCGCACCTTCTCCACTTCAACCATGGCCTCCCCCAGCTCAGCCGTTACAAAACCCAGTCATGGCTATTCGATCCTCACACACGTTGGTGGCGGATCCTCCAACAGATCCCGACACCAGATCCCCAACACAAGCCCTGCCTTCTCAGAGGGCAGGGAAGGCTCTGCCACCCTCTCGCGTTGGTGACAGGGTCAGCCACAGAGGGGTGTCCAGTGGGAATCCCCCTCCCTCACTGCACAAAACCCTCTGGCCCACAGGACGTACCAGTGTAGAAGATGTAGTCAAACTTGTTCTCCAGCAGCCTGGTGGTCTCCTGCACACCGGCAGTCACTACGGCAAAGCAGTCCTGCAATATAAGAGGAAGAGTCCCCCACTGTCAGCATCTGCCCGGGCCACTGTGTCCCCGTCCCCACCAACAGCATCCCAGGCGTGTGGACACCGGCTGAGCATGGAGGAAGGAGGTACGGCAGCACCTGAAACCATGGATGGTGTGGTGCTGGGGTGTGCGAGGCAGGCACGGCGCTGGGGGGACACAGCTCCGTGTGTGCAGGAGCCATGAGAGAAGAACAACGAGAGCTTCTCACCTTGTCCAGGTAGCTGGGCAGCACTTCAGCCACGAGTCTCTCAGTGTTCCTGCTCATCTCCGAGGGTTTGACAACGACACAGTTACCTGGGGGGAGACAGACAGGACGTCAGAGCAGTGACACGGTGACAGCCAGCCCTTCTGCCACCCCAGCCTGGGGACGAGGTGCCCTCGGCAGTGCCCGGCACTATCCAGATCCTCCAGGCCAGGGGACAGGTTTGGCTCACCGGCAGCGATGGCCCCGATGAGGGGCACCAGGAGGAGGTAGATGGGGTAGTTCCAGGGCGCGATGATGAGCACGACCCCGTATGGGTCCTTGCGGATGAAGGCCGAGTCCAGCCAGGTCACCTGTAGGACACCCACCACATCAGGAGTACTTCGTTGCACCACCATCTCCATGCCCACATCCCACCCGTCTCTGCCCGGTGGGTGGGGGGTCCTTCCCCCCATCCTCTCCCTCATCTCCCCCCTCACCAGATTCTTCTCCGTGTACTTGTCCTTCATCCAGCTGGACAGGTTGTTCAGCGTCTCGTGGATCTCGTTCCTGCTGAGGATGATCTCGGTGAATTCGGCTTCGAAGGGCGGCTGGGGACACAGAGGACCCTACGTGGCAGCTCCGCGGGCGCCGCAGCGCCGCGGCAGCCCTTGTCCCTACCCCGTGTAGTCTTCTAACCCGGGATTTGGGGACCCCGAAGCCCTTCACGTCCCGTGGCGGATGCATGCTTTGCTCTCACCCCGGAGCTGCACGGCACAGCCCGCCCCGGGGAGGGGGGTGACCCCCACCACGGCTGCGGCATCGAGGTTTGGTGAGCTCCGAAATCCCCATGCCGTCTCGCCGGGCCGGTCCTGCCGGCAGCGACCTGCCTGCGGTAGGGCTTTCCCTGCTTGGGGGGGGAGGTTCCATCGAGGTTGGGGAAAATTAAGTGTTTGGGGAGGAGAGGGGTCTGTGAAGGCAGCGGTGGTGTTTTGGGGAAGAAAGGGCTGGTCTGGCTATTAAATCCCGAGTCCAAATCCCTTTTTTTCTATCCCATTTTCCCACCGGCAGAAACGAAACCAGCCAGCTGATGGACACCAGCGGGATGGGCTATTTGTTCAGGACCTGCCAGAGAGTAACTCAGATAAGAGTCTGCAAGGATTTAACCCCATAAATAAAAGCTCAGAAGAGGTCTGGGTCCAAATTCCCCCCACCAACCCCCTCTTCACCTTACTTTGACTTTCCCACAGTGGACTTGTCACCGGCACGGGAACGGCACCGGTGCTGAGGGCCGGCGCTGCCAGCGGCTCCTCACCTTCCGCGGATGCGGCACACCTCAACGTTTGTCCTACAAGTTGGGTTTCTTCTCACCCAGGAGTACGGTGGAAGGTGAGGTGGATGGGGACTGGTGGGGAAGGGGCAGGTTCCAAGGATGGGAAAACCAGCAGTTCCCGGGGGATATCCTCCACCCAGGTGATAAGATTTGGGAGGAAATATGGGAGAAAAGGGATTTTGGAACTTGTTTGTGTAGGGTTTTTTGGCAGAGCCAGCTGAGAAAATGGGGAGGAGATCCACCACCGAGCCTAGGAAGGAGGGAGAGCAGAAGGCAAAGGCTTCCAGAGGTTGTCCTCGGCAGGGCAGGAGGAGGGATGGTCATGTGGAGAGGGACCCCGAAGGGTGGAGGAGTTTGGGAGCAGTGTGGCCATCTGGCTCAGCATGACACGGGGAGGAGAAGCCAAACCAAGAAAGAACCTGAGCCGCTCCTCCAGGGAGAGAGAAAGCAGATAGCACGAGCTGGATGCCTCTTCCAAGGAAAAGGGAACCTTGGGCAGATGAGGAAGCACGACCGATGCCAACGATAGCTATCAGCCCGCTGCGGTGGGCCAGCGGGGCGTCTCGGGTGGGCTACAGCCCAGGCGGGAGCAGAGCTTCCACGGGGCTTTCCAACCTGAGGCCAGAAAAGACCAAGCCTGGTCCCTCGCCGTCGAGTAGAAGAAAGAAGAAGCGGAGACCCAAGCAGCGTGTGGCAGGAGGTGGTCCAACGCGTCCCCGAGAAGAACCTGGGGGAACCGCAGGCGGAAGGATGCTCTGCCTGCCCGGTGTGACGGCACCAACCCCTCTCTGGGTGAGGGAGCGGCGGTCGGTGTTGGGATATCTCATTTTTCCTTTCGGGGGGTGTCGCGGAAGCGTCACGACGGAGCCGCTCGCGCGGCTCCAAAACATATTTGGAAGCGTGGCGTGCATTCGCCCCGTTTCTCAGCAGCCTCCAGTGAGCCTGGGCTGGGCGGAGCCGTGTTCTCACGCAACGCACCGTCCCCGTGCCCGTGCCCGAGCTGGGCGGGGGTTAATGAGCCGTAATTATCGCCGGCGGCTCGGGGATAACCCTCAGCGAGGTGCTGCCGACCCGGGCTGGGTGCGGGCAGATACAGAGGAAAACACATGATTAAAAAAAATAAATACTAATCATGACTGTGCTGCCGCGAAATAGTTAATAATTGTACCAAGCAAGACGCTAAATCCCAAATTTTAACCCCCCCGTGACGGCACTGAGCTCTTAAGCTCGCTGGCAGGGGTGTTTTCCATCTCGGGTTTAGCCCCCCCCCAAGGGTGAGAGCGGTTGTGAGCCACCGCCGGTTTTCTCATCTCTTGCGGAAGGTGGGATTGGGCAAGACCTTCCCGCCGCCGGCCAGCCGCAGCCGTGGCCACCGCACCACCTGCGGGCACCGGACCCGACCGGAGACGCCGACCGCCGGCTGGGGAAGGGGTGGGCATCCCCTTTCCCTCTGCCAAGGGAGCATCTGCCCCCGGACCGAGTCGGCGCTGGCGGCAGCGCTTCCCGAACTCCGCGTTGGAGGTTTCCCACCACCGGTGGGTGGCAGTCCACCACCCAGACGAGAGAAGAAGCGCCGAAGCAAATGGAAAACGGGGTGAAACGGGGCAAAACGCAGCGAAACGCAGCACAGCTCTCCCTAAGGGGATGAGGCGTTGCTCTGGGTCTCCTCCCAGCACAAGAGGTGGCTGCTTAAAAATGGGAAAAATGATGCAGAGCCCATCGATCCCGACAGCAAAGAGGATGGGGATGGTGTCCAACGGGAAGTTGGGAGGTGAACTAGGACGGAGAACGACAGAGGATGAGCCCTGGCGTGGCGCGTGGGGCTCGGGCTGTGGGCGAACGAGCTGTACCACGGTGGGGGGGGAACTATGGGGCTGGTGGGGCTGGAGCTCTTGGAGGACTTATGGAGACGCAGGAGACGTGTCCGCTCTGCCCTTGGTGACCCTGATGTTGGTGTGAGGGAAGGAGCAAAGAGGCAGGGGACAATGCAAAGCCGGGGGGGNGGGGGGGGGGTGTGTGTCCAAGCTCCAGTCTGGGTGAGCACCCAGAGAAGGGGGAGGACGATGTTTGGTGGAAAGCCCAATGCAGAGAGCACGGGGAGGGGGTGATGGACCTGCCCAGAAAAGAGGGGAAACTGAGGCTGATGGGTTTGGGAACGGCTAATTGCATCCGGACGCTCCTCACAGCCCCCCCTCAGCCCACCCCAGGGGCAGGGACAAGCGCTGGAGGAGGTGGGCTGGGACGTGCTCCAGCTCTGTCGCTCCTTCGCTGCCCTCCGCCCACATCCCCTGGATCCCAGCCCAGCACGGGGCCGGAGCACCCACCGGGTGGGGAAAACTCCGCTGGGGCATCGCATCGACCCTCCGGGCGACGGCAGGAGCCGGCAGAGCTGCGGGCAGCCCCTCGGTTCCTCTGGGGTCCCCCAGCTCCCCTCTCACCTTGCCCATGTCCGAGGCGGTGGCCCCCAGGATGTCCTGCTTCTTCTCGTCCAAGAAGCGTCCCAGAGCCTCCAGCTGGGCCACGCGGTATTCCATGGGCCGCGTCTTCCCCGAGAGCCAGGCTGCCCGCAGGTGGCTCACCAGCCCCGCGTAGGGGTTCCCGCTGCGGGGACGGGGACGTCAGAGGGATCCCAGCCCCATCCCAGCCCCTCCTGCTCCCGGTGATGAGGGAGAAGAGCTCCACATCGTCCCAGCCCAGCATCAAACCGCAGCCCTGGGGAGAGCGCAGGTTGTCCGGGACACCTCCTGCCTCCCCTCCGTCCCGGCCACACACTCTCACCTCGCGGCATCGCCGTCCACGCTCCCCTTCCCACCACCACCATCATCATCCTCGAGGGCTTTCCCGGGGAGCCGCTGCCCGGTGGGTTCGAGGGGCTGCTGCATGCCGGGCTGCGGGAGGAGGACGCTGCCGGTCTCCGCGGTCCCAAGGGAGCGCGGCAATGGGGTGGGTTACGCCGGGGCTGCCAGCGGGCAGGGCAGGCTGCCGCAACCTCGTACCGTTAGAACTGCGAACCGCAGGTTCCCCACCGCAGCTAACAGGGTGCTTTACCCAGAGGAGGTGACCTCGGGGCAGCTCGGTCGGCACCCCAAAACTGCAGCCAGGAGCGTGCTGAGCTCTGGGGCTGCCCGCGGGACCGGCAGGGTGCAGGCAGGGTGCAGGCAAGGTGAGCAGCAACCCCGCTCCACCACCGCAGCCCGCTCCTCCCGCGGAGGGAGGTTACCGGCTTCCTGCTCTGCCCCTTGGCCGCTTGCCCCACCGCACGTCACCGCTGGCTCTCCTCCAACCCAAACCACTTGGAATGCAACACGCACCCCAAATGCAGCTCGAGGCTCCGGGCTGCCACCCAGCCACCGGGTCACGGGGTGACAGAAAGGGGACACAACCCCAATGGTGTGGCTGAGGGTGACGGTGTGATGGATAGGGACACTGGGGGGGTCTGGGCAACCACCGGCCAGGGTTCGGTGGCCGGATTCCTGCCCGGCACCCCCCGGGACGGGCGATGGAGGCGCGAGGCAAGGCCAGGAGGGAGAGCTCAATGCAAAGTCTTTACTACAGGCAGGGTTACACGGAGGAAAAAGCAACAGCCGGCACTGAGAGGAGGGAGAGCGAGGTTCATCCAGAAGAAAAGGTCCGTCTAACGGGAGATGGGGCTAACCGCCAGTCCTCTGCCTCCTGGGGACCGTTTCTCCGCTGGGGAAGAGAAGTTCGGGGAGAGAAAAAGAATTTTTTGCCATTTCACATGTGTCCCAGCAAACGGTGCGGAGCAGAGGCAGCTGGGGAGGAGCCAGGGTGCAGGAGAAGATGTCCGTCCCCACCATCCGACGTGCATCAGGGTGGCAGTGAGGCGAAGGACAGGGGACCGGTGCCGAGGAGGGAGGAGGATGGACTTGATGATCTTAAAGGTCCCTTCCAACCTCAGCAATTCTATGATTCTATGATAGCAGCCTCCCACGGAGGGTGGTTTTGGTCCCCAGGGGGGAGCAGGAGTGTCCCCCCCCAGCCCGTGAGCGGCGCGGGGCAGCTCTCAGAGCAGGGTGCACATGCCCTTGCGCTTGATCTCGAAGGTGGCCGTCAAGAGCCCCAGCTTCTGCTGGCTGTAGGGCGGGTAGCGCAGGGCGTTGAGGGCCTCCAGGCCCATGTTGCGGTGCAGGCAGCCGCGGTGGTGGGTGAAGGTGTCGAAGGTGAACTTGCCGTGGTATTTCCCCAAGCCGCTGTTTCCTGCAACACACAGCACAGGTCCAAACTTGCTACGAACACCACAAGGAAAACTTTACAGGCTTTTCTCATGCAAATGCTCCCGCTGCCGGGCAACGGAGACACAGTGGAGGAGCTCTCATCCTTCCCTGCGCCTTTTCCAGCTCTACGGCCACTCAGTCCAGCAAATCCTCCTGCAGCTCACCACTGTTTGGAGGTCCAAGTGCATCACTTTTACTGGCCGACATAAGCTTTGCTGGGTCTACGAGGCTCGAGTTCCCTCTACAACCCCTATGGAGTTCTACCACATCTACCCATGGTGAGGAGCTACCAGCGTGGCCCCTGTGAAGGTCAGCTTCTTCCTGGGGCTCTTAAAAAGCAGAGCCACATTGGCAGCACCCGTTCTCCCAATTCCTGTGGCTGGTTTAAGCCTGAGGTTGCACATCGCGGTTAATAGCTCAATGACTTCACATCCGAGCTATTGGGGAAGCTTTGGCGAAGGCCATCTCACCCTGGTGACTTCAGACCCTTCACCTGACCGGGCTGCTTATAAAACGGCTTCACCTCATAATTTGAGGCAGTTTGTCTGAATCATTTCCATAAAGATAAGTTACGGTATGGGAACCACCAAAAATTGTTCCCTGAGCCGCAGTCAGGTGAGGAATTAATTGTGCTTCGCTGTCGCGGTGTCCTATTATGCCTGAATCAGTTGCCAGCCCCGACAGAGGAGCTGAGCGTGGGCAGCATAAAACTGAGATATTCTCCCCAGCGAATATTCTGGGGAAGAGATCAGGAAATTGCGACGGTGTTCTGGGAAAACATCGTCAGAGGCTTCCCGTGTTCCTGTGTATTCCCCCTCGACAATGCTACAACCAGGGCGCGGCGCTGGGCAGACCTCGCTTTTCACCTGAGAAAACAATCGTCGTTGTCCCTGGAAAGCAGAAACTCTCCCTCTTTGCTGAGGAGGATCTCCAAGTTACCATAAGGAGATTTCCCAGGCATTTATAAGCTCCTGCTATTTAATCCTAAAAGGCAGAATGAACGTACAAGCCTGCTCCCAAGTGGCGTTAAGGGCTCCTATCCAGCACCACGCCGTCTGCAGGAGGAAGCTCACCGACCCGAGAAGCGCAACGCCTCGGATGTGCTCCCAGATGAGGAGCAGAGTGGCAGAGAGACCGAAGGGAGCAGCACTTGAGGAGATCCCGGGTAAGCCTGAGCAGGGCAGGACCCCAACCCCGGCACAAAATTCACTCCTGGTGCCCAGGCTGCTCAGAAATACCAAGGAAATACACAAGCGGTACAAACTTCTCTAATTTTTATGTGAAGCATTTCCACCTACACAGGGAACACCGGGCTTGGGAGACCGAGCACGGAGAGAAGAAATCTCACAGTGCTCCATGTGTGGTCAGCAGAAATGGGGCTGCAAAGCCCGAGAGCTCAGCCATGGTGCAGCGAAGCAAAACGCTTCTGGTGGGATCCTACCTGGTGCAGAAGCATTTCCCCACAGAGCATTGAGCCCTCCGGACCTGAGCCCCATGCCTGGGTGCTCCATCTCCCCTGAGACCCTTCCTCACCGCGGCCAGCACGGCTCAGGCGCCGTGGGCAGGATCACGCCTGGCTCACGTTGGCCACGGACGAGCAGCTTGGGGGATTCGGACCTACCCATCCCACCGAAGGGCAGCGAGGTCAACGTCACGTGCATCAGGGTGTCGTTGCCGCAGAAGCCACCGCTGTTTGTCCGCTCCAGGACCTGGTTCACCACCTGGGAAGGAAGCAGAGAAGGTGGACGTGGGGTTTTACACCCTGGCTCCACGGGTAACGCTTATCAAACGTCACCCAACTCATCCCTCAGCCCGGCGTGCCGAGGGCAGCTGGGCTCAAAGGACCTTTTCCAGTGCACGCCATGGCGGGGGCGGTGAGGTGGGCACTAGAACTACTGCCCCATTGCCCTCATCCCCCTTTCTGGTCCATGGATTTTGAGAGATATTAAGTATTTAGCTTAAATAAGTGAAGTTTTCATTAGAATAAATTACTTAGGGTTATCATAATCACTTATGGTGTGATTTATGCTGTTTGCTTAGCGTTACTTAGCACGAGTAGCTCGATTTGCTGAAGCCTTTAGGCTGCAATAGAGTTAATTTTCTTAGTAACGTTCCTGGCAGGTGGCACAGTGCTGTCTTTGGTCTTTTAGTATAAGAAAAAATGTGGGTAACACATTGATGCTTTGGTAGTGTTTTTCCCAAGTCTGGGACTTTGCAGTTCCCCACGTTCTGCCAGCGAGTGCAGGCACACAAGAAGTGTAAACCAGGAGAAAAGGAGGCTACAACCTCCGCAGAGACTGCAAATCCCAAGGTAAGAGCGGCCAACAGCCAGTGTGGACGCAGAAAAAGAATCCAGGGAGGTGTCAGAAGCCCCCCAGACCAAACATCACCACTGGACTCAAAGATGCGTGACCAGTTGTCGTGGTTTGGGGTGGGCTGGCCACTAAAACACATGACAGAGGGGAGGGTGTAGAGCTCACAGGGATGTGTGAGGAGTGAGAAGGGCCACCCGTTGGCTCACGGGGGTCGCCCGCTGCGAAGAGNAGAGCTCACAGTGGTGTGTGAGGAGTGAGAAGGGCCACCCGTTGGCTCACGGGGGTCACCCGCTGTGAAGAGACCCCGGTCCCGGCAGTTAAAGACACGGGTGGTGTGTGTGCGACTCCTTGGATGGGGTGTGAATGCTCAGGCAGCGGCTTCTCCTTTAGCGATGGACCGCACGCACCTTGCTGTCACAGGAGAAGGCGTAGATGGCCAACGGCCGCGGCCGCGCGTTGATGAAGTCAATGGCTTCGTCCATGTTGGCCACAACAACGATGGGCAGGATGGGCCCGAAGATCTCCTCCTGCATGGCAGGGTCAGAGGGCAGCACGTCCGCCAGCACCGTGGGAGCTGCGGAGAAGGGTTATCATAGAATGGTTTGGGTTGGAAAGGACCTTGAAGACCATCCAGTTCCATCCCCCTGCCCTGGGCAGGGACACCTCCCACCAGCCCAGGTTGCTCCAAGCCCCGTCCAACCTGGCCTTGAACACCTCCAGGGATGGGGCAGCCACAGCTTCTCGGGGCAACCTGCGCCAGTGCCTCACCACTCTCAAAGTGAAAAATTTCTTCCTAATATCTCATCTAAATCTCCCCTCTTCCAGTTTGAAGCCGTTCCCCCTCGTCCTCGCTATGGCAAGGCACAACTCAGTGCACAGGCACGGGGGGTGCCACAAGCCCCGGACCCCGCGCCCTCACCGATGTAGCGCTCCTTCTCGTCCGTCTGTCCCCCGATTGCCACGCGCCCGCTGCACAGCAGCGCCCGGATGCGGCGGAACTGCTTGTCCCCCACGATGCGGCCGAAGTCAGGGGACTCCTGAGGGTTGGAGCCGAAAAACTCAGTGATGGCCTCGCGTAGAGCGGGCATCAGCTTCTCCTGCATCTCCACGCTGCACAGCACGTAGTCGGGCGCGATGCAGGTCTGCCCCGCGTTGAAGAAGCGGCCCCAGGCCACCCGCCGGGCCACGTTCTGCACGTCGCAGATGTCGGACACGTAGCAGGGGTTCTTGCCCCCCAGCTCCAGCGTCACCGGCGTCAGGTGCTTGGCAGCGGCTGTCATGATGATCCTCCCCACGGAGGGGCTGCCTGTGGGCAGGGAAGAGATGTGATCTCGGTGAGGATCCCACCAGCTCCGGCACAGCTCTGGGATGTGGCACTCTGGGGAGCCAGGTCCAGGGGACATGCACCAAATGCCACCAGACCCTCTAACACACACACCACGGATCCTCCAACAGATCCCGACACCAGATCCCCAGCACAAGCCCTGCCTTCTCAGAGGGCAGGGAAGGGTCCTGCTTGCAGGGAAGGCTCTGCCACCCTGTCACGTTGGTGACAGTGTCAGCCACAGCGGGGTGTCCGGTGGGAATCCCCCTCCCTCACCGCACAAAACCCAGGCAGGGCTCTGCTTTGGCCCACGGGACGTACCAGTGAAGAAGATGTAGTCAAACTTGTTCTCCAGCAGCCTGGTGGTCTCCTGCACACCGGCAGTCACTACGGCAAAGCAGTCCTGCAATATAAGAGGAAGAGTCCCCCACTGTCAGCATCTGCCCGGGCCACTGTGTCCCCGTCCCCACCAACAGCATCCCGGGCTGCTGCGCTAGGCAGGGTTGGGAACACCATGGCCGTGGGGCAGGGACAGGGACAGGGACAAGGACAGCGAGAGCTTCTTACATTGTCCAGGTAGCAAGACAGCATTTCGGCAACAAGTCTCTCGGTGTTCTTGGTTGTCTCCGAGGGTTTGACAACGACACAGTTACCTGGGGGGAGACAGACAGGACGTCAGAGCAGTGACACGGTGACAGCCAGCCCTTCTGCCACCCCAGCCTGGGGACGAGGTGCCCTCGGCGGTGCCCGGCACTATCCGGATCCTCCGGGCCAGGGGACGGGTTTGGCTCACCGGCAGCGATGGCCCCGATGAGGGGCACCAGGAGGAGGTGGATGGGGTAGTTCCAGGGCGCGATGATGAGCACGACCCCGTATGGGTCCTTGCGGATGAAGGCCGAGTCCAGCTGCGTCACCTGCGAGAAAGGCCACCATCTCAGTGCCGTTCCCACCACCTCCTGCCCTCCCCAACCCACTCTGCCCCTCGCCACCTGCAATTCCTGTCCCCCTCTTCTCATCCCAGGTCAGGCCAGAGCTTCTGCCTTACCAGATTCTTGTCCACGTGCTCGTCCTTCATCCAGTGGGACAGGTTGTTCAGGGTGGTGTTGAGCTCATTCTTGCAGAGGAGGATCTCGGTGAAGTAAGCCTCAAAGGACGGCTGGGGACAGACATCACATAAGCATCACCCCAACACCGACCCCATCTCCTCCCCTTCCGCAGGAGACCTCTCCTCCTTCTTCTGCCCATGAAGATATTAAGTTGTAGGTATTAGGCAGAAGTTGCCGTCACCTCCTGGAACCCCCAGGGAATATCACAGTCCCCAAAATAGGTATTTGGCCACAGGAAAAAAACAATATTTAACATTTTCACGATATTTAACAGCCTCCTGTGCTCAGCATCTGGGAACTGCTCGCCTGGCAACAGAGCCCTGAGCCGAGGGGACACCGAGCAATGTCACCGGAGCTCCAGGAGCTATGGAAAAGCTGGTACCAGTGTTAGAGGCAGCTCCGCGCCGCTGACCTGGGATGGGACAGTGCTCTTGTACTGGTGCGTTTGCGTCCCAACCACTCGGGCACATGAGCTGGAAGCAAAGCCCCGAGCTCCCTCCCACAGCCTGCGCACGAAAGCTGAACTTAAGACCTTCTTTTGTTCAAAGAGAAATGGGAAGAAGAGCAACCGCTTCATTAAACGCCTCGTGATGGAGCTCGGCTGAGCACCACCAGTCTCCCGTCCCAGGCAGAAACCCTCCGTAGCTCCCAGTGCTCCTGCACTGAGCGGGCACATGACTGGGAAAGGCAGGTTGGGCGAGACACCCCAGTTGGGGAATTAAACAAATCCAGCAGGTTTCTCCAAGATAAGACCATCCCAACAGGCAATGACTAAATGGACGGTGACGCGGGAGCGGTGGTGGGACGTCAGAGCCGGGAACGCAGGGGCTGCTGAGGCATTTCCTGCACGTGGTGGGTCCTCTCCGCTGCCGTAAGCACAGCCGTGAAGCACAGCTCAGAACCATTCTTGCAGGAGAAGTGTGAAGACATGAGAAGGTATCTCAGCAGGCTCAGTAAAGCCCCTCCATCAACCTGGAGAGCAAAGCTCCTGCACTGTGAAGCCGCACTTGCAAAGCGTGGTGGGTGCAGCCGAGACCCTCCACCGCAACATCCTTTGGACTCCTCCAACCCAAAAGCACCCCTGGGTAGAAGCCTTCCTCCGTGGCTGCAGCAAAACGCCACTTCGGGCTTGGAAAGTTTGGGTGCTGCCTCCCAGGCGGCAACCTCTCGTGCTCTACCACCAAGCCCCATTCAAGAGACCTTCAGGCCTCCAAGCGCCTGGACACGTGCCACTGCCAGGAGGCCGAGCTGGTCCTAGACGTGAGGGGTCAGCAGGCACATCGGATGTCCGGTGAAGCAACGGAGCCACTCTCAGCCCGGGCTGAGAGTTGCATCACTAGGAGGATGAGGAAATTGCTGGTGAAGACGGGCCATTAAAGGATTCGATGTGACACAAAGTTTGTAAGATTGGACATTAAGTCTGAGGTCATCCAAGTGCCTTCAGTCATCAGTGGAGAGAAACCGGCACCCCTGGAGGTGAGGTACCCACCTCAGATACGTAAGACCAGATGAATTGTCCATCTAACTATGAAGACCCGACTGCATAACAAGCACATTACTAGACAACCGGCTCTAATTACATACAATTAGGAGAGATGAAGGACGCACTTCGAGCGCTGATGCCTATCAACCCCTGGCTGAAGGAGAAGGCCCTCACCTCAAATAAACAAGGCAATTACAAGCCTGGGGAGATGTCAGAAGGTTGAAACCTGTGTCTGAGGGCAGAGCCGCTGCGCTGATACACCCACAGACACGACTCCTTTGGGTCTGAGCGCTACCACTATTAGATAAGACCAGTTATGCTGCGCCAGGGCAAGCCATCCCTCCAAAAACTTTTCCCAATGCCACATGACCGAAGCGTGTGGGTGTCTGCTGGGCTGCAGCACACGTCAGGAAGGCAAAAAGAGGGAGAAAAGGGTCCTGAAGCAACCAGGCAGAGAAGAGATGAGCTGAGACTGCTCGACACGGCCACAGCGGGGATGCTCCCGCTTCCTCGACAGACCATCCGGGAGCTCCCGGTGTGCCGCAATACCCAGAGCCGCATCCAGGTCCCCACCTGTGCCACCGCACGGCTCAGCGCCGTGCCAGCAAAACCAGTCCCTGTGAGGCCGGCGAGCCACCCCGGCACTGAGCAGCCGTGGGAGGAATGTGCAAGGCCAGCACCTTGCACAACGCCAGTAATCCCAGGTACGACCGGGCTGGCGAGGAGCAGCCCAGGACATCACCCTCTGCGGAGGTCACATGAAGCCACCGGAGACTCAATGTGTGGGGCGGACGCAGCGGGTGAAGCTCGGTAACGCTGAGGTTTCCGCCTCGCATCGGCCAACGGGGACTTTGCCCCGTTCAAGTGCACTGGGGATGGGGTTGGCAGCATCGAGCCTGCCCGATGGCGTGGTTCCTACAAGTGCTGTGGCTAAACCCGGCTGTGGAGAGCTCTACAAGGACCCAGAACCTACGGGTGCTCCACATCAGCCCTGGAGCACATCAAGGGGGACGCATGACCCTGACAAGGGGACCCCCAGAGCCCCACACCTGCACCCAGGAGGATGCAAGACCCAGACAAGGGGCCGGCAGAGCCCTGAAGATGTGACCCCGGTGGCCAGCACCCGGCCCCCTCTCACCTTGCCCATGTCCGAGGCGGTGGCCCCCAGGATGTCCTGCTTCTTCTCGTCCAAGAAGCGTCCCAGAGCCTCCAGCTGGGCCACGCGGTATTCCATGGGCCGCGTCTTCCCCGAGAGCCAGGCTGCCCGCAGGTGGCTCACCAGCCCCGCGTAGGGGTTCCCGCTGCTGGGACAGGGATGTCAGAGGGATCCCAGCCCTGTTCCCAGCCTCTCACGCTCCCAGCAAGGATGGAGAGGAGCTCTACATTACCCCAGCTCCGCTTCACCCCAGCCCAGCATCAAACTGGAGCCCCAGAGTCCCCGGGGAGAGGGCAGGGAGCCTGGACATCTGGGTCTTCCCCTTGCTGCCGGGAGCAAGGGCTCTTTCTGCCCCCTACACATCACCGTTCCAGGCAGTCCCTTGTCTCCTCTCTTGGGCCACACTGGCGTGTGGTGGCCCATAGACCCCAAACTTATCCCCCAGCATCCCTCACCAGCACCAACCCAGGGATCCCAGCACCCCAGGGACTCCAGCACCCCGGCACGGCCACAGCACCCCCTGCCCACCTCACCCCAAGCACCCCGTCTCCCCTCTGCCCCCAGCCACACGCCCCCGGCCCCTCGCTCTCACCATACGGCACTGCAGATCACCGGTCCCTTCCCGCTGCCTCCGCTGCTCCCGCTGCCTGCACTGCACCCGGCGGCTTTCCCAGCATCGCCGCCCACCGGGCTGCACTTGCCGTAGCCCGGGGGCTGTTGCCCGGGGGGCTCGAGGGGCTGATGCATGCCGAGCTGTGGGAAGGAACTGCCGGTCTCCACGGAGAGCGTGGCGGCCCTGGGGAGAGACACAGGCTGGGTTATATCGGAGCTGGAAGTGCCGGAGATGCCGGCTCAGTCCCAAGAGGAGTCACCCCGCAGCGAGACACCCGTGTCCCGAGCCGGCCGGGGCTGCTTGAAGGATGGCTTGGAGCTCGAGGCTGTCCCGGCCGCGGGGTGACTCAGCCCGGCGCGGCTGCCAGAGGCCCCGGTGCACCCAGAGGGGGATGCTTGGGATTCCCAAGCCCGCCCCGAGCTCTGGGACGGCCACCAGTCTCCGGCCACGGACCTACCCAGGACCTCAGGAACCCCGGTGTGGCGCAGCATCCCTGTTGTGGTCCCCTTCCCCGCAGTGGGATAGGGGAGGAGAAAAAAAGGAAACCTCGTGGGTTGAGATGAAGACAGTTTAACAGAACAGGAATGGAAGAGAAGATAATAACAATAACGATAAAGAATATACAAAATGAGCGATGCGATGCAATTGCTCACCGTCCGATGACGGATTGCCCAGCCCATCCCGAGCATCCCAATCGTGGATTCCTGCCCCCCAGGCCAACCCTTATTTATATACTGAGCGTGACATCTACAGTATGGAATATTCCTTTGGCCACCTTGTCCTGTCTACGCTCCCTCTCAGCTTCCATGGGAAGCTGGAAAAAATCCCTGACAATATAAGCATTACTTAGCAACAAATAAAGCAGTATGTGGTATCAAAGTATTCTCATACTAAATCCAAAATACAGCAGCTACCGGGAAAATTAACTCAATCCCAGCTGAAACCAGGATAGATTCCCAGGGACCCCAGCGAGGGGCAGCATCCCGGGATGACCCCTGGGGATCCCCAGGGACCCCGGTGCGGGGCAGCATCCCAGCTGACCCCCAGGGATCTTTAGGGACCCCGGTGTGGGGCAGCATCCCAGCTGACCCCCAGTGATCTTTAGGGACCCTGGTGCGGGGCAGCATCCCAGCTGACCCCCAGGGATCTTTAGGGACCCCGGTGTGGGGCAGCATCCCAGCTGACCCCCAGGGATCTTTAGGGACCCCAGTGCGGGGCAGCATCCCAGCTGACCCCCAGGGATCTTTAGGGACCCCAGTGCAGGGCAGCATCCCAGCTGACCCCCAGGGATCTTTAGGAACCCCGGTGCAGGGCAGCATCCCAGCTGACCCCCGGGGACCCCGGTGTGGGGCCGCATGAGCCACCACTGGCACTGCCGCAGCTCAGCCCACCTTTGGGCACAGCATCGTTCCACCAGTACACGCAGACATCCCCAGAGCTGGGGGGCAGAGCCGCAGCCCCACATCTTCCCCCCAGTCCCTCTCCATGCTCGACGCACCCACCCTTCCCGGACGGAACCCATCCAGTGGGGTGCCCAGTGCCCCACAGCCTCCACCTGCATGGGGCTGGAGAAGCCCAGCTATGGGGCCAGCTGAGTGCCACGCAGGGGTGTCCGGTCCCCGGGGCCCCAAGGTGCCTACCTGGGGGGCTGAGTGGTGGCGAGAGGAGCGCGAGGCCGGGCTGGCACTGCTGAGGCTCAGGGTGCCTCTCCTAAATGCTGTGGGGCCGGTGGCCGGGCCCCATGGCCGGGGGCGGGCAGGATTGTGCCCCGCCTCCATGGGGCTGGCAGTGGGGCGATAGCACCCCGCCTCTGTGGGGTTGGCAATGGGGACAAGGCATGGGATGGGATGGGATGGGATCTCTCCCATGGGACAATGGCACTGGGAACTCCCATGGCCATCAAACCACCACCATGAACCCTGACCCATTTGGGACCCCATAAACACCCATCATCCTGCTTCCTGCCACCACCCTGACACATGGAGACCCCACACACCCCCCTTACATTGATTTCTGGGACCACCCTGACCTATGGGGACCCCAAGAAACCCATAATCACCCATAATCCTGCTCCCCTGGGCCCACCCTGACCCATGGGGACCCCACAGAAACCCCTCACCCTTCTCTCCAGGGCCACCCTGACCCATGGAGACCCCAGAGACACCCCTTACCTTGATCTCTGGGACTACTCTGACCCATGGGGACCCCACAGAAACCCATCATCCTGCTCCCCTGGGCCCACCCTGACCCATGGGGACCCCACAAACACCCCACATGTCACTCCCCAGGGCCACCCTGATCCATGGGGACCCCAGAGACCCCCCCTTACATTGATTTCTGGGACCACCCTGACCTATGGGGACCCCAAAGACCCCCCCTTACATTGATTTCTGGGACCACCCTGACCTATGGGGACCCCAAGAAACCCATAATCCTGCTCCCCTGGGCCCACCCTAACCCATGGGGACCCCACAAACACCCCACATCTTGCTCCCCAGGGCCACCCTGACCCATGGGGACCCCACAGAAACCACTCACGCTGCTCCGCAGGGCCACCCTGACCCATGGAGACCCCACAGACACCCCTTACCTTGATCTCTGGGACTACTCTGACCCATGGGGACCCCACAAACACCCCACATCTTGCTCCCCAGGGCTACCCTGACCCACGGTGATCCCACAGTCACCGCCGATGAACCCCACGGGTCCCCTGTCTGTCCACAGCACCGCTGATTCCCACCCCAGCACCAGCAGGGTGAGCCCCCAGTTCACCCCACACACCCATCCTGCCCGCCGGCACCGGTTCTTCCCGCCCAGCACCGCAGCCCTCACCTCCCCTCCGCCACGCCAGCTCCCCGCACACCCGCTCCTAATTATCCCGCTTCGTAAACAGGAAGGGCAGCAGCCCTGCCCCACGCACCTCGGGCTCAGCCCCCACAGCCACACTCCCTGGGGACCCACAGCAACCCCCCAGGGAAGGGGGAATGGTGTGTCCCCCCCAGCAGCACCCCAAATTGGCACCATGAGCTTGGCCGTGATGCCCGGGGCAGCGCCAGGAGCCAACCCTGGTTTTGAGGGGGGCACAGGGGTCCCCAGGCAGCCCCTGCCTCCACGGAGGATGCCACATGTCCTCCAGAGAGACCCACAAGGCACAGCAGTGCATCAGTACCCGATGTGGGCTCATGGGGGGTACCGGGGTCCCCCATCCCAATTTGGGATGTGTCCATGGAGGAGATGCTCCACATTGACCCTGGGGCTGGAGTAAAACCAGGGGAGCGGCTCTCCATCGGCATCACCAGAGCCCGAGCGGAGGTGGCTGCAGACCTGGGGGCTTGCACGGTGCTGGGGACCCAAATCGGCCCTGGGGAGGGGACACGCTGCGGGGTATCACACCCACTATCGCTCATGCTCAGGGCCATGGACCTGCACCCCCAAGAAGGTCCCTTTGCCCCCAGCACCACGGGGTGGCTCCTCTTGCCCTTGCCCGGGGTGAGGAGGGGTCTCAGGGTGGGTGTTGCTCACTGGCAGCCCCCAGGATCGCATCCTGCACCACTGCCGTGCCCCTTCCCGGGGCTGTCCCTCGCCACATTCCCCCAGTCCCGCGGGAGCCACGGCCTCAGCACCCTCCCCACGTGGCACTGGCTGTTCCTCCACCGCATCTCAAGAATCCTCCGCTACCGGCTGGGCCGGATCCTGCCCCGGCACCCCGTGACGGAGATTTCACCCTCTCCACCCTGCCCAGAGGTTTCGCCACCCTGCCCCGGGGCACCGGCACCGCACGGCCGCGGGCACCCCGGCATCGCCACGTGCCTGGCCCCAGGTTTTGGGTGACGCAGAAGATGTGTATACCACATCACCCCCCCAGAAAAAAACAGCCCTGCACCCCCAAAACGGGGTGTCCCCCACCCAGGCACTGTGCTACATCACCCGGGCTGGGAAGGGGAAGCGAGAGTGGCAGGGCAGACACCCAGCGCCATGGGCCACCCCGAGCAGACAGCACCCACAGCAGGGCCCGGTGGGGGTGCTGGGGGGGGGACGATGGGGAACAGGGGTGCTGGGGAGTGGGGTGCTGTGCAGGGGGAGGGGTGGGGGCTGTGCGGGTTGGGGTGTGGGGGCTGTGCAGGGGGNGGGGGTATGAGAGCGGCCCCTTTAAACACCCCTGTCCCGCCCGCCCCATCCGAAAGAGGAAGCGGCGCCCGCTCCGCCCCGCACGGCTCCGGTACTGGGGAGCACTGGTCCGGGGGTGCAAAGCACATGGGTGCACGGTCTGGGGGTGCCGGGCACAAGGGTGCACGGCGCTGGGTGTAGGGGTGCAGGGTCTGGGGGTGCAGGACCCAGGCGTGCAGGGTCTGGGGGTGCTGAGCACAGGGGTGCAGCTCCGGGGGTACAAAACACATGGGTGCAGGACTTAGGGGTGCCAACAGGGTCCCCCCACCCCTGACACCATCCAGGCCTCCCCCCCGCAGAGGCAGCGATGGAGAAAGACCCCAACTGCTACCAGGATGCGGCCAAGACGGTGGCGGGCGCCGGGCTGGGCGCCGAGGGGACGGAGACGCAGGTGAGACCAGGGAGGGGGGACACCCATGGGGGCCAGGCCTGCGGTGGCCGTCCCCGGGGCTCTGACAGCCGGGGTCACCCGCAGCTGGACGACTTTGTGGGTGCTCACCCCGACTACAACGAGGAGGAGGAGGAGCAGAAGTATTTCCGCCGCAAGCGCCTCGGCGTGGTCAAGAACGTGCTGGCCGCCAGCTTGGCCGGCATGCTCACCTACGGCGTCTACCTGGGTACAGCCCTACCCCTCCTTGGGGACCCCCCATCGGGGTGTGGGGGGCTCGGGGTAGGGGGTGACGGCCGCTGGACCCCCCCCAGGCCTGCTGCAGATGCAGCTGATCCTGCATTACGATGAGACTTACCGGGAGGTGAAGTACAGCAACATACAGCTGGAGGACATCGACCGCAAAGTGCTGATGGGCATCAATGTCACCCCCGTTGCGGCGCTGCTCTACACGCCCGTCCTCATCAGGTACAGCGCCGCTCGCGCTCCCCGCTGGCACGCCGGCACGGGCGCCCACGCTTCCCCTTCCTCGCCCCGGCAGGTTTTTCGGCACCAAGTGGGCCATGTTCCTAGCGGTGGGGATCTACGCCCTCTTCGTCTCCAGCAACTACTGGGAGCGCTACTATACGCTGGTGCCCTCCGCCGTGGCCATCGGGGTGGCCATCGTGCCCCTCTGGGCTTCCATGGGCAACTACATCACACGGTAGGCAGCTGTGGGGGGTGGACGGGGGGTCTGAGGGGTGCCAGCTGACCCGCTGTGCCACGCAGGATGGCCCAGAAGTACTACGAGTACATCAACTACAAGGAGGAGCACGTGCAGGAGCAGCAGCGGGCGCCGCGGGGTGCCTGCAACGCCTACATCGTCGTCTTCCAGACCATCTTCTACGCCTGTTTCCACGTGAGAGCCAGCGGGGCGCGCGGCACGGGTAGGGGGACGCGCCGGGCAGCCTGGTACTGAGCGTCCCCCGCTCTACATCTTGCAGCTAAGCTTCGTCTGCGCTCAGATGCCCATGCTCTTCTTCCTCAACAACTACCTCTACCAGCTCAACCACACGCTCGCCGAGGTCAAGCACTGCGGTGAGCGCGCGGGGGTGGTGCGGTGGCACGGGGACCTCCCCGGTTAGGGCTGAGCCATGGCGTGTGCCCTCCCATTAGGGACCCTGAGTCACGGCACCCTGCCCGGCTTCAACAAGACGGTGCTGCAGAGCCTTCCCCGCAGCGTCAACCTCATCATCGTGGAGAGCGCCCTGATGGCAGCCGCCTTCCTCGCCATGCTGGTGGTGAGTGTCAGGGCAGGCAGGGGACGGGACGGGATGGGACGGTGGCGATGCCTCACCCACGGCCACACGACAGGTCCTGGTGCTCTGCGGCTCGGCGTATCGGCCCACGGAGGAGATCGACCTGCGCAGCATCGGCTGGGGGAACATCTTCCAGCTGCCCTTCAAGCACATGCGGGACTACCGCCTGCGCCACCTCTTCCCCTTGTTCATCTACAGCGGCTTTGAGGTGCTCTTCGTCTGCACCGGCTTCTCCCTGGTAGGGCCCGGGGACAGGGCGGGGGGTGACAGAGTGGGGACAGCCCGGCCAGGCGACGCTGAGCCTGTCCTCCTTGCAGAACTACGGCGTTTGTGCCCTGGGGCTGGAGAAGTTAGCGTACCTCCTCATGGCCTACGGCTTCTCCGCCTCGGCCTGTTCCAGCCTGGCCCTCTGCATGCTGCGCCTGCGGCGGCAGATCCCGCTGCTGGCCGGAGCCTTCGTCCACGCCGCCCTCCTGGTGACTCTCTTCTGCTGGGCACCTGAGCCCCGGCACCTGGTCCAGGCTCCTCTGCTCTACGCCATAGCCGTGCTCTGGGGCACGGGCAGCGCCCTCAACAAGACCACCATTAGCAGTGAGTACCGGGAAGGTCCCCAACACAGCCTCTCTTGTCCCCTGGCACAGCCAGGTTGTCCCCAGCTCCCCAACGCATCCTCTCCTCGTGTCCTCTGGCACCGCGACCTGGTGGTCCCCAGCAACTTGGTCCCGCTGATAGGGAGCAGAACAGACCCACTGCAGCTGGGTCCTGCTAAGAGTGCCCCAAGAGGGGACACCAGCACGGGAGGGGGATGCTGACAGCCGGTCTCCTCTGGCACAGTCCTCCTGGGCATGCTGTACGAGGACAAGGAGCGCCAAGACTTCGTCTTCACCATCTACCACTGGTGGCAGGCCCTGGCGATCTTCACCGTCTACCTGTGGTCAGGACTGCCCATGAAGGTAAGCGCGTCCGGGTGGGCGGCTGTCCCCGCAGTGTCCCCCAGCTGGTTCCATCACCTCCAGAGCCTGCCGGGCTCAGGGGGGGTGCAGGACCACGGCAGTTCCCCGCTTTGCCTTCCTGCAGGCCAAGCTCTCCATCATGCTGCTGACACTGGCGGTGGCAGTGGGGGCCTACCTCTGGATGGAGCGCAAGCTGGCGCAGCACGTGACGTACCGCCTGCCCCGCATCCCCCGCCCGCGCCACAAGATGCGCGGCTACCGCTACTTGGAGGAGGACGACTCGGACGAGACCGGCTCAGAGGGCGACGGTGGCAAAGACAACAATGATGAGCACATGGTAGACTCCAGCAGCACGGATGACCTACCAAAAGATGATGGGGACCAGCTGGACTAGAGACAGCCTGTCCTGTCCGGCCACTATGGTGGCCCCCCCCGGCTCTCTGAACCTGAGGAGGGGAGTCCACAGCCCTCCCTGGAACTGCCCAAACCCCCTCCGAGCAGGCACAAACTTCCACGGGCCCCACACAGGCCAGGCTTGCAGCCCCCCAGACCCCCTGGGCAGGCCCGTAGACTCCCTAGCCAACCCTGCAGACCCCCAGGCCAGGCCCACAGCACCCCCAGGCCAGGCCCGCAGCCCCACAGACACCCTAGCCAGGCCCACAGGCGCCCCAGGCAGACCCACAGACCTCCAGACCAGGCCTACAGACCCCCAGGCCAGGCCCACAGCTTCACAGACAGACCTACAGACACCCTAGCCAGGCCCACAGGTGCCCCAAGCAGGCCCACAGCCCCCCAGGCCAGGCCCTCAGCCCCACAGACACCCTAGCCAGGCCCACAGGCACCCCAGGCAGGCCCATAGACCCCCTAGACAGACCTACAGACACCCTAGCCAGGCCCACAGGTGCCCCAGGCAGGCCCAGAGACCCCCAGACCAGGCCTACAGACCCCCAGGCCAGGCTCGCAGCCCCCTCAGGTCAGGCCCACAGCCCCCCAGGCCAGGCCCGCAGCCCCACAGAAAGACCTACAGACACCCTAGCTGGGCCCACAGGCACCCCAGGCAGGCCCATAGGCCCCCAGACCAGGCCTACAGACCCCCAGGCCAGGCTCGCAGCCCCCTCAGGTCAGGCCCACAGCCCCCCAGGCCAGGCCCGCAGCCCCACAGAAAGACCTACAGACACCCTAGCTGGGCCCACAGGCACCCCAGGCAGGCCCACAGCCCCCCAGGCCAGGCCCGCAGCCCCACAGAAAGACCTACAGACACCCTAGCTGGGCCCACAGGCACCCCAGGCAGGCCCACAGACCCCCTAGACAGACCTACAGACACCCTAGCCAGGCCCACAGGTGCCCCAGGCAGGCCCATAGGCCCCCAGACCAGGCCTACAGCCCCCCCAGGCCAGGCCCGCAGCCCCACAGAAAGACCTACAGACACCCTAGCCAGGCCCACAGGCGCCCCAGGCAGGCCCATAGACCCCAGGCCAGGCCCACAGGCACCCCAGACAGACCTACGGACACCCTAGCCAGGCCCACAGTGCCCCAGGCAGGCCCACAGCCCCCCCAGGCCAGGCCTACAGCCCTTCGACCCCACCCTCACACCCCTCCCAAGTAGGCCCACAGCCCCCTCAGGCCAGGCCCGCAGCCCCCCACCACCCCCTGAGGTCCCCCATCCAGGCCGGGGCGCCCCCCCTTTTGTTCCCCTATCGCTCAATAAAAGCTCTTTCCCCTCTCCGCCCAGTGCCGCCATACTCTGCCTTCGCGTCGTCGCGGCCTCACCATGAGGGGGGAGAAGCCACCCGCGCCTCCATGGGCGGGGACTACAGCTCCCGGCGTGCACCGCGCTCTGCGCGGTGCACGCCGGGAGCTGTAGTCCCCGCGCAGGCGCGTAGCGCCGCCCCGCCTCCCTCCGCTGACTACCCTACCCACAATCCCCCGCGCCGCAGGGGAGAGCGGGCGGGGGGGGAGTGCGCGGTCACGTGTGCCGGCGCGGCGGCGCATGCGCGCTGCGGGCTGTTGTTGTGGCGGCGCGGCCCGCGGCTCACCCGGCCGGTAGCGATGAGCGACAACGATGACATCGAGGTGGAGAGCGACGTGAGTGGGTCCCCCGCC
>VUYV01000436.1:487625-507707 GCA_008711295.1 Anarhynchus alexandrinus
GCCGGTGGCGGCGGCGGCCGGGGGGGGCCGCTGTGCTGCATTGCGGGGCGGCCCGGCCCCGGCCCCGTCCCCGCCCGCCTCCGCCCGTCCCTCCCGGGGGGGAGCGGGGCTATCTGGGCCGGGCAGCGCCGTTGGCCCCCGGGCAGGAATGTCCCTGCGCGCCCAGATAATGTTATTTATATCGCGGCGAAGGGCGGCTCCGGTCCCCCCGCCCCGCTCCGGTCCCGGCTCCGGCCCCGGGCCCGCCGCCGCCGCCGTTCGTCCGCCCGCCGCCCCGCGCAGGTGAGAGCCGCGGATCGCTCCGGGCACCGCCGGAGGGTTTACCGGGATGCGCCGCCTCCGGGGATGGTGTGGGGAGAACGGGAGGGACCGGAGGACACCGGCAGGAGACGCTCCGCGGGGAGAAGCGAGGGAGTACCGGGACGCGCCGCCCGCCCCGGGGGACACCGGGTTTGGGGTGCAGCACCGGGGACGGTCCTCCCCCCTCCACCCCGGGGAGGGAGGGGGGCTGCGGGCACCGAGCAAAGTTTGGTGGGGGCGCGGAAGGGGGTCGGCACCCCCTTTTTCCCTGCGGTTGGGGGGTCCCCCGTGTCCCCCGGGGCTGCTGTCCCCCGTGGGGGACGTGCGGCCGTCGGGAAGGACGGGGCGGGCGAGCGGCGGTGGCTTTCTGGGGACACCCTGGGGACACTTTCCCTGGAGTGCCGACCCCCCGAGTGGGGTCCCCACGCCGGTTCCTGGGTGCTCCCGGCACCGCCGAACGTGTGCCGGTGGGACACGGTGGGCAAGCCGGCTCCGCAGGCTCGTTGCCCAGCCCGCTTCGACCACCAGTTTTTAGTAACTGGGGAAACTGGAGTTACTGGGAAGAGTTTTCTGGCTGCTGTGCCCTTGGCCCCCCCCCTCATCCCAGAGGATGCTCGTGGGCTGGGGAAACCCCTGCTCGCACCCCAATAAGCTGGGGGCCACCAGGGGTCGATTTTCCGGCTCCCCTTTCAGGGCGGCTTTTGTTTTTGCAAATCTCCAGCTCCCGGAGTCAGGGGATTGTAGTGCCCTTCGCTCCACTGGGTTAAGTCAACAAGGAGCGTTTGAGGGGGAGGCAGGCAAAGGCGACCCCTGCAACCCCGGTGGGTGCCGGCACGGCCCCCCGAGGAGTATTTTGCAGCTCTCGGGTGTTTTTAGGGCCCCGGCTGGTGATTTTGGGGTGGGTGAGGAGGCGCAGAGGGGCAGCTCCGAAGAAGGGAGCGGGGCTCGGCCCGCGCCGTGCGCAGGGGAGGCCTATTTATAGCCAAAAATGTCTGTGGAGTGTCAGCACGTGTGCGTGTCGCCGCTCGGTGCGCTGGCGGGTTAGGTGACATGGGACAGTCCTGGCACGGCTGGCATCCGCACCGACTCCGGCCCTGGGGAAACCCAAACCTTTTGCCCCGCCGGGTGACAGGGTGGCCGGGGAGCCGCGGCCGGTGCCGGCCATCGCCGGCCGGAGGAGATGTGCCGTGCCGTGCCCGGCGACCCCGTGCCGTGCCACGAGGCCGTGCCGAGCGGGGCCATCTGCTCCTGGCTCTGGCCCTGCGCCGGGGAGGCAGGCGGCCGTCGGGGGGTGGGGGGGGGTCTGTGGGGACGCCCCCCCACCTCGCGCCCCTTCCCGACGGGGCCGGCCGCACCGGGAGCGTGGCTGACCGCTGATTTGGTGGTGGTGCAAAATAAAAGCGTTAATTGGTGAAGCCGAGCAGCCGGGGCGATGCCGGGCACCCCAGGGACCCGCCGGGCGGCAGGCGGAGGTGATGGGGTGGCTATTTTGGGGTGGTTTCAGGGGAACCCCGATGCGGTGCCGCGCGCCGGCAGCCGGTGTTTCGGCAGCACGCTGCGGCGGCGAGGGCTGAGCCGGGGAAGGGGCTCGAGGGGGCCCGCGGGTGGCGGGCACCAAACCGCTGCCCCAGCTGCCCTTGGGGTGCAGCGGGGGGAACCTCGACAGCGGCACGGTGCCAACCCCTCGCCGGGAAGTGCTGATTCACGGCGTCGAGCCGGCGGCCGGGGAAGACGACGCTGCCCCGGCCCCGGTCGCAGGATGCTCGCGGCGGGGCCGGCACCCCAGCATTCCCGGCTTTCCTCCCGCCGAGCAAGAGGAATGCCAATCCCCGGGTGGCGGCGGCGGTGGCGGCGCCAAACGGGGCTGTTTGGAAGGCGCCGGTGCGGCAGAGGGAGATTTAAAGGGTCGGTGAGCACCCGCGCTCGAAATGCACGCTGGCGGCTCCCTTGGGCCCCGCTGTGGCTCGCTTCGGCGCGATCGCCTCCTCCTCCTCCTCCTCCTCCTCTTCCTCCTCCTCCTCCTCGGCTGCTCGCGGCCGTGGTCCCGCTGTTGCGGTGGTGGTGGTGTGGGGGAGGCCCAACCAGGAGCGGGGGCTCCCGCCGGGATGGCAGCGCCGGGCTGTGACGTGCTGCAGAGACCCGACACAACTCGGCACACCCGGCCCCTTCATGGTGCCCGGGAGGACCGGCTGCAGTTCCTGCGGTGTTGCAGTGTTGCGGTGGGGTTTCCCCCCCCCCAAATTGGGCTTTCCCCTGGGGTTTTTGCTGCGGGACAGGAGAGCGAGCCCCGCACCGGCAGCACGCAGCCACGGCGTGGGGGGCTGCGGGACCCGCTCCTGCGCACGCTCGCGTGGTCTTGCGCGCTCTCGTGTGCCTGCTTGCATGCGCTTGCATGCATTCGCACATCCTTGCTTGCATGTGCACGCTCCTGCACGTCCTCGCTCGCATGTGCGTGCTCTGGCACGCTTCTGCGTGTCCTTGCTCACACATGCATGCTCTGACACGCTTCTCCATGTCCTTGCTCGCATGTGCATCCTTTTGCACTCCCCTTCGTGCTCGTGCATGCTGTGGCACGCTCCTACATGTCCTTGCTCACATGTGCATGCTCTGCCACGCTTCTGTGTGTCCTTGCTCACATGCGCATCCATTTGCGCGCTCCTTCATATCCTGCCACGCTTCTGCGTGTCCTTGCTCACATGTGCATCCTTTTGCACACTTCTTCATGCTCTTGCACGCTCTGACATGCTTCTCCATGTCCTTGCTCGCATGTGCATCCCTTTGCGTGCTCCTTCGTGCTCTTGCATGCTCTGGCACGCTCCTACATGTCCTTACTCACATGTGAATGCTGTGACACGCTTCTGCACGTCTGTGCTCACATGTGCATGCTGTGACATGCTCCTACATGTCCTTGCTCACACACGCATGCTCTGGCATGCTTCTGCGTCTCCTTGCTCACATGTGCATCCTTTTGCACACTCCTTCATGCTCTTGCATGCTCTGGCACGCTTCTCCATGTCCTTGCTCACTCACGCATGCTCTGCCACGCTTCTGCATGTCCTTGCTCACATGTGCATCCCTTTGCATGCTCCTTCATGCTCTTGCACGCTCTGGCACGGTCCTACATGTCCTTGCTCACACACGCATGCTCTTCCACACTTCTCCATGTCCTTGCTCGCATGTGCATCCTTTTGCACGCTCCTTCATGCTCTGGCATGCTCCTACATGTCCTTGCTCACACGTGCATGCTCTGACACGCTTCTCCGTGTCCTTGCTCACATGTGCATCCCTTTGCATGCTCCTTCATGCTCTGGCATGCTCCTACATGTCCTTGCTCACACGTGCATGCTGTGACACGCTTCTGCACGTCCTTGCTCACACACTCATGCTCTGCCGCACTCCTGCATGTCCTTGCTCACACGCGCATCCTTTTGCGCGCTCCTTCATACCCTGCCACGCTCCTGCGCGTCCTTGCTCACACGCGCACGCTCCTTCACGCCCTTGCACGCCCTGGCACGCTTTTGGGGTGCGAGCCGGCTCCCCGGCCAAGGCCCTGCCTGCGCGGCGGCGATATGGGTGCGGAGCCGGGGCCCAGCCCAGCCCTGCCGGCCCCGNCCCGGCCGGGGTGATGGCAGTGGGGAGCCCCAAACCGTCTCCCCGCACCCTTCGGGTGCCCCAGCAGCCTCCTCCCGCCCCGGCTGCCGACAGCTGCTCGCAGGCATTTTTAGATACCGGCCATGTCCTATCTGCGTCTCAAATGTCCCCGGGGGCGGGTGGCCTTCCCCCCACCCCCCCCTCCCCGTACCGCCGGCAGCTGTCACCCGCTTTCTGCCACCGGTGCCGCCGAAGCCCCTCCGCGGCGCAGGCGTCGGGGTGGGCGCTATCAGCACCCGGGGTTTTTGGGGGTGTGTGTGGGATGGATGGATGGATGGACACCCCTTGGGTGCTGGGTGGGCAAGCAGGACCCCGGGTGGGGAAGCGGGCACCGTAAGTAGCCGCCGGCACGGCTGGGTGGAGGGGTCCGCAGCGGTAGGGTGAGCCCCGGTGCGCGCAGCACCCCGGTGCCCCCCAACACCTGCGCGGAGGAGAGGTTAAATCCCTCTGAGCTGCTTAACCCGCGGCTCTGAGCCGCAAATCCTCACGTGCGGCGGAGCCGCCGCGGCGATGCCGATGCCCACGGGGCCACCGCTCTTCTCCCCCCCTCCCCAGGGGCCTCTCGCCGGTAGCCGACGGCCACCCGGCCGGGGGACGCCGGGACCATGACCTCGGCGAACGACTACGAGCAGTTGGAGCTGCAGCAGCAGTACAGCCGCATCAACGTCCGCTGGGACGCCTCCGACGATGAGCTGGACAATGACAACAGCTCGGCGCGGCTCTTCGAGCGCTCCCGCATCAAAGCTCTGGCAGGTCGGGGACGGGTCTCGGGTCTCCTCGGTCCTCCTCGGGTCGTCCCTGCCACCAGGGTGCCACCGTGCCCGCTCTCGTTGCAGACGAGCGGGAGGCCGTGCAGAAGAAAACCTTCACCAAGTGGGTGAATTCGCACTTGGCTCGCGTCACCTGCCGCATCTCGGACCTCTACATGGACCTCCGGGACGGGCGGGTGCTCATCAAGTTGCTGGAGGTGCTGTCAGGAGAGCTTCTGGTAGGACTCCCATCCAGCTGGGGACCCTGGGGCGCCATGCCATGCCATGCCATGCCATGCCATGCCATGCCATGCCATGCCATGCCATGCCATGCCATGCCATGCCATGCCATGCCATGCCATGCCCCAAGGCCTCTGATGCTCCACCAACATTGTTGACCTTGGCGTTGAGCAAGGCTCCAGCAGGGTTGGGGTGGCAGCAGCGGTGTCCCCGGGCAGGGGTGGGGGTACCCAGCACGGAGGGGAGGGTGCTGAGCGCTGTCGTGTCCCAGCCCAAGCCCACCAAGGGCCGGATGAGGATCCACTGCCTGGAGAACGTGGACAAGGCGCTGCAGTTCCTGAAGGAGCAGCGGGTGCACCTGGAGAACATGGGCTCCCACGACATCGTGGATGGCAACCACCGCCTCGTCCTTGGCCTCATCTGGACCATCATCCTCCGCTTCCAGGTGGGGCCGGTTGGGTGGGGGGCACCCCTCTGCTCAGCACCCCACAGCTCGTTCCCAAGCGGGAGCCCTCCTCCATGGATGTGCTCTTCCAACCCCGGGATGTCCTTTTTGTCCCCAGATCCAGGACATCATCGTGCAGACGCAGGAGGGCCGGGAGACGCGCTCCGCCAGGGACGCGCTGCTGCTCTGGTGCCAGATGAAGACAGCGGGGTAGGTGGTGGGACCCACATCCCGCCGTGCTGGGGCCCAGGGGTGCCTGGAGGGTGACGGTGACGCCCTGTCCCCGTTGCAGGTACCCCCACGTGAATGTCACCAACTTCACCTCGAGCTGGAAGGACGGGCTGGCCTTCAACGCCCTCATCCACAGGCACAGGTAGGTGACACAGAGGCGGGCACCGGGACATGCTGGGGTGACGGTGGCACCGGGGGATGTCCCACGGGTGTGTGACCACTGTCCCACGCCCTCTGTCCCCAGGCCCGAGCTGGTTGACTTCCAAAACCTGACCAAATCCAACGCCCGGCACAACCTGGAGCACGCATTCAGCGTGGCGGAACGGCACCTGGGCATTACCCCGCTCCTCGACCCTGAAGGTGAGGCTGCTGCTGCCAACCCTCCTGCCTCAGTTTCCCCATTATACCCTGAGACGTTCCCAGGCCCTGTGGAGGGACAGAGAAGGTTCCGCCCCATGGAAGGGGGGCCTGGGTGGGAGCAAGGGGGGACCTCATGAGGCCGTGGTGGCCCATCATCGCTGGGGTGATGTCGGGGCGATGCAGAGGCTGGGTCAGGGCTGACGCCTCTCGCTCGCGCTGGGCAGATGTGTTCACGGAGAACCCCGACGAGAAGTCCATCATCACCTACGTGGTGGCCTTCTACCACTACTTCTCCAAGATGAAGGCGCTGGAGGTGGAGGGCAGGCGTCTGGGCAAGGTAGGGAACAGCGGTGGGGTGGGGTGGGGGGGGCGTTCCGCTGGGGTGCCGGCACCCGGTGCTCACCGCCGGCCCCGCCGCAGGTCATTGAGCACGCCAAGGAGACGGAGCGGATGATCGAGGGCTACGGGGGCCTGGCCTCCGACCTTCTCACCTGGATCGAGCAGACCATCGCCTCCCTCAACAGCCGCAGCTTCGCCAACTCGCTGGCCGGGGTGCAGCACCAGCTGCAAGCCTTCAGCACCTACCGCACCGTGGAGAAGCCCCCCAAGTAAGTGCCCCTGAGCCCCCCCACCCCGTGCCCACGCGGCGGTGGTGAGCACCCATGGGTGCCCCGGGCTGAGCTCTCTCCGGGGCAGGTTTCAGGAGAAGGGGAACCTGGAGGTGCTGCTCTTCACCATCCAGTCGCGGATGCGAGCCAACAACCAACGCGTCTACACGCCACACGAGGGCCGTCTGGTCTCCGACATCAACCGGGTACGGGGCCCGTCATGGCAGCCCGGCTGTGTGCCGTGCTGCGGGGACACGCGGCTGCTCCCACGTCACCCTGTGACATGGGGCAGCTCTTCCCCCGGTATCACCAGGGGCTTTGCTCCCCAGGCTGTCCTGGGGCAGGTCAGGGACATCCTGGGGCAGCTCAGGTCCATCTCAGGGCAAGTCAAGTCCATCTCCTGGGGCAGGTCAGGTCCATCCCAGGGTAGATTTGGTCTGTTCTAGAGCAAGTCAGGTCCATCTCTTGGGGGAAGGTTGGGTCCATCTCTTAGGGCAAGTATAGTCCATCCCAGAGCAGTTCAGGTCCTAGGGCAGTTTGGGTTCATCTCCCGGGGCACTTCAGATCCATCTCCCAAGGCAGTTCAAGTCCATCCCAGGACACGTTGAGTCCATCCCAGGGCAGGGTAGGTCCATCCCAGGGCAGGTTGGGTTCTTCTAGCCATGCTCCCTCACCTGTGCGTCACGTTGGGGTTCACCAGCAGAACAAGACGTGGGTGGGTGAGGGGACATGGGACACGGGTGCCACTTTGGTCCGGTGCCGCTTTCCCCCAGGCCTGGGAGCAGCTGGAGAAAGCGGAGCACGAGCGGGAGCTGGCGCTGCGCAACGAGCTCATCCGGCAGGAGAAGCTGGAGCAGCTGGCACGGCGCTTCGACCGCAAAGCGGCCATGCGGGAGGCCTGGCTGAGCGAGAACCAGCGCCTGGTGGCCCAGGTGAGACTGGGGACGCCCACCCCGGGGACCGGGACACCCCACCAGAGCCTCACCGTGGGCTTTGTGCGGGGGGGCAGGACAACTTTGGCCAGGACCTGCCAGCGGTGGAAGCAGCCAAGAAGAAGCACGAGGCCATCGAGACGGACACGGCCGCCTACAAGGAGCGGGTGCAGGCCATCGAGGCTGTGGCAAAGGAGCTGGAGGCGGAGGGCTACCATGACATCCAGCGCATCAATGGGCGCAAGGACAACATCCTGCGGCTCTGGGAGCAGCTCCTGGAGCTTCTGGCCGCCCGGCGCCAGCGCCTGGAGATGAACCTCGCCCTGCAGCACCTCTTCCAGGAGATGCTCCACAGCATCGACTGGATGGATGAGGTCAAGGTGAGCCGTGGGTGCTGGGTGCCACCATGGGTGGGCTGCCTTGGTCCCACCGGGCAGGGCGTTGGTGGGACCCCCCAGGAGAAGCAGATGAGATGCTGGGTGGCGGTGGGTGCCGTCTGCCGGAGCTGGTGGTGGGTGACGGCCGGGGCTCTCCCACAGGTGCAGTTGGCATCGCCCGAATCCGGGAAGCACCTTCTGGAAGCGGAGGAGCTGCTGCAGACCCACCGGCTGCTGGAGCGTGACATGGCCCTGCAAGCAGAGAAGACACGGGCCATCAGCGCCGCCGCCCTCCGCTTCGCCGACGCCGAGGGTAGGGGATGCCCCGGGCCCGCGGCATGGCCGGGGGAAGCCGGGACACCCCGCTGATGGGCTCCCACCTTGTTTCCCGGCCAGGCTACCGTCCCTGCGACCCCAAAGTCATCCGGGACCGCGTGAGCCACCTGGAGATGTGCCGGCGGGAGCTGCAGGCGCTGGCGAACCGGAGGAGAGCCTTGCTGGAGCAATCCCGGTCCCTCTGGACCTGCCTGTGGGAGCTGGACGAGGCGGAGAGCTGGATCAAGGAGCAGGAGCAGCTCTACTCCTCCCTGGACTTCGGGAAGGACCTGCCGGGCGTCCTGCTGCTCCAGCGCCGTCACGCCGCCTTCGAGGCCGAGTTGCGGAGCCGGGGCGGCCGGTTGGAGCGGGCGCTGGCGGCGGGCGAGGAGCTGGCGNCGGGCGGCTGCAGGAGCGGGGGGCGGCGGTGCGGGCGCTGTGGGCGCAGCTGGAGGAGTTGGCGGCTTTCCGCCGGCGCGGCTTGCGGGAGGCCGAGGGCTTCTTCCAGTTCCAGGCGGAGGCGGACGAGCTGGCGGAAGGGCTGCGGGACGCTCGCCGGCGGGCGGCCGCCGAGGAGCTGGGCCAGGACGAATCCCGCACCCGCGCTTTGCTGCGGCAGCACCAGGAGCTGCTGGAGGAGATGGCGGCCGCCCAGGAGCAACTGGAAGGGTTGACCCGACAAGCTGAAGGCTTCCCCCCGGAGCTACGGGCCAGCCCCGAGGCGCAGAGCCGGCTGGCGGCCCTGCGGGAGCTGCTCGCCGAGGTGGCCGCCTTGGCCGAGCGGCGTGGCCGCCAGCTGCAGGACGCCCTCGACCTCTACACCGTTTTTGGGGAGAGCGATGCCTGCCACCTCTGGATGGGGGCCAAGGAGACCTGGCTGGGGAAGCCGGAGGTCCCTCAGGCGCTGGAGGACCTGGACGTGGCGCAGCACAGGTAGGGGTCGCCGCGGTGGCGGGCGCTGCCGTGTGGTGTCCCGAGGTGTGGCCCGTTCTCAGCCCGGCCGTCCCCACAGGTTGGATGGTTTGGAGCAGGAGATGGCCACCGTGGCTTCCCAGATCGCCGCCGTCAACCAGGCAGCCGACGGGCTGGTGGCCAGCGGGCATCCCCGCAGCCCCCAGGTCCGGCAGTGCCGGGAGCAGCTCAACGAGAGGTACGGTGGCGGGCAACGCCGGGGCGAGTGGGTGATGCCGGGACGGTCCCCACCGGCCGCATCTCCTGCTGTCACCCGCCTTCGCCCCGCAGGTGGGACCGGTTCAGGAAGCTGGTGGCCGAGCGTCGCCAGGCGGTGGGCTCGGCTCTGCGCCTCCTCAACTACCGTCTGGAGTGCGAGGAGACCCGGCAATGGCTGCAGAGCAAAGCCCAAGTGGTCAAGGCCACCGCCGAGCTGGGCCGGGACCTGGCCGGCGTCCTGGCCACCCAACGCAAGCTCTACGGCATCGAGCGGGACCTGGCGGTTGCCAAAGACCGTTTGGCTGCCCTGCGTTCTCAAGCTGACCGCCTGGCCGAGGAACGGCCCGAGGTGGCCGGGGAGGTGGCCGAGCGGCTGGCGGCGGCGACGGCCGCCTGGGAAGAGCTACAGGAGGCCCTGGGGGAGCGGGCAGCCTCCTTGGGGGAAGCCGGGCAGCTCCGGAGCTTCCTGCAGGACCTGGATGACTTCCAAGCCTGGCTCTTCGGTGCTCAGAAAGCCGTGGCGGTCGCCGACGAGATGCCGGCGTCTTTGGCCGAGGCGGAGGAGCTGCTGCAGCGGCACGAGGCGGCCCGGCAGGACGCAGAGGAGCACACGGCCGCCTTCACCGCCTTGGTGGAGGCGGGAGAGCGGGTGGTGGGGGAGCAGGAGGACCCCCAGTACGAGGGGTTGCGGCAGCGTCTGCGCGGCGTGGAGGTGGGGTGGGCCGCCCTGGGCAAGATGGCAGAGACCCGGCATCGCTTCCTCGCCCAGTGCCGCGGCTTCCAGGAGTTCCTTCGTGACGCCAAGCAGGCGGAGATCCTCCTCACCAACCAGGTGGGTGCCCAAAAGAGGTGCCAGGGGGGGTTCTCCTGGCTCATGGGTACCCCAAAAAGGTGCTGACCTCCCACCGTGCACCCACCAGGAGTACACGTTGGCACACCTGGAGCTGCCCACCACGCTGGAGGGTTCGGCTGCCGCCCTGCGCCGCTTCCAGGACTTCCGCGCCGGCATGGAGAGTAACGCCGAGAAGGTCCCCGAGGCAGTGGCCGGCGGCACCAAGCTGGTGGCCGAGGGGAACATCTTTGCCGAGAAGATCGCCGAGAAGTGCCAGGCCCTCCAGGAGCGGTGAGTCCAGCGAGGGGCCGGCGGGCGGGCGGGTGGGCAGCGGGTGGGCAACAGGGCTGACGCTGCCCATCTCTGGTCGCCCCACCAGGCACGCGGCCGTCACGGCCAAGGCGGAGGAGGCGGCAGGTTTGCTGGAGGACAACCACGAGCTGCAGACCTTCCTGCAGAGCTGCCAGGAGGTAGGGATGCGGCACAGCCGGTGGCGCCGGGGCGGTCCCGGCTAGGCAAGCCCTGACACCTCTTGCCCACAGCTCGATGCCTGGGTGGATGAGAAGATGCTGATGGTACAGGACACCTCCTACGGCGAAGCTCGTGGCCTCCACAGCAAGTGGCAGAAGCACCAGGCGTTCATGGCCGAGCTGGCGTCCAACCAGGGCTGGCTGGAGAAGATTGAGACGGTGGGTGCCAGCACCGGTGCCTGGAAGCCTCACTGACTCCCCCCGGCTGGACGGGAGGTCCCCGTGCCGGTGTGGAGCCGTGCCGTGGTGGCCACCAACCTCTTGGGTGTTGCCGGCAGGAGGGGAAGGAGCTGGCGAGCCGCAAGCCGCAGTACGGCGAGGTGGTGATGCGGCGGCTGGACGAGCTGCGCCGGCGGTGGGACGGGCTGCGCGGCGCCGCCGAGGAGAAGGGCCGGCAGCTCTTTGAGGCCAACCGCTCGGCGCTCTACGCCCGGAGCTACGAGGAGCTGGAGAGTTGGCTGGGGAGGGCGAAGGAGGAGCTGCGCGCCGCCGAGCAGGCCAAGGACCTCGCCTCCACCAACCTGCTGCTCAAGAGGTTGATGGTGGGTGGTGACACTGCCAGCCGAGCGGCTGGAGGGGCAGAAGGGTGTTGGCACCTCACCTTTTCCTTCGGCTAGGGGTGTGCTGCCCCCCATTTGGGGGTCTGGGGTGCCAGGTCATGTCCTCAAACGGGGTTGGCCATCGACTTGGAGGTCCCCAGTCTGGCTCTGCCCCTCGACTCACACGGCTCTTCCCCTCCAGAGGCTGGAAGAGCAAGTAGGAGCACGGATGAAGGAGCTGGAGGAGCTGGAGTGGCAGGGGACCCCCCCTGCCGGGGATGTGCCGGATGCTGACGGGCACGAGCAGAGGCTCCGGCAGCGCTTCCTCGACCTGCTGGAGCCACTGGAGAAGAGGAGGAAGGAGCTGGAGACCGCCAAGGCCATGTACCAGCTCGGACGGGATCTGGAGGACGAGACGGTGAGCATCCTCGCCGTGGCGGGGTCTGGCATGCTGGGGCCACCCATGGGTGCCGTTCGGGGCTCAAAGGGTGCTCTCGCTCGCAGTTGTGGGTGGAGGAGCGGCTGCCCCTGGCGAGGTCGACGGAGCACGGCACCGACCTCCCGAGCGTGCAGCGCTTGGCCAAGAGGAACGAGGTGAGCCCGGGTGCAGCGGTGGCACCCGCCACCCCAGCTGGTCCTTTGGGGCCACCCATGCCACGGGTGAGCCCCGCCGTGACCCCCCCCGTCCCACCGGCAGACGCTGCAGAAGGAGCTGGCGGGCCATGCCCCCCGCCTGGCCGAGGTGCTGAGCCGTGGCGAGGCGGCGGTGAGCGGCGCCGAGCCGAGGCCGGAGCTGGAGACGCGGGTGCAGGAGCTGCGGGGGCTGTGGGAGACGCTGCAGGCGGAGGCGGCCGCCCGGCACCGGCGCCTGCGGGAGGCCGGCGAGGCACAGCAGTACTACCTGGACGCCGGCGAGGCTGAAGCCTGGGTCAGCGAGCAGGAGCTCTTCATGGGAGCTGAGGAGAAGCCGAAGGTGAGGGGTGGCTCTGCGTGGTGCCCCCGTGTCTTTGGGGGGGCTCTGTGCCACGATGGGACATCCTGTGTCAACCTGGACCATGCCATGCAGTTAAACATAGAATCACAGAATGGTTTGGGTTGGAAGGGACCTTGAAGATCATCCAGTTCCACCCCCTGCCCTGGGCAGGGACACCTCCCACCAGCCCAGGTTGCTCCAAGCCCCGTCCAACCTGGCCTTCAACACCTCCAGGGATGGGGCAGCCACAGCTTCTCGGGGCAACCTGCGCCAGGGGCACACCACCCTCATGGTCAAGAATTTCTTCCTAATATCTCATCTATATCTCCCCTCTTCCAGTTTAAAACCATTCCCTCTTGTCCCATGGCTCCCCTCCCTGATCCAGAGTCCCTCCCCAGCTCTCCTGGAGCCCCTTTAGGCACTGGAAGGGGCTCTGAGGTCTCCCCGGAGCCTTCTCTTCTCCAGGCTGAACCCCCCCAACTCTCCCAGCCTGTCCTCCCAGCAGAGGGGCTCCAGCCCTTGCAGCATCTTCGCTAAACATCATCCTGTCCCACACCGTGTCATGCCATTGCACGCCATCCCATGCCACGCCGTGCCATACATGGCACCCATCCTATGGCATGTCACGCCATGCTATTACACGCCACGTCACGCTGGGCTATACCATGTTGTCCATCTCACGCCACGTTGTGTGATTATATGCCATGCCATTGCGTACCACCCCATGCTATGGCATGCTGTGCCGTGCCGTGCCACGCCACCCTATGCCACGCCATTCTAGGTCATCCCATGCCACACCTTGCCATTACATGGCGTGCCGTGCCACTACAGGTCATCCTATGCCATGCCACGCTTGGCCATTGCAATCCATCCCATGGTATTCCGTTAAATGCCGCAATTCCTGTGCCGTGCCGTACCGTTACGCACCATGCCATGCCCCACTGAGCTCACCAGTGCTCCCCACCGCATCGGCTGGAGGCAGGACATGCCCGTAGGGTGGGTGGTGGGTCCCGTGGCCATGCCGGGTGCTGACGGGCGCTGGTGTCTGCCGTGCCACAGGACGAGGAGAGCTGTTTGGTGATGCTGAAGAGACACGTGCGGCAGCAGCGGTCCATCGAGGACTATGGCCAAACCATCAAGGAGTTGGCGGGGAGGGCTCAGCAGCTGCTCTCCGCCGGCCACCCTGAGGGGTAGGTGCCACCACCGTGTGTCCCGTGTCCCTCAGGGTGGCCCCGTGCCCTCAGCATCGGGGTGGTGGGTGGTTTGGCTGCAGCTCCGGTGGCGTTGGCCGCCCCGGTGCCTCGCTCCAGCTGGGTGGCGTCGCCCCAGCTGTGGCAGGGGGACGCGGGGAGGACAGAGTGGGTTCCTCCCCCCAAAAAAAACCCCGTAGTTGGCAACACGGATGGGTCTGGGGCGTCTTTTCCCGGGTGAGAACTGGGGTGTCTGTGTGCCGGGGCCGCGCAGGGAGCAGATCATCCGGCTGCAGGGCCAAGTGGACAAGCACTACGCCGGGCTGAAGGAGGCGGCCGAGGAGCGCCGCCGGCGCCTGGAGAACATGTCCCACCTCTTCCAGCTGAAGCGGGAGGTGGAGGACCTGGAGCAGTGGATCGCCGAGCGCGACGTGGTCGCCTCCTCCCAGGAGATGGGGCAGGACCTGGACCACGTCACGGTGAGGATGCCAGCGCCAGGGTGGGCCACGGTGGTGCTGGCAAACGGGTTTTGGGGTGTGTGGAGGGGGGGCAAACTCAACTCTTCTCTCCCCCACGCAGCTCCTGCGGGAGAAGTTTCGGGAGTTTGCACGGGAGACGGGCAGCGTGGGGCAGGAACGCGTGGACCGGGTGAACCTGACAATCGAGGACCTCATTGACGCGGGGCACGTGGAGGCGGCCACCATGGCCGAGTGGAAGGACGGGCTGAACGAGAGCTGGGCCGACCTCCTGGAGCTGATCGACACCCGCATGCAGCTCCTCGCCGCCTCCTACGACCTGCACAAGTACTTCTACGACGGCGCCGAGCTGCTGGCCCTCATCGCCGACCGGCGCCAGGAGCTGCCCCAGGACCTGGGCGAGGACGCCGGCACGGTGGAGGCTTTCCACCGCATGCACAGCGCCTTCGAGCGCGACCTCCAGCTGCTGGAGGCGCAGGTGAGGTTGCAACCCGGAGGCGACGGGGACGCCCGGCACCGCCATCGCCGACACTCAGCATCTCCCGCGCTCTCCGTCTTTGCCGGGCAGGTGCAGCAGTTTCGGGAGACGGCGGCGCGGCTGCAGACCGCCTACGCCGGGGAGAAGGCGGCCGGCATCCAGGAGCAGGAGCAGGAGGTGGCACGAGCCCTGCGGGAGCTGCTGGAGGCGTGCAGCGGGCGCCGGGCCCGGCTGGTGGACACGGCCGACAAGCATCGCTTCTTCAGCATGGCCCGGGACCTGCTCTCCTGGATGGAGAGCACCGTCCGGCAGATCGAGACGCAGGAGAAACCCAGGTACGGCTGCGCCCGGCGGGCACCCGGCGTCGTTTGCTGCCACCGACGCCGCCACCGCCAACACCGGCACCTCTTTATCCCCAGGGACGTCTCCTCGGTGGAGCTGCTCATGAAGTACCACCAGGGCATCAGGGCTGAGGTGGACGCCCGGAGCAAGAACTTCACCACCTGCGTCGAGCTGGGCAAGAAGCTGCTGCAGCGCAAGCACCAGGACTCGCCCGAGGTGAGGGCAGGCGGGGATCGGTGGGTGGCGGGGACGGTGCCGCCGTGGCCACCCCGTGACGGTGTCCCCTCGTAGATCAAGGTGAAGCTGGTGGAGCTGGTGGAGAAGAGGAAGGCCATGATGGAGACGTGGGAGCAGCGCTGGGACAGGCTGCGGCTGTGTGAGTGCGCCGGCGGTGCCGGTGGGGGACACACCGTGACTCGGGCTGGGGGGTGATGGTGACAGGGGACTGAGCGGTGCCCGTCCCTTCCCGCAGTGCTGGAGGTGTGCCAGTTCTCCCGGGACGCCTCGGTGGCCGAGTCGTGGCTCATAGCGCAGGAGCCCTACCTGGCCAGCAGCGACTACGGGCAGACGGTGGACGCGGTGGAGAAGCTGCTCAAGCGGCACGAAGCTTTCGAGAAGTCCTCGGCCACCTGGGAGGAGCGCATCGCCGCCCTGAGGAAGCTGACGACGGTGAGGAAGGCTCAGGATGGGGCACCGGCCGGTCCCACCTCCCCTTTCCCCGCCCTGCCTCAGTTTCCCCACCCCACGTCCCCACCAGCCCTTAACGCCGTCCTCCTCTTCCCCGGCAGCTGGAGCTCCTGGGCGGGCGGACGCTGCGTGAGGGGCTGGCGCGGGACGGGGCGACGCCATCCGAGGCTCCCGACTACCGCTTGGATCTGGACGGGGAGCTGGAGGCCGGGTGAGAGATGCCGGTGCCGTCCCCGCGCAGCCGCGGCAGCGTCTCGGGGCAGGGGCAAGCTGGGCATCATCTCCAGCATCCCTCTTCTCAAAGCATTTAGGGTGGAGGGGTGGTTTTTTTAGCAATTTGCCCTTTCGGAGCAGTCAACCGATGAGGGTGAAGAGCAGAGATGAAGGTGGAGCTGTGCCATGATGGGGTTTTCACACCTCAAGGGGTTGGGGGGGGACGGGAGAGCAGCAGTGGGGCCCAGATCCCTACGGGACCGTGGCTGCGTTTCCCCAGCAAGCAGGCTGGGACTGGGATTTTGGGGGTGGGGGGACGCTGAGCGGGCTGCCTCCCTGCCACAGGTCCGAGGAGGAGGAGGAGGATGAGGAGAAGAGGAAGGACACGAGCACGCAGGACACCTCCGCGCCCACCGCCGACGGACCAGAGCCGGTCAGTTCTCGAGTTTAGCTTTCTCCTTCCCCGGCGGCAAAAAAAAAAAAGGTCTCCCCGCATGTCCCGCAGACTCCTGGCACACCCCGTGACCGTGACCGTGACCGTGACCGTGGCATGTCGATGGCTCCCCGCACCCCCGACCCTTGCCTTGTTCCTTGCCTTGAGTTGAATAAATGCTAAACGACCCCCAAAAAGGCTGGGCGGGCAGGCGGGTGCTGCACCTTCCCCTTCGCCCCGGCTCCTGGGGGGCGGCCGGGGGGTCCCCGTGGCGGCTCGGGGCACCCCTGCTCCCCGTCACCAGGCTGGGGGCGGCTGGCGGAGGTTGGCACCCATGGGTGCGCGGGGTGTCTCTGGGATGGGGGCAGCGGCCGGAGGTGGAGCGTCACCCCATAAGACGTCGTCACCCCATAAGACGTCGTCACCCCATAAGACGTCGTCACCCCATAAGACGTCGTCACCCCATAAGACATCACCCCATAAGACATCACCCCATAAGACGTTGTCACCCCGTCACAAGACACCCCGTCACCCCCATCCCGGGGGGAATCCCACGGGCACGCCGCGTGGCACCGGCCACGTGGCACCCGGCCTCAGGAGCGGGGCCACCGCTGCCCCGGCATGGAGGGGACATGGGGCAGAGCTGCCCACGGACACACAGCAACGGCGTTCCTGGCTGGCCGTGCTCGTGTCAGCCCCACGGCGTGTGGCCTTTGGGGCGTCGTCATCCCTTGGGCATTGTCACCCCATGGGGATGCCACTCTGAGAAGCTTCGTCACCACAAGGAGCATCATCGCCCCAAGAGAGTTCATCATCCCAAGAGACATCATCACTCTATGGGGCATTGTCACCCTGCAAGATGTCGTCACCCCATAAGACGTCGTCACCCCGTGGGGCATCATCACCCCATGGGGCATCGTCACCCCGTGGGATATTGTCACCCTACAAGGTGTCAGCACCCTGTGGGGGCATCATAACCCCACACGGCATCGTCGCTCTGCGAGACGTCGTCACCTCACAGGGTATTGCCACCCTCGGGGCATCGTCACCCTGTGTGCCAGCCACCTTGTGCTCGCTGCCACCCTCTCTGCTCCTCCCGCCTGCTCTGTCTGCTCGGGGACAGCGTTGCTTGCTGGTGGCTCTGCCTGCTTGGGGACAGGAACCCTTTCTGCCTCTTCTGCCTGCTCGGGGACAAGATCACTTTTGCCTGCCTGGGGAGAGGATCCCTGGGGACAAGATCATTTCTGTCTGCTCGGGGACACTGGCATCTTCTGGCTCCGTGGGGACAGAATCCATCTCTGCTTGGGGACACTGGCATCTTCTGGCTCCGTGGGGACAGAATCCATCTCTGCTTGGGGACACTGGCATCTTCTGGCTCCTTGGGGACAGGGTCCCTCTCTGCTCGGGGACACGGGCATCTTCTGGCTCCTTGGGGACAGGGTCCCCCTCTGTCTGCTCAAGGACACAGGCATCTTCTGGCTCTTTGGGGACAGGGTCCCTCTCTGCTTGGGGACACAGGCATCTTCTGGCTCCTTGGGGACAGGATCCTCTCTGCTTGGGGACATGGGCATCTTCTGGCTCCTTGGGGACAGGACCCTCTCTGCTCGGGGACATGGGCATCTTCTGACTCCTTGGGGACAGGACCCTCTGCTTGGGGACATGGGAATCTTCTGGCTTTTTGGGGACAGAATCCATCTCTGCTCGGGGACATGGGCATCTTCTGGCTCTTTGGGGACAGGACCCTCTCTGCTTGGGGACACTGGCATCTTCTGGCTCCTTGGGGACAGGACCCTTTCTGCTTGGGGACATGGGCATCTTCTGGCTCTTTGGGGACAGAGTCCCCCTCTGTCTGCTCGGGGACACTGGCATCTTCTGGCTCTTTGGGGACAGGACCCTCTCTGCTTGGGGACATGGGCATCTTCTGGCTCTTTGGGGACAGGGTCCCCCTCTGCCTGCTTGGGGACATGGCCAGTTTCACCTGCTTGGGGACAGGAGCCCCCTCTCCCTGCTTGGGGACACAATCCTTCTCTGCCTGCCTGCTCGGGGACACGGTCACCTCCTGCCTTCCAGGGACAGCGTCCCTCCTCCCATCCCTCTTGGTGGGCCACCTCCACGTCCCCCCATATGTGGGACTGGGGCTGTCCCGGGATGGCCGAGCCCCTCCTGTGGCACCCCACTGCTGCCCCTGGATGGCCGTCCCATTCACCGGGGCACCCGCTGGCGTCCCCCACTGTCCCCAAGCCCCTGGGGTGGGGGACAACCCCGGGGTGGCTCCCAGAGCTGCTCGCCCTGCTCGGCTCAACCCCCCTCACCCCAAATCCGGTGCGGGTCCCAGGGCTGCACCATATCCCAGCAGCTCACTGGGGGTCCTCCCAGTAACCACCAGCTCCCGCGTGGTGGGGTCACTGGCACCGACAGCTGAGGGTCACCCACCACCCGGGCTGGCACCCACCGGCTTGGGGACAGTGAGCCCCATGGATGGGGACAGAGACCCACGTGCCACCGCGGGAGAGGACGGCACCGTAGGATGTGGCTTTTGGGGGCGGGCGGTGACACCGCGGTGTAACAGGGCTGTTGCTTCGCGGCAGCTGGCGCGGACGACGGGCGCTGAGGAGCCGGCGTCGCCGAGCCCACGGCCACCGCGGGAGGAGCCGGAGGAGCCGGCCACCTTGCCGGCCCGCACCTGCAGCGTCCAACTGGAGGGCTACCTCGGCCGCAAGCACGACCTGGAGGCGGCCACCAAACGGGCTTCCAACCGGTAGGCACCGCGGTGGCAGCGGCGGTGGCACCGGTGGCGGCAGTGCCGGGCTGACGGGGCGGTGTGGCGGCAGGTCGTGGAGCACGCGGTACTGCGTGCTGCGGGGCGGCCAGCTCGCCTTCTTCAAGGACGCCAAGAGCCGGGCGTTGGGGTTGCCGTGCCACGGCGAGGAGCCCTTGGGGCTACGGGACGCCCTCTGCGAGGTGGCCGCCGGCTACAAGAAGAAGAAGCATGTCTTCAAACTCAGGTGAGGCCACAGGGTGGCACGGTATGGGGTGGCACGGTATGGGGTGGCACGGTATGGGGTGGCACGGTATGGGGTGGCGTGGTACGGGGTGGCACACGCCTCACCGGCCCCTGCGCTCGGTCCCCAGGCTCAGCAATGGCAGCGAGTGGCTCTTCCATGGCAAGGATGAGGTGAGGGGGGGACGCGGGGCGGCCGGTGGTGGCTGGGGGGGGGACGTGGTGGTGGGACTGGAGATGCCGAGGGGACCAGCGGTACCCAGGAGGATCCCCGGGGTGGCTGGTGGTGCCCAGGGGATATGGCGGTGGCCGGCGGTGCCCTGGGGGACACAGGGTGGCCAATGGTACCCAGGGGGACAGAGGGTGGCTGGTGGTTCCTAGGGGACACGGCGGGGACTAGCGGGGTCCAGGGGGACACAGGGTGGCCAGGAGTGCCTGTGGGGACGTGGGGTGGCTGGCAGTGCCCAGGGGGACACAGGGTGGCCAGTGGGACGTGGGGATGGCTAGGGATGCTCAGGGGGATACGGGGGGGACCAGCGGTGCCGAAGGGGACACAAGGTGGCCAGAGATGCCCAGGGGACATCAGGGTGGCCAGAGATGTCTAGGGAAAGAGGGGGTGGCTGGTGGTACCCAGGAGACACAGGGGACACCGGTAGTGCCCAGAGGTGATGGGGGTGGCCAGAGATGCCCAAGGGACACAGGGGGGACCAGTGGTGCCCAGAGGGGGGACACACAGAGTGATTTGTAGTGGCCAGTGGCACACAGGGTGGCTGGCACTGCCTGCGGGGCCACAGGGTGGCCAAAGCAACCACGAGGACATGGCGGGGGGGCTGGTGGTGGCCAGGGGGACATGGGGTGGCTGGGGGTGCCTAAGGGGACACGGGGTGGCCAGGGGTGCCATGAGGACAGGGCGGGGGGCTGGTGGTGCCCAGGGGGATGTGGGGTGGTTGGTGGTGCCGTGAGGACATGGTGGGGGGCTGGTGCTGCCCAGGGGGATGTGGGGTGGTTGG